>JAMFTG010000042.1:242500-758839 GCA_023974075.1 Chaenocephalus aceratus
TTTTAATTTTTTTAAGAATAATTTGGCAAAATGTTAAAAATCAGGAATTTGCCAAAAGGGAGATTTTTGAGAAAAAGTCAAGTTTTTCCAAAAGATTGAGATAAAACACAAGAAGTTAGAATTATGAAAAAGTCAGGAATCACAAGAAAGACAAACTACATTTTGAAAAAATCTGAATTTTGAAAAATAAGTCAATATTTGTATATATTTGTGAGAATTTTGAAAAATAATCGATAGAAAGAAAACAATTCAGGTTTCTGATCATTTAAAAAGAAGATGATTAGGGCCACGTGTAAAAAGCAGATTCAGGCAGAAGGCGTATAGATTCACACTTAAAGTCTTATCCTACAGAACAGAACAGCTGACAGAGAAGAGATCTGATCCACTCAGAATCTCGAAAATAAGTGAGAGTTTTGAGGAAAAAGTCAGAATGTTTTTCAACAAATTTAGATTTTTTGGGGACATTTTTTTTCATTTTGAAGAATAATTTGGCAACATATTAAAAATCGGGAATTTGCCAAAAGGGAGATTTTTTTCAAAAGATTGAGATAAAAAACAAGAAGTTAGAATTATGAAAAAAGTCAGGAATCACAAGAAAGACAAACTACACTTTGAAAAAAAATCAGAATTTTGAACAATAAGTCAATATTTCTATATATTTGTGAGAATTTTGAAAAATAATCGATAGAAAGAAAACAATTCAGGTTTCTGATCATTTAAAAAAGCAGATTCAGGCAGAAGGCGTATTCACACTTAAAGTATTACCCTACAGAAAAGTACAGCTCACAGAGAAGAGATACCATCTGATCCTTTTACAACAACATGTTTTATAACGAAAATCTACTCACACAAAGCACTTCGTGTTCTAGTTTTAAGCTGTTATCCATCAGTAAGTATATTTCAGTAACTTTTTGAGAGAATTAAGCAAAAATGTGTCAAATGTTCAAAACGGCATTGTCTTCCTGTCACAGCCTTAAAAACACAAACTGACACCAAAGACACCCAATCCCTTACAAAGTGCTTCACATTCTACCTGTTGAAAAGCGTTGCATGTAATAAAGTGTATTTATAAGTGTCGTGGACAAGAAAGAAGCAGAAGTCCTTTAAGTTGACAACACGGCTTTGTTTCAATGGAATAGCATCAACATCACAAAGTGCGAATACACTTACAATACATTTACCTTTTTTGTATCTTAATTCAATAATCTGTTTCTCCCCAAGTCTGGAAGTGAGGAAGTAGTAGAGAGAAACACACGTACAATATATCCCTTAGAAACGGTTTGCAGAAGTCATTATTGTACAGCGTTGCAGCATTAATCATATTAGCGCCAGCTGCGTGTTCTAACGTATGCGCTCATAAAACCCCTCGTAATGTCTCTAATATCTCAAATGCCCCGACGGCTGTATAAATATGATTTACATTGATTAGAAACACCATCTGGACTCAATGTGTTTGATGTGTGGACATGTCATCTTTTATATGGGGTATACATTTAGTGTTTGTTTTCGTGGTTCAGTGAATTATTTAAAACTACTATCGTCATAAAACAAGATCTTAAAGCAGCGTGTTGCTCTCCAGTTGAGCTTTTACGGCATTCTTACCATTACTGATGTTGTTTCTCTACAGCAAGATGACTTCATGGTTATTATATAATATAACTGACCCTAATAATAATAATAACCCTAACCCTACCCCTAACCCTCACACCAGATACTGACTGGTTTTCGGACCCCCCCCCCCCCCCAATAAAGCGAAAATGCACGTTTCAGAGTGGCCTTTTATTGTGGCCAGCCTAAGGCACACCTGTGCATTAATCATGCTGTCTAATCAGCATCTTGATATGCCACACCTGTGAGGTGGGATGGATTATCTCGGCAAAGGAGAAGTGCTCACCATCACAGATTGTTTCAGATTTGTGAACAATATTTGAGAGAAATGGTTATTTTGTGTTTATAGAAAATGTTTTAGATCTTTGAGTTCATCTCAGGAAAAATGGGAGCAAAAACAAAAGTGTTGCGTTTATATTTTTGTTCAGTGTATATTGGAGAAATAATTGCATCAAAACTGCAATCTCACTGTCTACACTTCCTCAAATCCATCCAACATTTACAAAGAATTTCTCCACCATTCTTTCACCATTGTACGTGATAGGCTAAGGGGCGGGACATCTCTAAGAGGTTGACCAATCACAACAGAGCCAGCCAGCTAACCAATCAGAGCAGACTGGGGTCTGGTTTCAGACAGAGGCCGTTTCTCAATCTCGAGGATACTGGCTTCCAAGCCAATATTTCAAGGATGCTTCGTCATCGAGTGTCGCCGAAGGACTCTTCTAATCCCCAGCATGCTTGGAATTCCACCGAGGCCGCGTCCTTGGTTTGGGGGAAATTTCGAGGCTGCACATGGGTAGACTTCGCGTCCTTAAAATCCCCAGAATGCTTTGCGCACGGACCAATTTCAAAAACCCTTGCGGAGAATGGCTGAACCGACGCAGCACACGTTGAAATGTAAGTATGTAGTGGCGTAGTAGTAGAACATGTTTTGGTAAATATGTGAAAGTAAAGCAAGTTCATAATTAGATAGACATCGTGAGGTATTTATTTTCGGTACAGTTTGAAACCGTTAGAGAGAGTGGCACACTTGTTAGCCTGTTCCATTCTTCTTCGTTTTCCGAAGCCGTGGCTTGGAAGCATACTTGCTTCGTTTCTGAAGGAAGCGACTTGGAAGTACGCGACTACCAAGCCAGCATCCTCCAGTAATTTATCTGATAAGAAATACTAACATATTTACCTCTGATATGGAGAGAAGACATTTAAATCAAATAGAAATATAGATGTGAACATGGATATACTCAAGTAACTTACAAGTACAGTACTTGACCACCTGCACTTATTGCTCCCCGGTTTTAATACCACATCGGAACAATCATTTAAAAACTGGTTCATTTATATATATTTTTACAATTACTTAACAAAATCTCTAGTGGGCAGCCAGCTGTGGCTACTAGCACACATTTTCCCCCAAACCACTTAGCACAAGTCATTTCTGGTAAAGAGTCAACACCAATTATGTAATTAAAGTGAGATATTAATGTCATTACATAAAATAAAGGATGAGGAGAGCTCTGATTGGCCGAGAGGAGCAGGGGGAACAGATCAGACCGAAGGAGGAGGGGAACCAAATGGAGAGATAAATCCTGTTAAGGTGGTATTAATGTCCTTAAGCATACTCAACTCGTGTGTGAGTGTGTGTGAGTGTGTGTGTGTGTGTGTGTGTGTGTGTGTGTGTGTGTGTGTGTGTGTGTGTGTGTGTGTGTGTGTGTGTGTGTGTGTGTGTGGTGTTGTGTGTGTGTGTGTGTGTGTGTGTGTGTGTGAGAGAGAGGCAGGGCTTCAGAGCTATAGGCTCATTAGGCTACAGGGAGAATGGCTAAAAGGATTAGACCGACATGGATTATTCACGCATGAAATACTGGAACCAAAGAGGTGGAGAGAGAGGAATGGATAAGGGCTGAATGTGTAAGAGAAGTTGAGAGTATAAATATGTCTAGGAATAAAATGAAGGGATTAAAAGAGGAAATGGTGGTAGGATATGAAGAAGAGGAATAGGAGGAGGGAGAGAGAAGATGAGATTTGAGATTTAAGATGGAGCGCGAGATGGGGAAATCTGTGGAGTGTATCGAAGTGAGGAAGTGGAGATGGAGAGGGAGAGGAGAGGTTGACAGATTGGGATACCAGAGAGAGAGGGGGTGTGGGGGGGGTGAAGGCAGAGCAGCGTGGGTAAACAACCGGTTCGACAAACGGTTTTGCATTTAGTTTTTTTGTAGCTTACTGATCTAAATACAGCCGAACACTGAACAATAGATTTTAGGCCAACACAATGTTACAGTTCACTTTGATGACGCTTTAAAAAGGTTTTAAAGCTCTGAAAGACATATACAAAGAACAACCAACCCCGACAACGTGCTGGACCTGTCCATCACTAGGACGCCCTGCCCTGAAGTATGGGGGCGTTATCGTGTTTCTAAAGGACCGTAATATACTGAATGAACATCGTACTGTACCGAAACATATTTGAAACTATCGCGGTTGACAGCACCAACTCATCAGGAAAATATTTACTGGGTCATTTTCTTATAGACTTCTATACAATCCATAAAGCTTCCGCGACTTCAGTATTAATTGTACACTAAATAGGACTATTATTTAGAACAAAACATCATGTTGTGTTGGAGAAGACTTCAAACTCGAAATCGACACCATAAAACCATCCCTAAGACATACAAATCCCGTGGGTGTAGTTCAAGTGTTTCCCGACTCACCGTCCACCCCGACATGCCTTCACATACTTTGACACTCAGTGAACTTCCTGCTTTGGTGAAGACATGTTGTTTTTAATTATGTGGATGAACTTGTGTTACGTTGCCTCACTTCCAGTGCTTAACATCGTTCTGCAGAGAGTTGGGGGGGCAGAGGGGTTGTTCACCTGAATACGTTAGTGGAGTCTTACTCATTAATGCTGTGCCTGACTGAGGTCTCCGCACGTTAGAAAGATACTTCCAGGCTGCTGTCCGTGGCGCTGAAGGAGATGTGTTATAATGGAGTTGTGTAAGGACCTGCAAATTAAGCAATTAAAGGGCACCTCGACTAAATTAAAGTAAAATAATCGGTTGCAAACAATCATTTGATACTTACATGTTACACCGTGTAACCTGAGGAAGCAACGGCTGGCTTTTTTAAGGGAAACGCTAACATTAGGGTAGAAAGGAACTACAGCGCGGTCACATGACGTCACCACCGCGAAGCTAAAGGCGGCGAAGGTTGGGCGGGATGGAAGTTCAGGCATCGAAGTTATTTCAATTAATTTCCCAATTTTGGGATAGGTATACCTATCTATCCATCCATCCATCTATCTATCCATGCTATCTATCTATCTACTATCTATCTATCTAGCTATCTATCGATCTATCTATCTAGCTATCTATCTATCTATCCATCTATCCATCTATCTATCCATCTATCTATCTATCTATCTATCTATCTATCCTCTATCTATCTATCTATCTATCTATCCTAGCTATCCATCTATCCATCTATCTATCCATCCATCCATCTATCTATCCATCTATCTATCTATCTATCTATCTATCTATCTATCTATCGATCCATCTTCCATCTATCTATCCAGCTATCTATCTATCTATCTATCATATCTATCCATCTATCTATCTATCCATCATCTATCTATCTATCCATCTTCTATCTATCTATCTATCCATCTATCGATCTATCTATCATCTATCCATCTATCTATCGATCCATATATCTATCTATCTATCTATCTATCCATCTATCTATCTATCTATCTTCTATCTATCTATCTATCCATCTATCTATCCATCTATCTATCCATCTATCTATCCATCCATCTATCTCTCCATCTATCTATCCATCTATATATCTATCTATCCATCTATCTATCTATCTATCTATCTATCCATCTATCTATCCATCTATCTATCTATCTATCCATCTATCTATCCATCTATCTATCTATCTATCCATATATCTATCTATCCATCTATCTATCCATCCATCCATCTATCTATCTATCTATCCATCCATCTATCCATCCATCCATCTATCCATCCATCCATCTATCTATCTATCTATCCATCCATCTATCCATCTATCTATCCATCTATCCATCTATCTATCTATCCATCCATCTATCCATCCATCTATCCATCCATCCATCATCCATCCATCCATCTATCTATCTATCTATCCATCCATCTATATCCATCTATCTATCCATCTATCCATCCATCCATCTATCCATCTATTTTATTATTACTATTTAGTTGTTCTTTAGTTGCCTCCCCTGCCTGCACGTCGCTGCTATCTATCTATCTATCTATCCATCTATCTATCTATCTATCCATCTATCTATCTATCTATCTATCCATCTATCTATCTATCCATCTATCTATCTATCTATCTATCTATCCATCCATCCATCCTCTATCTATCCATCCATCTATCCATCATCCATCCATCTATCCATCCATCCATCTATCTATCTATCCATCCATCTATCCATCTATCCATCCATCTATCCATCCATCTATCCATCCATCTATCCATCTATCCATCTATCTATCCCCATCTAGCCATCTATCTATCCATCTATCCATCTATCTATCTATCCATCTATCTATATCCAGATATCTATCCATCCATCCATCTATCTATCTATCTATTCATCCATCTATCCATCCATCCATCCATCTATCCATCCATCCATCTATCTATCTATCTAGCCATCCTCCATCTATCTATCTATCTATCTATCCATCTATCTATCTATCTATATATCTATCCATCTATCTATATATCCATCTATCTATCCATCCATCCATCTATCTATCTATCTATCCATCCATCTATCCATCCATCCATCCATCTATCCATCCATCCTATCTATCTATCGATCCATCCATCCATCTATCTATCTATCATCTATCTATCTATCTATCTATCGATCCATCCATCTATCCATCTATCCATCCATCATATCATCTATCTATCTATCCATCCATCTATCCATCCATCTATCCATCTATCTATCCATCTATTCATATATCTATCTATCCATCCATCTATCCATCCATCTATCCATCCATCTATCCATCTATCTATCTATCCATCCATCCATCTATTTTATTATTACTATAGTTGTTTCTTTAGTTGCCTCCCCTGCCTGCACGTCGCTGCTAGCTATCTAGCTATCTATCTATCTATCTATCTATCTATCATCTATCTATCCATCTATCTATCTATCTATCTATCTATCGATATCAGCATCCATCTATCGATCTATCTATCCATCCATCGATCCATCCATCCATCCATCTATCCATCCATCCATCTATCTATCTATCCATCCATCTATCCATCTATCCATCCATCTATCCATCTATCCATCCATCTATCCATCCATCTATCCATCCATCTATCCATCTATATCCATCTATCCATCCATCTATCCATCTATTTTATTATTACTATTTAGTTGTTCTTTAGTTGCCTCCCCTGCCTGCACGTCGCTGCTATCTATCTATCCATATATCCATCTATCTATCTATCTATCTGACTCATTCCTGCATCACTCTATTGGGACTGTTTCCTTATATTCTTGCTCCGTGGTACAGTTTTACGTTATATTTGTAATATTGTAATACTTACACAGATTGGGAGAATGTGCATCACCACCCATCCTAGTTTACTTGCTTTGTTTTGCTTAAATACTGGGTGCCTGTGGGATCATGATGAAGTTATTTAACAATTAAGTATGGAGGCCCACCTCACCCTTTGAAAAACCTCGGCTGCCAGCTGCCCTCCCACCTCGTTACAGTCTGTCTACTGAACAACACAAAAGTCATGTCACCTCTTCTTAACAGACACCACGCAGCAGCCCTTTGACACACACAGCTGCTTTCTTTCCGCTTCAAAGGCATTTTTCATTGAAAAGTGTGTAGAAAACTGACTGAAAAGGGGGAGATCTTGAGCCTGGGACATCCAGTCAAACGCCCTCCAACACCGACGCCTGCCTGGTCTCGGTTTCTGCCATGTTCGTGTGGCGGCGTTACCCTCTGGGACTAGAAAGCAGAAGTCTTCGCACATCGCAGAAAGCCTGTCGACACAGCTGTGGCTCAGATAAGAGGGGGAGGGAATGAGGATGAATAAGGAGGCAGTAATGGAAGGGAATGAGGAGATAGCAAGTGGAAAGAATGAAATAGGACAGAAAAGATAGTGAGGAAAGAGAGAAAGATGGGGAAGTAGATGTGGACTGGCTAGAGACAGAGTGTTGTAAAGTAAAGAGGTTTTCCCTTTCTTGCAGTTTGTTCTACAGGTTTTTTGTAAATGGTCTGCAATGGCTAAGAGGTGAAAGACATAAGGCGAGGAAAGACAATAATGGCAGACACACACACACACGCAAAACATTTTACACTTTCAAATATGTGGAGAGAACAGCCTGGGTCTGCCTTATGCTGTGTCTGGAGAGCGACCAATGGAGCATTTCTGTAGAGCGACATAGGCGTATATAAGAGCGAGGGACAAAGGGGCTTTTGGCAGAATGAATATGCAAATATGTCACTGTGGATGTGGTTTTACATAACTGCATGTGTGTGTGTGTGTGTGTGTGTGTGTGTGTGTGTGTGTGTGTGTGTGTGTGTGTGTGTTTACTGTGTGTGGACATTATCATGTTTGCAGAGAGTGGCAGCTAATCTGTTTAGTCAGTCAGAGCGCATCTGGCTCCGAACCCCACAACAATTAAACACGTAAGTCTTTCTGGCTGCTGCTGCTTTCATGAGTTGTAGAAAAAGAAAAACACTAGAAGCAGCACTTTTTAGAAAATGTGTTTGTTCTCACTCAAACTCCACACAGCAGATCTGATGTGTATCGATGTATTATGTGTGTGTCTGTAGCGCTGACTTTCTTTGTCCTTGGTCGTCTGTGTGTACAGTAGAGAGTTGTGTGTTGAAGGTTTTTTCTTTCTTTTTTGGTGTGCATGTTTGCTTGTGTGAGTATTGCCTTCGTTGTGTGAATGTGTGAATGTGTGTATGTATTCCTGTTATTCTACCATTGCGAGGACACCGTTTTAGGACATCTTGAAAAGAGTGGACATTTTTCCAAATAAGGCTTTTGAATTGACAACATCTTTAATTTAGAGGATCAAGGTTTGGGTACATCTTGGGGTTAGGCATGATGTATTATCCCTTTCTGGAGGAATGGAGATACATTTTTATTTAGAATATAATAAGTCCAAGGTAACATGTTCCTGTTGGTATTTACACAATTGGAGCATTTGATACATTAGACCATTAAAGGGGACCTATCATGCAAAATGCACTTTTTGATGTCTTTTATACATAATATGTGTCCCCGGTGCGTCGGGGAACTCACGCAGCGTCAGAAAATAAAACCCTCTCTCTTTTCCTCCGTACCCAAATCTCTAAAAACGGGGGAACAACGGAGCTGATCCAGATTTGCGTCTAATATCTGAAATGTGGACCCACGGCCCAATCAGAAACGTTGCTATCAGAAACAATGCCCGACTGTTTTGGACGTAATATGGTCGGTGTTTACATTAGCATCGCTAACACTCAGAGCTAACCTGTGCTGGAGAGCATGTGTGTGAAGAAGCAGGAAGTAGAAAGGAACTCACCGTGTGGTGTAACCGGCAAGAGAGAAAGCCTTTGAGCTCCAGACTGTTTCAGATCCTTGATGATCCATGATATGGCGTTTCATCACGGCAGCATTTAGTTTAGACGGTAGCTGCCGGGTCCCGCATGAGCTCAGACCCTCCTCTTTAAAGCGTTATACCCAAATCAGCACTTTAGAAACAGGAAGTGGAATAGAGGGATTTGAGGCATGGCTAGAATGGGCTAGTTTGGTATTTTGAGCAAAACACTTCATAGACATGTTTTTAATATATTTGTATATATCTGAGAGCTATGCTATTGCCTACAAATAGCACGATTTCATTTAATTTAATTTCAAACCTTTATTTATCCAGGTGTATCCCATTGAGATCATTAATCTCGTTGTCAAGGGAGACCTGCTCAAGTAGGTTCCACATGAAACATAAAAACATAAACAGAACAACAAAAAGGACATCTTACAGCATCATTACAGGGATTACATACGATAGGTGACCTTTAAAGGATTCAGAAGGTACAGCTTTGCATGCTATACAATATTTGCTGTTGACAAGATATCAACACATAGTTGTTTGTTTCCTGTTCTTCTATCTTTGTGAGGACCATGTATTAGCCCTTTCTAGACAAATAGGCTTAAGAGTTAAATCTGTTGCCATAAACCCCAGTTTAAATATGTATGTTGGTATCTACTGACTTTGAAGAACCATCATCATTAGTTAAAGTACACAAAGCAGCAACATGTACAGCTTTGTATGCAACACACTACTTTCTCTTGACAAGCGAACGAAAAAGAGGTCTTCATAATGTCTGATGCTTTAATGGAAGTATAAACAGGAGGAAATAAGTCGTGATGAACCAGTCTGCAAAGAACAAAACCCCATTGAGAACATTTGCAAAATACATTTACATGTTTGGCATTTCTCTTTGTAGGATTAGTCTAGAAGTCGAACTGGCATCCCTAGTTCTGTAATGTTCATATGAGACGATCAATGATTTCTTACGATTAAGTCTAAATTGCCGTAGTTGCAGTTTTGAGGCTAAAGCTTGACGACTCAGTGATGTTCAGATGTTCAGACTTCAGCCCGGCACCTAAAGACTGAAACCAGGTTACTGCATGTGCGGTTCGGAAGTTCACAGTCGCTAAAAATATATATTCTGTGAACCGAGAATAATTCCTGGGCCACATCTGTGTTGTTGTCTGCATGTTTATTTGCACAAGAGCTTCTGCATTCATGTGCGCGCTCACACATACACAAAACACGTTTTACATGATCCCTGCATTCCTCCTCAGCCTCTTCTCGCTTGTCTGCCTGATTCTTTCTCAGGGAATGTGTTTGCATCTTGTTGAGTCTTCAAGGAGGTGGTAAAAACAAACTGAATGACCACTGAATCACCACATTTTTCGAGATGTTTTCTTTTTATATTAAGTTCAGAAAAACCTTTCTGCGGAGTGGCATGTTCATTTGATTTGTTTCTAAAGTGTATATAAATAGATAGGAATATAATCGTCTGACATCTTAAGCATACCTCTGGAATTAGCTTATGTGGTATCCATAGAAACACATGGTGATGATTATCTTGAGGAACTGGTATAAAAGGCATTCATTGTACTAAAAAGTATAACTATTAAAAATGCCGATAGTTTTATTTGAAAGTCTCACATATTTTAGGCAAGGCAAGGCAAGTTTATTTATATAGCACTTTTCAACCCAAGGCAATTCAAAGTGCTTTACAAAAAAAAAAAAAAAAAAAAAAAATGTCTTAGTATTTCTTATGAAACAACCATGTTATAATTGCTTACCATAAAATGACAGAAAACCAAAGCAGTGAAAAGAGAAGGATTTTCCATATTTTGAACAGTGCATGAATGCAATCACCGTAACTCGCGGCCGCAGAGCGAGCCACCCATCGCCAAGCAGCAGGAGGCGAGAACACATTATGTCTGCCGAGGGGAGAGCAGCCGTATGCATGGCAATGTGTGTTTTGGCGGGGACGGAGCAGTCGGGTTTGCAGGGTAAAGCAGGGCTGCCTAAACGTAATCCGGCTCTATCAGATGAAGACACGCAAGATGCATGGGGATGTCAGGTGGAAAGGTGAACTGCTATGGATTGGGAAATAAGGGATCCAGATCTAAATCAGGGTGTTGTGTTGTTATCCACTGTCGCAGGTTGAGGTGTGTGTGAGTTTCTGAAAAGCCATTTAAGAATGTGTGTGCTTGCATACATGTTGAATGAGCCTTCGAGCAGAGATAGAAGTGCATTTTTCTCTGATGCTGTTATTGCTAGTGTGTGTGTGGTTTGTGTCAGGGCAAAAGAAAACGGTAGAAGTGCTAAAAACTGCAGTTGCTTGGAAGTACACTTGAAGCTTGCTCAAAAAACCTATATGACAAATGCACATTGACGAATCTTCATAAAACTCACTTGCTCAAATTATGTCAAGCCTTAAAGGTATGCACAACTAACCTGTAGAAATCGATCTTTCTATCCATGGCGGCGTCACAATGACAATCTCCATATTTTGAATCAACACATGCAATATGGTTCAAGTGTATTATAATAAGCATACCGTATACCGGGTAACATTGAACATACTGCCCGTCCTGAGACATAAAGCGTCTCCCAGGGTTTTCCTCTGATCCCATGAGTGCTCCCTTAAGTTAATAGTCCCAGTCAGGAACATCACATTCCCCCGTCCTCACCCTGATAGGTCAGAGTTTCCATTTCCATCCTAATTGCTGAGGTCAGGACAACATGATGTGGAAGTGATTCCATGTCAGCACCCCGGGGGGCTTCATAGGGATCAAAGAACCCCCTGAGGGTGCTATTGGCTGTTCATCTCTCAGGGTAATGTGTCAAGGTGTGTGTGTGTGTGTGTGTGTGTGTGTGTGTGTGTGTGTGTGTGTGTGTGGACTAGCATTACTATACTTGTGGGGACCTACATCTGTTTACATAGTCACGTGTGGGGACTCACCTCCCTTATGGGGACACATTGGAGGTCCCCATAAGGGGGATCATTAATTTTAGGATGCAGACTTGGTTAGGGTTAGGCATGTGTTGGTTATGGTTAAGGTTAGGATAAGTCTCTAGAAAATGCATGTAAGTCAATGTAATGTCCCCTGAAGTGATGTATACATGGTGTGTGTGTGTGTGTGTGTGTGTGTGTGTGTGTGTGTGTGTGTGTGTGTTGGACGAGTGAGGATGATAAAACAGCACAGCAAGGGAAAAAACTGTTGATAATACATAAGCTTGTGTGTGAATGCTTTGTTCTTTGTCAAATACCATGACATTTGAAATACTCCACCACCTATATGTTCTGTACTGTGACATAACACACATAAGAACACATAGTGTATGAACAGAGTTTAGTTTGAAGAGTGCTTCCTAAGTGAGATCAATTGATGATATTGAGCAGTTTGATGTCGTACATGTCTTGCACATTTGAAGTAGATAGTAGTGGTGGATGATCTTTGAAAGTTGTTTTGTACAGAGGGTGTAGAAAGTATAAATAGTCTGAGTACAGACCCCTGTGGAGTGCCAGTATTGAGAAAACTGGTGACAAGAACACACTCATCCTGCAGAACCCTATGATCTTTTAGTGGATGAATCTCGATGCTCGATGAACACATGGTTTGTACTTCAGTTGAACATGGCTTATCTGAGATGGAGACAGAAAGGAACAGGAAGTAGATGGTAGGGTTGGATGAACGTTGACAGTTGTTTGCTCAGATGGTGTGGAGATGAAGACAGAGTACGCACCCCTGTGGAGCGCCCGCATTGTGAAAATTGCTGGGAAAAAACATCCTGCAGAACACTGTGATCTTTCATGGGATAAAGCTTGATGCTTTCCAGCGAGCTATATGCCAGACTACACTAAATCATAGGCATCAAATGATCATCTTTTGCACTTGAATTGATCATAGCGTTCCTCAAATGGAGAAAGAAAGGACCATGAAGTTATTGTTGGATGAACTTTGACAGTTGTTTGTGCAAAGAATGAAGAAAAATGGTCTTAGTACGCACCCCTGTGGAGCGCCCGTATTGAGAATAGTAGGAAAACACTATTTCTGCAGAAGTCTGTGATCTTATGGAGACTCAAATGCTTACCATTGCTAAATCTTTGTGAAACTATATGCCAAACTAAACTACAATCATAGGCATCAAATGATCAGAATTTGCACTTGACTTGATAATGGCATCTCTCAAATGGATAAAGAAAGGAATAGGAAGTGGATGTTATTGTTGGATGAACTTTGACAGTTGTTTGTGCAAAGAATGAAGAAAAATGGTACATAGTACGCATCCCTGTGGAGCGCCGGTATAATTGGTGGAAAAACATTCTTTCTGCAGTACCCTGTGATCTTAAGGAGATGAAGCTTGATGCCTACTAGTGCTGAATCTTTTTGAAACTATATGCCACACTACACACGATCATAGGCATCAAAGGAACAGAATTTGCACGTGACTTGATCATGGCATCTCTTGAATAGAGACGGAAAGAAACTGCAGTGACGGTACGTCCACACAGCAGCTTTTCAAAAATCTTGAAAAGGTTGGAGCTGGGCGTGCCTGACAACTTGGGGATTTTTTGCGAGCAACGCGACCAACAACCAATCACATGAATGTCCCGCCCCCGACATACAAAGCAAAAAACCCCGAGGATTTTATGCGAGCAATATATATATATATAAACTCCCCAAACAGGCGAAACCCTACCAGTTTCCCCCTCTGTCTCTGCCACCTCCCTCCATGCCTGCTTCCTCCGGTTTGTATCCCGGTAATAGTTCTGGTCGGAAAGAACCGGGTGATTTGCTACCGTAATTTCTCGTTTGGAATATGAGGAAATTAACTGCGGTCTGGCTCTCCCAGCATACACGTGGTTTGATTGGCTGGCGCTTCCAGCTCAGCTTCAAAAGTTGAACATTGCTCAACTTTTGAATCCTGGAAATCCTGGAAATCTTCGCTTCGCTCCCCCACAATGCAGTTCGGCGAAAAGCGAGGCAAAGTGACGTCATCCCCATTCAAAGTCAACGGGCAGAGAAGCGTTGGAAGCGGTGGAAGATTCGTCTAAAGCTGCTGTGTGGACGTACCGTGAGCTATAAACTGTCCCAAAATCAAAACACCCTCAGCAGCCACTCACAGGATCCCATTTAGTTTGAAATGCCTCTAAATACCCTTCAGACAGCCATCCTTTTCAATCTGCTGCCATAATCCATCATTATGAATGCAGAGTGGGAGGCTTTGGTTCAAGGGGAAAAGCGCCTTTTGTGTCCTGATGAAAAATAACTCGATGGCTGTGACTTTCCCACAGTACATGAGTGATGGATTGAGGCGAGAACAAAGCGACAGGAAAGGTATTACTCATATTACAACTTGAGACTTTCAAAAAATACTGCAAAGCCTGCTGGGAGATCGGCCTCCTCACTTCTCCGTGGGTTCATGTTTTACAGGTTTAGATGGTGCGCCTGCGGGAAACATCTCTTTCTAACACGTTTGACTTTTTAATGCAGCAGACCCCATCTATTCCCAGCCCTGCTGAGCTTAGTGTGTTTTAACACAGAGGACTTTAACATTAATATTTTAAGTATTTATATATTTTAACAGTATTTCTCGCAGCTACAGAGCGAGAGAGAGAGATAGTTGTACAGTGTTATACACAAGGTAGAACATAAAATGCACATGGTGTAAAACACACTCCCTCAGGGTGCAATCTTTTAAATTAAAAAGTGTCCATGTACAGATGGGCTTTTGCTTGTTGTCTGAGTATTTAATGTTTTACTCATTATTAATTACTGAATGCTTGATAACACTTAAGGCGAATAGCATATTCCCTACAACAGCTGAATACATTTTATTCTCTACTTAGTTAAACTAACCCAATCATTCACCTTACAGTATATTCGACTTCACCTCGAGCGATAGAATTGCTAACTAAGCACTTATATACTAACAAAGGACTGGCTCCTCTAAAGCCAGTTGAGTAGCACTTGAAATGCTTGGCTCTATGAAACCTGATGTACTTTATGATTCTGTTTTCTTCAAGGTTGTATCTTCCTGGTCGAATGTACTTATTGTAAGTCGCTTTGGATAAAAGCGTCAGCTAAATGTAATGTAATGTATTTCTGAAATGTTTCATATTGAGTATGAAAAGGAAGTATGAATTTAAAAATAAGGGAATCAGAGCTAAAGTTAGCAGAGCATTCAATTACTTAATTTTCCCAGCTCAACATATTTAAATGGGTTGAGGGGAAGCAATTTGAAAAGATAATATAATTAAGTGGAAGTGATTCTTTAATAAAATATATAATTGTTGATACAAGTCTGATATTTCAGACAGCACAATTAGAGACAGCGTTGGAAAGTTACACCTTGTTATCTCATTTTGTTTCTGTAATGTTTGTGTTGGTTTAGTTTAGGAAAAGGCGCGCTGCGAAGTGCACTGGCTCTCGGGATAAAGGAATGTTAAAAACGTTCTAAAGAACTCAAAATAAATTAATAAAATGTATTTATAAAGCCTTATTAAAATATATAAAAAAAAACTAAAATACAAACTAAACTAAAAAAATAAAATCCAGATTAAAACCTAAATTAAAAACGAAGTTAAAACACAAGTTAAAAGCCAATTCACTATTTAGGGGTATGATTAACTATCATTCTAATGAATGGACTTTGAGAGAAACATTCTCACACTTTTCCATTGTTTCACCTTTTATTTGTTGTCCTATTGGTACAAATACTTTTATTTTAAAACAAACTTGTTTCCCCCTGAAAAGAAGTCTAATCAGCCAAGGTTATGAGAAACATGCGTTGGTGTCAAAGGACTTTACATTCATCGGAAATGATGTGTGAATATGTATTCCTATTGAAGTCATAACTTAACTGTCTTGAATCACAGCTGCTAGTATGTGTGTAAGGTAAAGGACTGCAAACCAGTGGCGAACCGTGGCTATCACAACTGGACCTTCTGTAGACACACCCCCCCCACCCACCCCCCCCTCCGCGGCATTATAACGTCCGTCTTTTCACTGAATTGTCGTCTTAAAGGGTACTCACAACAATTCCGCAACGACTTCATCTCCACCTGTTGCACTTTTCATTTCAACGTTAAAAACAATAAAACAGCTTGAATTGCTTCGTCGCATTCATCTCCTCTGTCTCGAGCCAGTTAACTAGCGGGCCTTCTAGAGCACCTGGAACCGAGGGGAACTCTGAAAGAACACGCCCATTGGCTACAGATCAATATCTGATTGGTTAATCAAACTGTCAGTCCAAACTTACGCTCTCATTCAGTGCAACGGCCAGGGCGTTCGATCAAGGATGTGGAATACCTTGTTGAAGGATGTTCTACCCAGAGACCCAGAACAAGATCTGATTGGTTGCTTTCTTTTCTAACACAAAACCACTGAAATGCGAAGTGCATGGTCCGAGAAGGACAAACACATCAACGTAACACTGTGATATTACAGATCAACAACACAGATACCATTCTCATTTATTCATTTTATTACATTTTATTACATTTTATTTATATAATTAAATCGAATTGTTGTTTGTTTTATCTGAGTGTTCCAGGGTATTCTCTGAACACCTCGAAGGCCCTGACGGTTCACCACCGCTGCAAACACAGGAAAAGAAACCGATTATCTGTTCAAAAGATTAACACTTGAAGGAAAAGTCAAGAGCGAACACCGACACATTATTTCTCTTTCAACCTTGAACAACTTCTCTTTCATTAAGAGGAAGTCAACGCCAACACGTATTCAAGTCAAAGACCATTCAAACTGAAAGTAAGTACAGATACGCAGAAAAGTCACCCGTTTGTATATTTAGTCAATTCAACCACTTGACATTCTACACCAGTTTCATAAAAGGGATTAAGGACATGTCTTTACAAAGGCCCTCAGAGTAGGCATGTTCCTGCTGAAAGCCATAGAGTAGCTTCAGGGAAGAAGGAAGAACAAAGACACTTCTGCTGGGACACACACACAGCTAAAAACCTTCAAGCAGTAGAGAAGCAAGTTCACTTTCCAAGCAGTGAAAGCATCCTTATTCAACGTAGTTCTAGGCCACTAAAGTAATGTGTAAGGATGGATATGTTTAAGGGATTACGTTTTACTTTCCTGCAAACAAGTGATACACTTTAAAAAGGAAATGTGTGGGTGACAGAATGGAAACCAGCACGCTTGGAAACAACACTTTATCCTGAAGAAATAAATTGTAGACTGGGCGACTGTGGCTGTGAGGGAGTGCGGTCGTCTTTCAACCAGAAGGTTGTGGGTTCGATCCCAGCCCGTGCAGCCAACATGTCGATGTATCCTTGAGCGAGATACTTAACCCTGAGTTGCCCCCGATGGCATGGCCAACGGTGTGTGAATGTATGTATGTATGTATGTTAATGCATGTCCTAACATACATACAAACTACTACTACTGCTCAGTATGAATGGGTGAACGACATGTAGTATGTAAAGCACTTTGAGGGGTCTTAAAGACTGGATAAAGCGCTATATAAGTACAGTCCATTTACCATTTAGACAAATGTACCGAACAAATAAACTAAGAACAGAAGGTTATAAACCAATAGCACTACAGCAGTCATTCTTTGAGTGTTAATAGATTCTCATGGTGGCATTATATCAGGATTCATAAAACACACACGGTTCTAATTATCCAATCAAGTGTCCTTTCGTCTGGCTAGCATTCTTAACGAGCTCTCTCTTCTGCTAATTACCACACCATTACAATCAGCACAACTCCCGCTCACTGCAGATGAGACGCTATATTAGCACGGTAAACAAAGTTCGCCGGATATGAGAGAGGGCAGGAAGAAGTTCAAGGAGGAGCAAGGGGAAGAGGAGGAGGAGGAGGAGGAAACATGGAGAACGTTAGCTTTGTGTTTCAAAATGATTGAGACGGATATAGGAGCTGGAGAAAATCTGATCGGGGCAATAAAAGACTCCTAGCACACACTTCCTGGACCCACAAGCAAACCGGCCCTGCTAGGATTTCATTTCATTTTAGGACATTTATTTTTGACTTTGTCTCATCTCAGTTTCAACACAGCTTGTCTTTTTACAGCAAACATTTTGACATGTGGTAGCAGGCAGAGCTGGGTTCCCCTCTATGACAACTGTTACCGGGACAACCTATTATTCATGTTGTTAGTTATACCTGTCTTTTATTTAATTGCTTACGTACTTTCTAATTAGTTGTTGTGTGTGTGTCGTGTGTAGCACCTTTGATTCACGTGTATTTTTAAATTATATTGAACTACTTTGTGTGCCCTGCTGCCACGACGCAACTTCAAGTAGAAGCTGCGTCTTTGAGGCGATCGCATCCAGGTGTTTTGATGCATTAGAAATATTATATGACAGATCACATAAAGGCACATCAATTGAGCAAAAGTCCTTCAGTGCGCCTTGGATTTTCTTTAAAGGAGATGTTTTATGATCACATGTTGTAATATAATGAGCCAAACACAAAATGAAAGAAACCTTACCTTGGTTCGGTCAGAATTGTAATTTCGACCCTCCAGAAAAACGCAGGCTAAAATCCTTGATTATGCGATCAAACGTGCGGGTTTATGTGGTTTATGTGGTTTATGTGGTGTATGCGGTGAAATTTTCGGGAAGTTGCGAAATATACGGAAAAATAAATATTGGGATATTTATTCTCTCTCACACACAACCTGCCACTAACGTAAACCCCTTTACTATTCAATTAAACACATTCAATTTAGGTTATTGTCAAAGCACTTGGGACATTTTCTCTCTCTCCCTCACCTCTCTCTCTCTCTCTCTCTTCTCTCTCATCTCTCTCTCTCTCTGTCTCTCTCTCTCTCTCTCTCTCTCTCTCTCTCTCTCCTCTCCTCTCTCTCTCTCTCTCTCTCTCTCTCTCTCTCTCTCTCTCTCTCGCTCTCTCTCTCTCCTCTCCTCGCTCTCTCTCTCTCTCTCTCTCTCTCTCTCTCTCTCTCTCTCTCTCTCTCTCTCTCTTCTCTCTCTCTTCTCTCTCTCTCTCATCTCACACTACACACTTCTCCGCCTCCTTCTGTTTTCATTTACTCGTCCGTTATCTGACCAGCTTCAATCGTCGTAGGCTTCTCACCTCGTTCTTGCAGCCTCTAAAGGGTTCTGGAGGTCGATGCCTCGGTGAACGTGAGTTGTTCGGCTTTCTTGTCTGCAGCAGCAGAAAGCATTTTCGAATGTTTGAATGAATCAAAGTGGGTCGTCACCGTCGATGTTCTCTTATGCTCCAACACAGTTGCACGGGGTGCAGAATAGTTTCCCCCCACGTTCGTGCGAGACAGCGGGAACTGCTTTGCCCGGTCTTTAGCAGAAATGTTCGTCGGTAAATGAGATGGATTAGATGTTTCATCGTGGCGTTTCTCTCTCGTGTGAGCTCCACACGTTCACAGTGTTGTTTACCTTCTGTGATGCGCGAGCTGATGACGTCGCGTCATCATCGTCATCATCATCGTCATCGTCATCATCACTTCACATCAAGACGAGTTAACTTTTTTTTTCCCCCTCTACTTTGTGTGGAAACATGCGGGGATTGTGCGGCCTTTTGATACATATGCGGCCTTTTACAAATCTGCGCCATTTTGCTGATTAAGCGGTAAATTCTGCGACCGCAGAATCGCATTTTTCTGGAGGGTCTAGTAATTAGTGCTGTATATGAAATGTAGGCAGGTGGTGTGTCCCAGGTCAAGAGCAGCAACGCTGCTGCAGGAGCTCCACGTATTCTCAATGTATTACGGAACAGTGGAAGAGAAGGTACTTGTGTGTGAAGTTTGAATTATCAATAATGTCTCCTTCTGAAAGTGCTAATTGATGACTAACTGCATCATTTCAAAGCTATATGGTCCAGGTAGTGCTAGGTAGAATGAGTATACTCAAGCTTAGGTCTCTCTTAGGTAAAGCACCATATGCTAAGAGCTCATTGGTCGTTTTTGTAGGAGTTGAAAAGTACAGATAGAAGTAGAGATATAATTGTCAGGAGTGCTAGATACCCTAAAGGTCTTAATCCAAGCTGGTATGTCCGAGGTGAAGAGTAATGCTGCTGCAGGAGCTCCACTTGGTTTTATGTTTTAAAGTAAGGTTTTGTTTGCAGCATTGGTCTTCAGAGGAGGAAGAGGAAGGTGGAGTTGGGTACGATTTTGGCCAAAATGTACGCCTGGCTTAGCAACAATGATGAACAGAAGTTGGTCATTGTTAAGCATTCAAGCTCCGATGTGTATTTGTCTCTATTTTGTGTTAACCATTGATACAGGTTGCATGTCAGGTGTATACGGTAAACACTTTTAAAATGACGTCACTTTCATTTGGTTTGGGGAAGTTCTTGGTTCCTTCAATCTACATTTTGAGCCTCATGCTTTTGACCCGTTAGTGGCTATAAATAGAAACACACCATTGTTGTAGTCAAAAGTCAAAGTCAACTTTATTGTCAATCTTTCAATTCGTGTGTGCAGGCAGAGAGATCGAAATAACGTTTCCTGCAATCCCTAATACAAAAATACAAATATATATACAAATATGTATATCCTATAAATAAACAATCAACAGACACATTTATACAGATGCACACATTAAAGGTGGGGTAGGTAAGTTTGAGAAACCGGCTCGAGATACACTTTTTATTTTCCATGGAATGCTCTGAACATCCCTGATAGCAATGAATATCTGAAGTGCTTTGACAACAAATACATAAGAAAATATCATCAGTGGAAGCCGTGGCGCTGTAAAAAAGCACGACCAATCATCTGAGCCGGCTAAAGTAACTGGATGCCCTACCTGCCTGTCAGCCTTCCATCGGGGCACACGCTTATCTCGTGCCCTCATTGGTCATGTGCGCGTTCGTGTGTGTTGGGGGAGGGGCTCTGTGAGGAAGGGGCAGATTTTTTCCGGCTGTGTATTTTCAAATTCTAGCGATCTCAAGCTGGTTTCTCCAAAATTACCTACCCCACCTTTAAGACATATATACAAGCATAACACACAATATATACAAAGTATAACTGGCTGCCCGTTCATTTGAGGATTCATTTTAAAACTCTTTTATTTACTTTTAAAGCCCTGAATGGCCCCGCCCTACCTCTCTGAGCTGTTACACAGCTACACGCCCACTCGCACTCTCAGGTCAGCTGATCAGTTGCTCCTGAGGGTGCCAAAAACAAAGTCTAAGCGCAGAGGGGACCGTGCTTTCTCTGCTGCCGCCCCTAAACTGTGGAACGACCTGCCCTCGCTCATCAGACAGGCTCCCACACTGACTGCTTTTAGATCCCGTCTGAAAACCCACCTCTTCTCCTTGGCATTCAGAAACAAGTAGAGTGTTGCTTTTATTTGCTTTCAGTGGACTATTGTTTTTATTATATGGCTGTTATTTATTTTTTAATTATTACGTTTATTCTGGTTTGTTTTGTGTTTGTATCTTGTATTTTAAATGTATTTATATTATGTTGTGTACAGCACTTTGGTCTGAAGGTTTTTTAAGTGCTATATAAATAAAGTTGGATTGGATGGAAGTAACAGTCACTTCAATATCTGCAGGAAAGGTACATTAGTGCACGATTGTCCATAGCGCTAATGTACCTTTCCCAAAGATACTCTCTGCTGTCGATGGACCTCTCATAACAGCTTCCATTCTGATTCACATGCAAGCTTTGCCTTGCCAATTTTAATTTCCAGTTCCATTAACCTTTCCTTTCTCCATCTCTACGGCCACCTAGCCAAAGCTAATCTGCTCACATCTCTGCAGCAACGAGAGTAATCACTCTGCACCCTTCGACCTTGTGGTCTCTCCGTTACTAATGATGCTAACAGGTTGGTACTGGGACCAGGACAGACACAAAATCACCTCACAAACATTTACACATCGTGTTTGGACACTCGGGTCATGTCTCGCTGACAGAAATCAATAATTCAGCCACATCTTCACGTCCTAACGCTACACCTTCCTCACCAATCAGTATCTCTTCCATCCTCCTCCCGTTGCGTATCCCTTCAGCTCCTAATGTCTCTCGCTCCTCGACGCCCTGTATCACACCACTTCTCCATACTTTGTGTTCCACTCTCCCTCACTGTTCTTGCATTTTCCTTCCAAGGCGGGCGCTATCAATTTTTAATACGACTGCCAGTATTGGACGTGTCATCAGCCTGGCAGTAGCCTCATTGGTTGGCCCTGCCATGAAAGACCGTTGTTTTTTTACAGATGTGACGGCTTTGGTTTTCGTCTGATTTGTTTCACGGAGAACAGGACTCACTCTGAGAGGCTTTAGGGCCCCAAAGCTTTACAAGGAAGGAAGAAGTGACTTGGAAGGAAGGACGTTGTATGGCTCTGGTGATAATATGTTTGATTGAACTCTAAGAACATAGCGTTTTGCTTAGTGTGTAAGTCCCTTGGCTGCAATGTAGTCCAGTGTCTTGATATATGAGTTTATGAAATGGTATATTAAACAAAACAGGACTGTGCGGAAATTGGAGGGTCTTTTGTAGGTAACATTGGACTTCTGTTTCAGACACATTGAGCTGTTTGAGAAAAGATAATTTTGCTCACGGTAAATTAACTCGTATGTGGAATTTGATAAGTAAAATTCTAATTACAACAATTGGCCACTTTTTTGAAAGCCATTGATTCAATAACTGGCTAATCTTGAAGCATTATGGACGAGGGAGTGCTAAGTAGTTCATACACTTAAGTCAATCTTAAGCAATGCACCGTATTTTAAGCGATAATTGGTTGTTTTGTAGGATTTGAAAGACCAACAGATGTTGTGTACAAAGTGCCATGTGTATCTTTCAATTGCAGAGTATACATTTCCATTAAAAGAAAAAACAATTAGATCAACATTGTATTTTGTCTAAATCAAAAAACTAAAATCGACCTTTCTACTAAATGTGTACTTTTCCCCGCAAAGCAATTGTTTTATTTTAATAAATTCACAAATTGATTTCCTTTCACCACCGTATTGATAGGTCAAACCATCAGAGAGTCGGAAGTGCCAGATATCCCTAAAGGACCACAAGAAGACGTGACATTTTATGATGTTTAAGTACTTGAAACAAATCGTTGTATGTCGTCCGATTGATTAATTAACTAACAAAATCTATTTTCATATCCTTAAGTTTATATTTCTATTCTAGATATGGAACACAATGGAACTGACCAAGACAGACACTTGTATGGACTTGATGGTGGCCTCCACTGAACTGTATTGGTGTTGGGATGTCGGTTTGCACTGACCCCTCTCCTCCTATTGGGCAATACATCTAAATTGTTTACAAGCTTGTGTTTAAAGATACTGCCACGAGCTCATCCATCTCTGAGACACATCCATCTTGTGTGTGTGATGCTTTTTATTCCTCCCAGTCAGCAGTAAAGTCAGGGTCAGTGGCTGCTGCTTGGTTTATTGACTATCGGGATTGTTGACTAAGAACTGGGCCGATGCTTCATAAATCAAACCACTCGAATCTTATTGCACAACCTCATGCATTTTAAAGTATATTTATACCCCATAACATATTAGATCAAATGCATCCCACTGGTGTCCAATATGATAAATCCTCATATGCACTCACTTATTGAGTTTTTCATCAAGGACTACAAGCATCAGCAGGAAGTCGGTGAACACAACCGTATAAATTCATTGGCAGCCACATGGTGAGTCCTGATACTAAACAGCAGGGTCACTGGAACATGCCACGACATCAAAAACCTGCAGGAATGAGTCCTAAAACCTGGACATTAGCATATATGCACTTGGGATCCTTCATCTCAAAGGCATTATTGTTATGGGTTTTGGGACTACTTACATGATAATGCAGAACATCTTAATGAAGTAATGTGACTTTGTTGTGCTTCGTTTCGATCCTAAAATCTGATTTTTACTGTAAAACGTGCAACTACCATACACGTCTTTTGAGGCAGAGTTTTGTTTCAATGGTAAAATCCCATTGTGTTTTTCAGAGACTGCTTGCAAACATGTATCATCCCTGCAGCACTTTATTGTTGTTTAAAATATTTAATGGGCTTCGGTGTAAAACCATCCGATAGATAAAAGGGAGTCTATAAAGAGAAAATACAAAACACCAGTAAACACGACGAAATGACACTTGGCTAAATAAAAGAACATACAGTAGATAAAAGTAAAGGAGCAACGGTTGTTTTCTGTGATAACACATATAATGCATTGGCATTTATGGTAGAAACGTGTGATAATGGTTCTCTACCTACAGCAAAGATACTCATGTTTGACGTTTTGGGGAAATGTATGTACTGCATGTTGTATTTACTTGTTCATTAGAGAAGGTTTTGCTATTGTAACGTTTATAACATGGATATTTAAAGGATAATACATCTATCTAATGACTAAAGTATCTCAGTAAAATTATGAGATAAATGATCTTTGACTTTCAGCAAAGTTTCTTCACACACACTCAAACCTGTTTATACCTACTTATGAGGACCTTGTTTACTACAACCTGAGCAGTCCTCACAAACTAATCTTCCTCACACCTTTACATAATTCATTCATTAACCCTGACATCAAGTCTCAAACAACACTTTGAGGAAGTGGGGACACAATGACATAATGTCCTCGCTATGAAGGTTGAACTCATGGTCCCCACATAGCTATAAATCCAAACACACACACACACGAGATTTATGAGATGACATAGCAGTACAGGACTTGTTGAGTGCAGCAGTATATTACTATGCCTGGAAGTAGACATGTTGTAAAAAAGCAGTATTGTGACGGTTCATTTCAGGGCAGTTCAATCTTCTTCTTATCAGCTCCCTCAACATCAAAGCAATTCAAGTCAAACACACACCGTTTAATTTGAAAACATTTGATATTATACACTACAATGTGGATTACAGTGTGGACCTCCTGCAAGGACGGCTAACTGAAATTGGGATTTAATGACTGTCAGGGAAACTTCTGCAGCAATGGAGAGTCAGGACTCAGAGAGACACGAGGAGAGTTGGAGCTTTGATGTCAAACACTGGTAGTTTATTACAAGTCAACGGCCGGAGAATTCATATCACAAGTCACAGCAGCAAAAGGTTCTGACTGCACGGTGGGTTGTCATGTAAATTCTGATCAGCCTCGCATCTTGGTAGACCTTTTAACTAGTTTACAGAGAGTCCAATCCACATAGTGGGCATGGGCGTCAGTGCTTCTCAAAGTGTGGTCCGCGGACCACTAGTGGTCCGTGAGCGCCCCCTAGTGGTCCGTGAGTATATTGGTAACATTTCACATTTGAAATAAATAAATAAATTTAGGTTTTCCGCACTCTCGTGGGAATATCTCCGCAATGGAGCGAGCTTAAGTTTCACTTTCGATTGCATGATGTAGCCCAGATAAACACCTTCATCACACAGGTGGCCACTTGTTTGTACCATTTTCAGGCGATTTGTAAAAAACGATGTGTTTTTAGATATTTGTGGAGTTAGGTGGTCCGCGAGTGTTTTTTTTATTGGTTAAGTGGTCCTTGGTATGAAAAAGTTTGAGAAACACTGGCGTATACCATGGCGTAAACACATCTGCAGATACAGGAGATGTCTCTCCCATCTCTGGAGCTTAGAAGCTAGCGTTCTCACACTCGCAAAACCTCCCTATGCCCTGTAGGTCAAGCTGTAAAACCTAGGATCAACATACGACTACATCAACACATTCCTTACGGGAGATTAGAAGCAGGGATGGTCGTAAATTTGTCAACACACAAAATAAAGTTAAATGTTTAGGAGTAAAGACTAAATTAATCCCTAACAATGACCATATCAAATCACCCTACTATAGTGAAGACTATTTAAAGAAATATTATCTAGAGATGTGTTTCTTTCAATTCTCTACAGTTTTACTAATGGAGGAATTCAACAGTAACAAACCACACTACATTAGGTTAAATGGAAACATACATGGCATCATGTATTAGTACCTGACTGCTTGTTGCAACTGAATATTTAAAAAGTAGTAGTTGATGTTGTATAGATAGGAGTGTATTTTAAATATGACCTAAAATAGAATAAAGCTGGTATTGAACATTTTCTACCAAAATATCCAACCTCAAAACATTTTACATGTTTTAATATTAGTAAATTGAACATAATCAGAAATAAATACTTTACAATTACTTCATGTATTAACGGTATTACCCTGAGGCTATTTACATTTCACATAATGAACATATGACCACAAAGCCATATCATGTAAATGTAATCAAGCTGTGTGAATATTTAAAAAAGGCATTTAATATCCACTAAGAAATTCTGCATTGGTGTTATTCTAATAGGTGACCTTGTTTACATTGTTTAATATATTCCAATCTAGACACCATTTTAAAGTACACCATTACAGATATACTGTAATCAAATGAATGTGTTATTAAAACATATTAGAATGAATGACTAAGTAGAGGATTCTGCACTAACATGTCTTAGATATGTTATGATATGTTTGTGTTATTGTGAGCTGCCGTATTGGACCTCCCCTGACCCCAGATCCTGCTCAGAGACATGTGGAGCTCCGGTGCAGACAGCAGGGCCGGGTTTGGACAGATTGCCCATCGGTCTAGTCGCTCTCAGTGTGTTGACGCATTGGTTTGTTGGCTGATTGTTACTGTCGCTGCCTGCTCTACCCGAAGGTCAGCAGCCTGTCAGGGGGTGAAAAGGAGAACAGGGGCGAGGTAATCCGATGCTGATGAATCACATTTGGCATCAGTAGCTGCCAGTGTCATCATTGGTGTGTTCCTGTTTACATGGCTGCTGAAATACTACTGTGTCGTACCGTACCAAGGGAAACAGCTTGATTTCAAAGTTCCATGACCATCTAAAAGCTCTGTGTTGTCCTTTCTCTCTCTCTGCCACAGACACTATACACACACAGACGCACCTGCACCTAAGTATAGCAGGAATTGCTGCGTTTCACAGGGTCGGAATTGTTCAACTACAAAGCCTTCCAGGTGCACTTTGCCAAATGTAGTGAAAACCCGTGTATGGCCTTGAGAATGTAATGTTTTTTTGGCCAAGGATTCACCAAATTGGATTCTCCGCAGTGAATCCTCACCAGTCTTTGAGGCATCAGTCACACTTTCCTCAATAACCTTTGTGCAGAGAAGAACACTTTAAGGGATAAAGGGGGTTGGAGAGAAACTCTGGAGGGAAGACAGGGATGTTAGACTTTGCAGACCATTTACATGCACTGAAACGTATAGGAAAAGGAAAACCCCCAAAATGAAATGAGCGCAATACAATTTACAATGTGTGCTTCTATTAGTGTTACATGAAACAGCTGCTACTTCATGAAATAGTACATTGATTGTCGGCAAATCTACATGTTATAAACGCTGCATTTTTTTTGTACTTTTTGTAGTAGGTCAGAAATGTTATTTTTCCGAGTTGTGTGCGGCTCGGCACGCAGTACGTGTACGGCGTGTAGAACTTGAATGCATGTTGTCCCGAAAAGGCAGAGGATGGCTGCGGTAGATGGCTTAGATTAACATCCGTTACAATGGATTCCAATGAGGACCGACAGCCAAGGCAATAATATACATTTCCTTTTGTACAAAAATGTAAAGTATGAACTTCAAAGTGTGACAGTTAATTAAACTCGACAAAGAGAAACGGAAATTAGTTTCCAAAGTTAAAACCCTCATTTAATTTAACTGTCCTTCAATCAAAGCATACTCACTATTTCCTCACATTATTAATGACAGACTCAAAACCTGCTGAAAATGATGAAGAATTCGGGCACAGCTTTTACTGCATCATGTCAAGCTTTATTAGTACACTGTCGAGTAAAGCGGCTCCAGAGCCACTATTTCAAGCATACTATCATCGAAGGACTGCTCCAATGTCCAGCATACTTGGAATTCTACCGAGCCAGGCGTACTTCGTAGCGAGACATTTCGAAGACAGTGTGTCAGCTGTCATGTCGGTCCAGTTTACAGATGACCTTCAGCCGTATAGAGCCAGGTGTTTTTACTCCACAGGGACTGAAGCACTCATGTTGAGCACGCTCAGCGTGTAGGCTGCAGTCCTTTGAACAGCTGCATCGCACTGTCACTGCCAGCAGCATGATACTTACCACCTCCTGCATGTACATACAGGAGTCAGCATATGCTCTGCCCACACACACACACACACACACACACACACACACACACACACACACACACACACACACACACACACACACACACACACACACACACACACACACACACACACACACACACACACACACACACACACACACACACACACACACACACACACACACACACACACACACACACACACACAGAGAGACAGACAGACAGACAGACAGACAGACAGACAGACAGACAGACAGACAGACAGACAGACAGACAGACAGACAGACAGACAGACAGACAGACAGACAGACAGACAGACAGACAGACGTGTACATGATTTACATTTATCTGATGCTTTCATTTACAATAGCTCACAATGAGCACACGGACACAGCGATGTGGACACTGACAAAGAAAGACGTGGTATACTTCAGAAGTATTATTGATTGCGTGGTTGATAATGATATTTAACCAAGCATTACCAAGACAGAAGCAGACGTGGGAGAAGTACTCAGATATTGTATTTGAGTAAAAGTAGAAGTACTCAGATCTTGTACTTGAGTAAAAGTAGAAGTACTCAGATCTTGTACTTGAGTAAAAGTAGAATACTCAGATCTTGTACTTGAGTAAAAGTAGAAGTACTCAGATCTTGTGCTTGAGTAAAAGTAGAAGTACTCAGTTATTGTGCTTGAGTAAAAGTAGAAGTACTCAGTTATTGTGCTTGAGTAAAAGTAGAAGTACTCAGATGTTGTACTTGAGTAAAAGTAGAATTACTCAGATCTTGTGCTTGAGTAAAAGTAGAATTACCAGAGTGTAGGAATACTCTGTTACAGTAACAGTCCTGCATTCAAAATGTTCCTCAAGTGAAAGTCGAAAGTATTCTCATCAAAATATAGTGAAAGTAGCGAAAGTAAAAGTAGTCGTTGTGCAGATTGGTCCATTTCAGAATAATATATATGATATGTTTTATAATGATTGATCATGAAAGTGTTCTCAGAGCTGGTGAAGGTGCAGCTTAGTCTGAAGTACTTTGTAGACTGCAGGGTAGCTGGTGAAGGTGCAGCTAGTCTGAAGTACTTTGTAGACTGCAGGGTAGCTGGTGAAGGTGCAGCTAGTCTGAAGTACTTTGTAGACTGCAGGGTAGCTGGTGAAGGTGCAGCTAGTCTGAAGTACTTTGTAGACTGCAGGGTAGCTGGTGAAGGTGCAGCTAGTCTGAAGTACTTTGTAGACTGCAGGGTAGCTGGTGAAGGTGCAGCTAGTCTGAAGTACTTTGTAGACTGCAGGGTAGCTGGTGGATTTACTCCAGGTGGAACTAAAGTCTGATTCAACACTTGATTAGATTTCACATCATTCATCCAGATCTGTGAAGTAACTAGAGGGATTAAATACATGTGGTGGAGGAAAAGTACACCATGTACCTCTGAACTGTAGTGGAGTAGAAGTACACAGTAGCATAACATGGAAATACTCAAGTAAAGTATCTCAAAATGGTACTTACAGTAAGTGCAGTACTTGAGTAAATGTACTTAGTTACTTCCGACCTCGGGAAAGAAGTATTTGTCTTTGTGTTTCGATAAAGAAGTCCCGAGATGCTCTACTCTGTACCTCCAGGCGGCACATGTGTAACAGGATGGACATACTCAGTACGGTCAGTACACAAGAACAGACCAGTGGGTCCTTTGCTGCTGACTGTAGTCTTCTCATGGTACAGATGCTCCCCTTCTGCACACTGGCCTCGTGCTTCCTGAAGTGCGATGCAGTGCGGCAGAACGTCTGAAACACAGAGGAGATTCTGTCTCAGATTAACTTGTGTTTGTTCCGCTGAGAATCCTGAGTCCACACTTAGAGGGTGACAGCAGTGTTTACCCAGCATGCAGAGCGGTGTGATGCAATGTGATGAAACACATTCACAAACACAACAGGGCTGCAGTGACACATCGATAATAAGTCTGCTGACATGCAGGAGATGCAGTGAGATGCATAGCATTCCCTGTTTCCCCTTGGAAGCAGAAAACTACTTAAAGACAGCCGAGAAGAATTCACTTAACTGTACTTTTAATTTAACATTAGTAGTTCGAGTCAAAACCAGAGGTCGCGCTAACCGAATATTTTCCATCTGAGAACTCAGAACAGCGCCACCGTTTCCCCGCAGCGAGGCTCTGGTGTTTGCCGTGTTATGCCCTCCCAAAAGGAAACGATATCGTTTCCAAACCCATTTGCCGAACAGATAATTTAAATGTCTGTAAGTACATGTCTGCTTTACGCCGCGCGAGGCGCAGTGGGCATGCGTAACACGGCATGCCCCCCCCCCCCCCCCCCCCCCCCGGCAGAGTTGTGTACGACTGAATATGGCTTTTAAAGTAAGTAAATACTAAATTGTTTAAAGGGCCAAGGATTATTATTCTTGGATTTGTTATATCCTTTTATTATCTTTGCTTTTTAAAGACTGTTTTTAAATGCCATGTTATAATGTGTTCCAACTGCACTATGTCTTAATGCTCTTAGAGGTGGGGTGGGTAGGAATGGAGGAACCAGCTGGAGTGCGCGAGAATTTGAAAATACACAACCGGAGAAAATCACTTCCTCACAGAGCCCCTCCTCCAACACACACGAAACGCGCACATGACCAATGAGGCACGAGATAAGTTTGTGCCCCGATGGAAGGCTGACAGGCAGGTAGGCCATCCAGTTACTTTAGCCGGGCCGGCTAAACGGATTGGATGTACTTTTTACAGTATTACGGCTTCCACAGATGATGTTTTGTTATGGATTTTTTGTCAAAGCACTTCAGATATTCATTGCTATCGGATGTTAAGAGCATTCCATGGAATATAACAACAAGTGTATCTCGAGCCGGTTTCTGAAACTTACCTACCCCACCTTTAAAGGTAGGTACAGTAGGTAAGAATGGAGAAACCAGCTGGAGTGCGCGAGAATTTGAAAATACACAGCCGTAAAAAATCTGCCCCTTCCTTCAGACTTCCTCACAGAGCCCCTCCCCCAACACACACGACGCGCACATGACCAATCAGGGCACGAGATCAGTCTGTGCCCGATGGAAGGCTGACAGGCAGGTAGGCCATCCAGTTACTTTAGCCGGCTCAGATGATTGGTCGTGCTTTTTACAGCGCCACGGCTTCCACAGATGATATTTTCTTTATGGATTTATTGTCAAAGCATTTAATATATTCATTGCTATCGGGATGTTAAGAGCATTCCATGGAATATAACAACAAGTGCTTCTGAAGTAAATTACATACCCCACCCTTAAAGTCTTTCAAGTAGCAAACAGTTTAAGTAGTACACTAACGCAAAGTCGTCTTTATCTTATTGATCACATGCATTTATATTTAATATTATATGCAATTATCATAACGCTATAAAAATGATAACTCAAGTTTAGTTATCCAGGTATTGAGACTTTCTACATTTCCAGTGACTCGGAAAGTTGAAGCATCCATAGCCTTCTGGAATTGGACAAAAATAATAATCAGCCAGTTCAGCATGTCGTGCAATATGACGCCACGTGCAGAAGGACGTTTGGGAAACCTGTGCTGAGGTCAGGAAGAGGAACGAGACTAAAGGGAAACATTTGGCAATTTCTCTACATTTCAGTCCACCAGGCAAAGATAGTTTGAAACTGACTTTTCTTTACATACATTCGGCCTGAAACAAGAGATACTTATCAGTGTGTTTATTTAATTACAGGTACAATACATGCTGACTGCAGTGGGGTTTGAACCTGTGCCCCCCTGACCCCAACACCAACGCACAGTCCACTGCGCCACACGCCTCCCGTTTATCGCATTTCTGATTGGCTGAGCATCGAATCGTTTGTACTCAAAACTACAGGATGACAAGACGAACACATGCTCTCACACAGATGTTGATATGGTCGACTTCACTAACATCTAAAGTAAAAAAACACCTTTCGCTATATATGGTGATTTCCTGGAGAAGTAGCAGCTTCACATGGAAATGTGCTGTTTAAAATCCAGCTCTCAGCAAACACCAGTTATTACAGATAACAAGGACATCATTGTTGCTGTTAACATCAACTCAGCAGGTGTGTCACCTTTCCCTGCACCGCACACAAACCCCCCCCCCCCATAACAAACTGTAAACAGGTAAACAACACATCATACTGTAACACTGCACCACATGTTAAACAATGCCACACGGAAAAGCACAATACAGAGCAACAGGAAACGGCATTGCACAATTTCACTATTGTTCCTTTTGTATTTACTTGCACAAGTGTTTCTGTTTTCTGTTGGAGGAGCCTGTGACCAGAGTTGGGTGGTAATATTATTACTGTAATAATATTACTTTGTCGGTAACGGAGTAGTGTAACGCGCTACTTTTATAATTCAGTAATCACACTACAGTTACTAACATTGCCCCGACACGCGTTACTTCGTTACTTTCTAAAATCAGTCATAATCAAACCTCAACAAACACCTGCAAAGAACACATGCTAAGGTGAAGCTAACGCACATAGCTGTTGTTTATTTATATCACCACGTAGTCTGTTCTTCTTCTCTGTTTTCCGGTTGTTGCCTGTTTTGAATGACGAATACACACTACCGCCGCCTGCTGGTAAGGAGAGTTATTGCCACTCACGCATGCGCAGTTCGTACGTGCTCGGCTGAAGTCTTTGCGGTGTGCTCCAGTCTGGCCTCAGTGCAACACATGGCCAACACGCATGAGAACACGCTGACGCAACAGCGTGAGCAGAGATAGACTGCGCAAATAGCAGGAGACAGAGGACAAGCCACGGTCAGATAGCAGAGACAGAGGACAGCCACGGTCAGATAGCAGGAGACAGAGGACAGCCACGGTCAGATAGGAAACATTCAGGATCTGGATCAGTCTTAGGTTCAATGGAAACTGAACTAAAGAGAACATTTGAAACTTTAGCAGTCGGCGTGGATCTGCCTGCAGGGAGGGGAGGGCCGCCCTGCGAGTAAAGTAACGAGTAAAGTAACAAATTACTTTATGTAGAGAGTAACGAAGTAGTGTAATATATTACTTTTTTAAAAAGTATATGTAATATATTACTTTTTTTTAGTAACGACCCCATCTCTGCCTGTGACCTAATATTGTCATCGTCATAACTACACTGTAGCTATGTACGCATGACTAATACAAGCCTTGAACCTTGAACAATAACTCATTATTAATCTATAATAAATTAAAATACAGCTGCATAAGGAACATCGTAATGTCAGGAAATAAACCACGTAGCGACTGCACTGCAGTCTTAAAGCATGGATTTTCAGTTTAATATTTACATAAAAAGAATAAGCAGAAACCGGGTAAGACAGCATGCAGTTATTTGCTCTAAGACAAGTCAAATGAATCCGGAACTAAGTATAATTAACTTCATGATGAATTATCACAGGCTTAATGCAACACTAGCGGTTCGGTGATGAAGCGGTGAGGCTTGTGCGAATCATTGACTTGTAAAGGAGGGAAGAGGAAAATGAAGCGTGCGTTGGAGAAGGCTTCGTTCCTCAGGGTGCGGAGCTGTGTGTCTGTTCTGTTAAACACACCTGGAGGCTGTTCGCTGTTCCAAATGCACGTCAGTGAATCCACGAGAACCGCTATCGTCCGTTCTGGAGAGGACGAGTGATTAAAGCCATTTGTGAAAGCACAGCTTCAATTTCAATCCTCGCAACAAAAAGTCAATCCCCGAGCCCATCCCAATCCCGTCGACGGACTCTCGTACAGACTTGGAGAAGGTGTCCAGGGGGATAGGAAAAGCACTATCCGAGTAAAATGCATCAATAGGTATGAATTAAAAACACGTGAGGGGCAAATAGAATCTTTCCGGTTTTCCGTTCAAGAGAGGTTCGATTTAACGTCTCTCTATTGCCAAACAGGGCCGTATTAAATCGACTGTTTGATGGGATTACAGCTGCGGAGGAGGTTTAACATGCAAGGCTATAAACTAGGACTTCCTTATTATAACAAATGATAGAATATAATTATAAGAATTACCAAGCAGCAGCAACCTCAAGGTAATAGTGAATGCTAATGCTAGTGCTATGGGAAAACCAAAGGCCAACATGAACGTGATACTAATAGCCATGGCAACTGCATTAGTTGCAAAGACACATCAGATTGTATAGAAGTCTATGAAAAATGACCTTACTTTTCAATACATTTAACGCCAACGCTACAGTAGTAGTTAGTGAAAACTCTCCTGATCTCCTGCGTACCCAGAAGACACTCTCAGACAAGTCGTTTGCTTTAATCCAGTCATTTAGAACTGATTTGAAACCGTTTCTCTAAGTTATAAATCAACAACTCACTGTTACAAAAACATTGAATTATTTTTAGCTGACACTGTCAACAAAATAGAATTAGACATAGTTCAATAAAACGTGATGGTCCAAACTCAGAACAGAGACAATTAGCTATCCGTTAGCCAACCCATTGCTAGACGTACACGTTGCATTGTGATTGGACAAGGTGCAGGGGAAACAGGTGGTGTTCAGTGTATCCAGTGTGTACTTCTTATATGTAACACACATGTTTTCCGAGCGCAGATTTGTGAGCACTACCTTAGGTCAAGAGATCTCAGCAGGGGGGATTCTAAATGCATTTCAGGACTGAGGCACAGTGGGTAAATAATCAGTCTGGAAGTTAACAATAAACCCACCAGACAGCATTCTGTGTGATTACGGGTGAACATGGTGTGGCGAATAACAACCGTCTGCAGCTTTGAAACCGCGCATAATCAAGCAAACGGCTCCTCCGGGGTGTAATGGCTTTTATATAATGGCTGTTTAAGGCAACTGCGCTTAATGAAACATCTTCTTAAAGTGGTATGAACGTATAAATACAAATAAACAAAAGCAAATTGGATTATGTTTTAGGTTACCACATGAGTTGGAGCCTGATAGAGAATATAAGAGCAGCTATTATCGACTCTTGGCCAGCTCTTGTCCACACAGCAGCGTTGTGAACATCTTCCAACGCTTCTGCCCATTGACTTTGAATGGGAGTGACGTCACTTTGCCTCGCTTTTCGCCGAACTGCATTGTGGGGAAGCGAAGCGAAGATTTCCAGGATTTCCAGGATTTCCAGGATTCAAAAGTTGAGCAATGTTCAATTTCTATAGCAGTTCATTTTCTATATTTCTGAAAAAGGAGGAGGAATGATTTATTGCGGTAGCAGATCCACCCGGTTCTTTATGACCAGTCGCTAATAACCTACCGGGAGACAAACCGGAGGAAGCAGGCATGGAGGGAGGTGGCAGAGACAGGGGGTGAAACTGGTAGGTTTTCGCCTGTTTGGGGAGTTTATATCCAGTTTACTTCGTTTAAACATTGCTATTGCTTTGTATGTCGGGGGCGGGAGATTCATGTGATTGGTTGTTGGTCGCGTTGCTCGCAAAAAATCCACAAGCTTCAGACACGCCCAGCTCCAAGATTTTCTTAACGCTGCTGTGTGGATGGGCCGTTAGAGTCCTATTGTGAACCCGTACATGTTGAGTACTTCAAAGTGTTATGATAGAAATGTATACTACGGGTCCTAAGCACATAGAAACTACCGGATGCTAACTTGCATATATAAATCAATTTGCATAATTTGTGTTAATTAGCATGAATTAGCATGCTAGCCTATGTGGACAATTGTTAAAACATGGCTTGGCCGATTTGGGGTCCCTTTCTGACCTTCTTGGTATCAATAATGGCAATTATAACCATACACTGCCACTATGTGTACTCTTGGTGGGCTCATTTTGATGCATTTTGGGTCGATTGGAAGGTTTAGGGGACTCTGGATAATTTGGATTGGACAGATTGCCTTTTTATTTGAAGAATAAATTGTCCACAGTAGAGATAATCAATTTTCATCTTGTGCTCTTTATATCCAATGGTGACAGCACTACTCATGGTGGTCAACATCAGCCCATCAGGACTACAAATATGGCCGCTTAATGGTTTTAAACAAAACAACATGTATCCGTAAACTGTATCCTCATAACCCCCAAATCAATCCAACATTTTCCAAATCGATTTTTTACTATTGTTAAACATACATAGGCTATAATGCCATTGATCTGAATTAACGCAATTTAATGCTAATTGTGCAAATTGCCAAAGATATGCAAGTTAGTGAGTTTCTATGTGCTGGGGACCCGTACTCTACATTATATGACAACACGTTGGTGTACTCAACATTTCCGTGTTCACTATGATGGCAACTAGACTACTATCTGCTTTAAAATCGTATCAAATATGTATGGAAGAGTCTGTATCTCTCAATGAATGTGGAAGCCCTGCAGCTGCCGTCTGAATACACACACACTGCTGTACGGTGCTGTGAGAGATCATTCATGTTGAGTGATGAAAATGGACATTCTCCATATGTCACCATTTAGCGTAACCGGTTTACGACCCTGTTCAGTCATTGGATAACGGGCGCGGGACGTGACGAGAAGCGATGCGTATCATTGGCTGGGCCACCCCATTAAGCACAGGTCATCCAGATGAATGATTAACAGGAGGAAGCACGCTCTGGCCAATCAGCCTTTTTAAATGAGTATTATGCAAATGAAGCATCATGCAGGAAAACAACCGTATGTTGGCGCCTGAGGTGATACCCGGTACAGCTGAGCCAAAGTGTATTTATGGTCGATGTAGGCAGTGGCGACTGGTCATTAGGGGCAGCCCCACCTACTGTCAGCAGAAAGTATTACAAATAATGATTGCAAAAAATAAATTAAAATATAAAATATATTTTAAGATCATGTTTAATCGTCTGATTCGTCTCATTGATGTTTCAGTCTGTGTTCTTCTAATGAGTGTCTACAGTGTGTGCCTATTGAGCTGTTTAGAGCCATGTGGGACAAAACCCGATCCTGCCCCTCCCTCTCTCTGTCTAAGTGAACGGTGACTGTAAAAAACTACACTGCGCATGCTCAGAGTATTTTCCTATTTAATGTGTGTGGCTAAAAATAATGACCATAGGGGCATAGAGCTGCCATCCCCACCATACGTCATCTCACATCCTTCAGAGCTGATTGGCTGTAAGTACGTGTGCCGCGAAAAGTGTGGTGTGTGAAGAGCAGGTGAAGAGGAGGAGAGAGACGCGTCCTAAAACCAGGAAGTAAGCTGCGCATGGCTTCCCTCCACAGAAAAGCAATGATATTTCTCCATAGGATTTTAGAAAATAGCTCAAAATAAGATCTGTGGGAAACGTAGCTGTTAGATAAATGTACGTTTTGTTCAGCCGGATAATATCCACATGTCTACCCTACTTTTTTCGAATCATAAATCCATCATTTAGATTTATGATAGACTTTTGAAACTACAAGAAGATAAGGAGGACTTTTACAAGAAAGTAATAGAGATGTTTGTCCAGAAGGATAGGCAAATGGACTTCATCTTCAAGTCAAGGTAAGACCGTCATTTTATTGAAAAATGGGATCTTACTAAGAGAGAACAATTCAATATTTAATGATAACATTACATGTTTTGGGTATCCTTCTGTTGAACTGTCCTGTTTAAAATTATTTGAAGCATCAGACTAAAGAGGCTTCTGAAAATAATATTATATTTTGATTTAGGTCAAAATATAATATTTGTAAACCTGAAGAGCCAGAGCCTCAGCAGCCACGAACCTCTCTGCAGAAGCTTATAGACATCTAAGTGTTTGTGGCCCCACCACTTTTGTACATATAGAAACGCCACTGGAAGTAGGTATCACAGTAGAAAGGAACTATAGATAATTGGTTTTGTATTTCATTCCCAAATGTCAGGGATTATTGTTGATCACACAATATGCACCACAGGCAGGGAGAATGGGCTGAATACATTCAACACTACATACTGATATACACCTGAACATCAGCAGGAGAGGACTCTTTAAAGTAGAGACACTACATACTGATATACACCTGAACATCAGCATTAGAGGACTCTTTAAAGTAGAGACACTACATACTGATATACACCTGAACATCAGCAGGAGAGGACTCTTTAAAGTAGAGACACCACATACTGATATACACCTGAACATCAGCAGGAGAGGACTCTTTAAAGTAGAGGACACCACATACTGATATACACCTGAACATCAGCAGGAGAGGACTCTTTAAAGTAGAGACACTACATGCTGATATACACCTGAACACCAGCAGGAGAGGACTCTTTAAAGTAGAGACACTACATACTGATATACACCTGAACATCAGCAGGAGAGGACTCTTTAAAGTAGAGACCTACATACTGATATACACCTGAACACCAGCAGGAGAGGACTCTTTAAAGTAGAGACACTACATACTGATATACACCTGAACATCAGCAGGAGAGGACTCTTTAAAGTAGAGACACTACATACTGATATACACCTGAACACCAGCAGGAGAGGACTCTTAAAGTAGAGGCACTACACACTGATATACACCTGAACATCAGCAGGAGAGGACTCTTTAAAGTAGAGACACTACATACTGATATACACCTGAACATCAGCAGGAGAGGACTCTTTAAAGTAGAGACACTTCATACTGATATACACCTGAACATCAGCAGGAGAGGACTCTTTAAAGTAGAGACACTTCATACCGATATACACCTGAACATCAGCAGGAGAGGACTCTTTAAAGTAGAGACACTACATACTGATATACACCTGAATATCAGCAGGAGAGGACTCTTTAAAGTAGAGACACTACATACTGATATACACCTGAACATCAGCAGGAGAGCACTCTTTAAAGCAGAGACACTACATACTGATATACACCTGAACATCAGCAGGAGAGGACTCTTTAAAGTAGAGACACTACATACTGATATACACCTGAACATCAGCAGGAGAGGACTCTTTAAAGTAGAGAGACTACATACTGAAATACACCTGAACATCAGCAGGAGAGGACTCTTTAAAGTAGAGACGCTACACACTGATATACACCTGAACATCAGCAGGAGAGCACTCTTTAAAGCAGAGACACTACATACTGATATACACCTGAACATCAGCAGGAGAGGACTCTTTAAAGTAGAGACACTACATACTGATATACACCTGAACATCAGCAGGAGAGGACTCTTTAAAGTAGAGACACTACATACTGATATACACCTGAACATCAGCAGGAGAGGACTCTTTAAAGTAGAGACACTACATACTGATATACACCTGAACATCAGCAGGAGAGGACTCTTTAAAGTAGAGACACTACTGATATATACTGACTAATACCATTGGTCAGTATCAAAGTGGCAGTTTTCCTTCAAAACATTGGCTTGAGAAACAAGTTTATTAAGAGACGGAGACTGAAGGTATTTGCATTCTTCTGGTTCCACCTCCAAAGTCTGTCACGAGCTGCTCCCACCCACTCCGCTCTGCACAGGGCTGCCATATGCTTTTCTGACTCTGTTTTTGTTGATTTTGTGCGCAGCGGTGTTCATATTCTGATCGCCCACCACATCTCCTGCCCCCCCACTGGCTCCTTGGCCTGTCGCGTGGGGTTTCCATGCCAACTCCCACCCCAGGCAGCAGCCCTAATTGGCTAGCAACCATGGTAATGGTGATTTGGGAGAAAAGAAAACAACATCCAAGACTGATAACAAAAACAGATTTAAAGATCATTTGGCCATGTACACAAAACTAAATGATGTTTACATATATTAAGACGCTTAACGGTAATTTACAAGCATCCAGTGTATTTAATATGTCCCTGCTTATCTTATTTGGTTTTCATTAATCAATGTCCTGTTGCTTTAGTCCTAATAGGATGTGTGTGACTCCATGCACACATTTCATTGGCTTACCCCCTTTGATGAAGGCTCCTACCTACAGTGAACATGTGCAAAGGTAATTTGGTGCCATTAGCTCAGGCAACATCTGATCCAGAAGACACTAATTAATTGCATACTCAATTTTAGGGAGAATTAGGGAGTCTGTGGTCCTCTGTGTGTGATCAGTCCCTGCCAGCCGAGACACACATACTCATTATGCCCGCTTGGCGCAACCCTAGGGTATTCAAAGTGTGTTTGTGTGTGTTTGCAGTTTTTGCTCAAAGGTTATTGTCATCATTTGTTTACCTCTACAGCCAAGAAAGAGCTTACTGTTTGCTTTTGTCCTCAGCTGTTAGTTGTAGTAGTTCCCCATTGTGTCATTTGCTTTGGTACATAATTGAAGATATCAAGACGTATGTATTTATTTGCATTATTAAAGTTGCCGCTGATATGCTGTGTCTGCACTAACTTACTTCAAGTATGCTAAAACAGACAATGGCAAGACACACCTTGTTAGTAACTTTGGATTGATCTCAGCCAAAGATAGCCATAGAGCAGTGTTTCTCAAACTTGTTCATACCAAGGACCACTTAACCAATACAAAAACACTCGCGGACCACCTAACTCCACAAATATCCCAAAACACATCGTTTTTCTAGAACAGATTATAAATCTCCTGCAAATGGTAAAAACAAGTGGCAACATGTGTGACGAAGGTGTTGCCCTGGGCTTTATCATGCAATAGAAAGTGAAACTTAAGCTCGTTCCATTGCGGAGATATTCCCGCGAGAGTGCGGAAAACTTAAATATATTTATTTATTTCAAATGTGAAATGTTACCAATATATTCACGGACCACTAGAGGGTGCTCACGGACCACCAGTGGTCCGCGGAACACACTTTTAGAAGCACTGCCATAGAGCATTGTCACGACCAATTAGGAAGGGTCATAGAAACCTCCCGATCAATTAGGAAGGGTCATAGAAACCTCCCGATCAATTAGGAAGGGTCATAGAAACCTCCCGATCAATTAGGGTCAATAGGAACACAAACACACTCATTGAATCAAATGACTCTTTGACCGATTTTAAGCAATCTAGGTAGTCCTGTGGGAACAATTGTGTGCATAAAATAGGCAGATCTTGACTATTGATTATATTATTGAACACTGAAGTTCACTTTCCGCTTCTGCACACTTTCTCAATCATTACGCTTGCATTGTTTCGAAAGGAAGGTGCCACTAATCGAAACAAGTACACACCCACCCCCATCTATCCCTCCATCTTCTACGGATTATCCGAGTCGGGTCGTGGGGTTTCCAGCAGATGTGGTTCTTTCGCATAGACATTTAAATATAATAAAGAATGAGTATAATAAAGTAGAGAAGTCAGCTGTTTGGCCGCCGGCCGCATTTATGGAGAGCTTTGCTGCTCATACATTTTTAAGGTGAATGCTGAGTGTGTGAATTTAAGATTTAGATGGCAGGGTAATATCCAGGCTACGCATCGGTGTTGATGATCCATTATTTTTGGATGCGAGTCCAGTTCAAATTAATTTTCCCAAACGTGCAGATTTTTAAAGTTGGATGCTTACAGGTAACAACAACTGTAAGAATTGGGGCAGTTTTTGAATGCTATCATCCTTCTATTTTTAGATACGAATAAATAAAAAACTGTCCATAATTAAAGACTAATTTACGGTGATAGCAGGCCACCCCAAATATTCACTCACAGAATATCAGGTCATTTTGATGTGAATACAATATATTTGAAATCTCATATATGAGCCATCGTCCCTCTATGTACATCAGAATGTTAGGACTGCCATCGTCCCTAAAATACTTGATTTGTAATACTAAATATCTTGGTTTCTTCTTCTCTAAGGCGACATTGATCTGTCGTCTTTCATAATACACATTAGTTAAAAACATATTTTTGAAATGTATCTCCTTTTTTTCATTTATTTGCATTTGCAGGTAATTCAAGAGTAACGGCCCGTCCACACAGCGGCGTGCGTTGAAGCTTGCTGGCGGGGGGGGGCTGAAACTCGACCAACAACCAATCACATGAATCTCCCGCCCGGACACACAAGCAGCGGTTTGATTGGCTAGAGCTTGTACTGGCATATGATTCGATTGGCTGACGCTTCCGCCGAAGCTTCAAAAGTTGAACATTGCTCAACTTTTGCAGCGAGCAACGCTTTTAAAGCTTCGCTCCCACAATGCAGTTCAGCGAAACGTGACGTCACCCCCATTCAAAGTGAATGGGCAGAAGCGTTGAAGCTTCAACGCACGCCGCTGTGTGGACGGGGCCGTTAGGGGAAGCAATCAGGTTACTTTGCTCTTACATTGTTATACTCCTGACGGACCGTAGCCTCTCAGTGCAGTTAGGTGCCTTCTCCTCTGCCAAAGCCCCTCTAACCTGTGGGGTTCCCCAAGGCTCGATTCTGGGCCCCATCCTTTTTCTACTGTACATACTAGGTTCAATTCTCACAAAACACAACATCCCCTTCCACTGCTACGCCGACGTAGCTCCCTCAAAGATAATATCCTCCCCTCTGTCACGAACCTTGGAGTGACCTTCAATAGCGCTTTTAAATTCGATAAGCAGGTCAGCACTGTAGTCAAGTTTTTAAATACGACTATTGGCCAAGACCAAGTCGTTTTTATCTTTTAAAGACCTGGAAAGGGTTATTAACGCCTTTGTTACCTCGAGACTGGATTACTGCAACGCTCTGTATGTGGGTATGGATCAAGCCTCAATTAGACGCCTGCAGCTAGTTCAGAATGCAGCTGCACGTCTTCTCACTGGCCACAAAAAGCGTGACCGCATCACCCCACTGGCTTCCAGTTCGGTTCAGAATTGATTTTAAAACTCCTTTTATTTGTTTTTAAAGCACTAAATGGGCTGGCTCCGGCCTATATAGCCGAACTCCTCCAGCGCTACACCCCAGTCAGAGCTTTAAGGTCTGCTGCCCAGCTGTTGTTGGTCGTGCATAAGACCAGGCTCAAACCCGAGGGCACCGAGCCTTCGCAGCAGCGGGCCCCAGGCTCTGGAACACTCTGCCCCTCCATGTGAGGTCGGCCCAGACCCTAGGGGCTTTTAAATCTACTCTTAAAACACACTTCTTCTCTCTGGCCTTCTAGTCAGAGCGGAGCACGACTCCTGACTTTTCCCTGTGTTTTTTATATATCTGTTGTAATTTATCGTCTTTTATTATGAATGTAGTAATGTGTTTTTAAGTGATTGTAGTATTTATTACATGTACAGCACTTTGGCCCGACCAAAAATCGCTTTTAAATGTGCTTTATAAATAAACTTTGATTTGATACTGATTGCACTTTTTACAGTTCTTTACAGCTTACCTTTTTAAAGTTATCCTGCCAACCCTTGGAGTGGAAAGTGTTGGCAAATTCAGAGCGAGCAGGCGAGTAATCCCCTTGGGATGTGATGTTTTATGAATTGGGACTGAGAAGACAGACAAAGAAAGTGAATAACAAGTGAAAGGGAAGAGGAGAGAGAGGGATGGAGAAAGACGACTTCGGTTCAAAGTTAAAAAGAAGGGTGGAGACACGGAGAGAGGCCTTCTCGTTCTCTTTGTAATGTATTTTTAATACCTGTCCTGCTCATCAACCCTTTCCCCGGCTCTTGTTCTGTTCTGAAATGTTTATACATGACCAAACACACTCAGAATAAAATCCCATTCTTCTCCCTCCACTGCCTCCCTCCCACTTTACATCTTCCTCAACATTAGGGGTGCGTTGGCTGTATTACATCTTTATTTGTCTACTGTTGAGTCATCTGTTTTGACGTGCTCTGAGTTCGCCAAGTGCTTCCCCCCCCCCCGCCACCAATCTTCTCCTGGCTGATCTTTTAAAGGTGGGGTAGGTACGTTTGAGAAACCGGCTCGAGATACACTTTTTGTTATATTCCATGGAATGCTCTTAACACCCGATAGCAATTAATATCTGAAGTGCTTTGACAACAAAACCATAAATAAATATTATCTGTGGAAGCCGTGGTTCTGTAAAAAGCTCGACCAATCATCTGATCCGGCTAAAGTAACTGGATGGCCTACCTGCCTGTCAGCCTTCCATGTGACTTTCTTTTGATCTCCTAAGATACATTGCCCATTTGTGTTGGTCATTGTTGATTGAACCTAAATTATACCCTTGTTTATATACCATGTTTTAAACACCAGTAGTAGTAGTAGTTCCGGCTAGCGGGTACTATTTCACAGTTTTTCTGGCCCCATAAAATCGAGGTTCTTAGCGGGCCAACAACCAGGCTGAGTCGGGCTGAGTATGCTAAACTAGAGAGAGAGTCGCTGGCAAGGGGCTACCACTACAACAAGATGAACATATTTGACCGTGATTTAATTGTAATACACGTTTCTAAATGATGCCGAAGTAACAACATACTGATACCGGTTATTTTTGTTTCCAGTGCAGCGCGGAGCTCGCTTTAATGCTGCGTTCAGACCGGACGCGATGCGAATATTCGCTTCGCTCTAAACGCTCCTATCGCATCGCTCTAGTCGCTCGAGTTTCACCGCGGCTGCCAGCTGTGTTTACTCGCATCATTCAAACAAGACGCGCTCGCTCGGGAGCTACAACTACAACAAAATGAACATATTTGACCGTGATCTAATTGTAATACACGTTTCTAAATGATGCCGACGTAACAACATACTGATACCGGTTAGTAAAAACCATGAATTAATGCTTTGACAAGTCTGCAGACAGACGGCAGGCGAAAAACCTTTTCGAATGCTTGTTTTCTGAATGGAGCTTGGCTAAGCTAACGTTATATATGCTCCTTCCGTCCACACTCACAACAACGGCCTACAGACATAAATAAACCAGCGACTGTATTCTCCATGACACAGGCAGTCTGTGGTTTGTACTTGTTTCACTTCTGTCTAGTTTCTGAACAGATATGAGGAGCTGTGAGCTCCGAGTGCTAACAGCTAACGGCTGTGTTGTTTTTCTGGGGTTCTCATTGAAGATGACGTCATGGCTCCGCCTACACTGCGTTACTATAGTTACTGCCCCAGCTACTAAACTGTAATGGAAACGCAGCATAAAGTCAGCCAGTCTTAACGAGGCCTAGCCATACCGAGCGAGGCCGAGCGAGGCCGTGTAGTGGAAATGCGCCATTACAGTCATGTTATACACATGTTACAATCACACGACACCCAATCTGACACCCATATTGCACTGCGTTACACCTTCGTCACGCTGTTATTACACCTTTCTATCCGTAGAATAAAAGCTTCAAAACACAAACATGTGTGAGGGATTGGCCCTGTTTTATAACCTTATCCTCCAGGATTCAGAAACCATTAAAGGGTTAAATAGAGTTTTGGCTCAGTTACATGTTCATATTCTCTGATGGCGAGATGCGATGAGCTTGAGCAGTAGACATGTGTGTGTACTCGGGATCCTCTAACGGCACCGAGGGAGTGGTTACGTCAAGACGGAGCAACGGCCATTAACGTGTCTATATTTAATCCACATGCACCGTGTGTGATAATTATTCCCACTTTTCCAATCAACAGTGGCTTCACAATCCGCGGTTACGCTCCAGTGGAAGAACCCAGGGGCCGTTATGTTGATACAAGGCTCTTAGTGCGCTATTAAAACATAATGCTTCGTGGCGTCAAAACAACTCATCGAAGGGCAGTTATTACACACGGCGATGTTTTTCACCGCTCCATTAACGACTCGAAGACAATTGATCCTCTGGAATCAGTGCTCAGTGCTCGAGACAACAGCAAGCACGATTATTTGTGTTCAACTCGTCGAAAACGATTACATTTAACGAGTAGAGGCTATTTTGCCCCAGTGCACATTGTTGTAGGTTTGGGGTTTTTACAACCCAACTCCTCACCGCGTGTTGTTTTGGCGAGTCCTGCTTGAAATCATAACAGGGAGGGAATTAGAAGACACCAGGATACCAGTTAAACAATAATCCGTTTTAATTAAACAAAGTAATAATGCAATACAATATAATACATTACTATACAATTCAAAGAATCATATAAGCAACGTGTGGAGTACTCCCGCCCTTATTCACGCGCTGTGGACATCCTTTCGTCTTGTCAGCGCATGGAGAGAGGCCCAAAAACAAGATGCGCATCTTCCTAATACTAACAGAAAGGGGTGGCGTTTCATTTGGGAGATACCAACACGCTGTCTCACAGGGAATCAGCGCGGGCAGCTATGAAAGCCACAGGTGTTGGGAAGGCCTGCAGGATGCACATAATTAAAATCAGGGAAAATGTCCCTCCCAATTTGCAAAGCCTATCGATGGTTTAACCCAGAAAAACACTCAAAGGGATAATCTTTTCACTCAAAACAAAACTCACAATTAAATTCTGCATCTCCCTTCTTCAAAAATAGCTTAAAAAACACCCTTTTGATAAACATGTAAAAGTCAAAGAAAAAGACTATTGCGCTAATCTACTTTTAAGAAAAAGGGAACATTGTTTCAGGAATCTATAAAAAAAAACCTCTATATTTGAGAGGAAAAATGTACTTTTTGTTCCTTCAACTATTAACACACAGGAATGTATAAACCCACACATATACTATTCAAGATATGTAGACTTCCCTGAAACATGACATGCTAGAGATCTTAAGCAGAATATACTCTTCCCCCACCAAGCACCCTGTCCTGCATACCTACACCTCAGGGCAAACAGGGCAATAAAACCCTGTTTACTCTAAACAGCCCTTTGTTTAGAGCCATTTTAGTCCTCACATTTATGAAAGGATAAAACAGAGAAATCACTATAAAACACAAACACAGGTATTGTTTGAACAGTATTCACTTAACTGCTACTATTGATAATTACCAGAGAAACTCAAAGGGACCTCTTTTAGTGTCTGGAAATTGCAACAAGACTTCTTCTGCCATTTCAAATGTAACACACTTCTTCGGTACAATATCTCACATCAATTTCCACAACATCTATTGAATGCGTTTTAGAAATAACTGGATAAAGTTATTACGGTTTAGACCAATCGGACATCACATTTCTTGTGAGGCCCAGGTTAGACGATTCCTAACAAGGCGTATTTTAAAGTGCAGTTAATTCAGCTTTAATTAGAATAAGACAATAACTGATTCAAAGTAAACATGTTTTCCTACACATTTCAGTTTGATAATTGGGTCGGCAGTGGTTGTACTGCTTTCAGGAAATAGCCACACATCATACGAATCTGCCTGTGATGCAAATGGAGCACGTTACAACCTTTAATAGTGTTACAAACCCACTGGAGGACTGAGCTTTCCTTAAAGAGGACATGTTCTGCTGATGTTCAGGTTCATATGTATATCAAGTGTCTCTCCGGGGACATGTCTCCATGCTCTTTTTGTTCTCATACTGCCTGTGCTGCAACACCTCTTTTCACCCTCCGTCTGAAACCAGAGCCGAGTGTGCTCTGATTGGTTAGCTGGTCGGCTCTGTCGGGATTGGTCAACCGCTTAGAGATGTCCCGCCCCTTAGCCGTGCAATGTGTTGAGTTGCTAGTCAATAGAAACACCAGTGCTCCGTAGTGATGTCACTATGTTGCAGAAATGTGGGATTGTAGCCTTTGCGGACCGTTTACATGCACACAAAACCTATAGAACACACTCAGGGACAATCCCACGTATATCATAGGGCCTCATTGAAATAAAGCCAGACATTCTCCACTGTTCATCCAGCATGGATTTGACAACTATAACATTTCAGTTTTAAATCAGATTTGAGCCTTTTTTCAAGTTTTTCTTTTTAATATCTAATGGTCAGGAGCAGAGAGACGAATCAGTGGAACGCAGGCCACTTCCATCGACCTCTGAATTATAGCTTGTGTGTGTGAAACACCTATTCCCCCTACTCGCTTCTAATTGATCCCTTTTTCAGGTCATTGAAGGCGAACTATTTCGGTGGAACATACAACCGTTTTGTCAACATCTGAAAAGCTCTGGGGGCGCGCGGACAGATGGTGTTGTGGACAGCCTCGGCCATGATTGCATTTTAACGGTTACTGTGGGTTAGATGGCTGATGTGTTGCATCTGGTGTGACATCGGAGTGTTTGTAATGGTATAGGTTGCTTTCTAGCTTGTATGTGTTCACCCAGGGCTGACTAAGCATGCTTACTCATCTACAAGTGAATACTTCCACTGGAGCCATTGGTGCGATAAAGTGTCTGGAACTTTTGTTATCGTTTTTCTTTCCACAAAATGTTTCGGTGTGTGTTTGCGAGATCAGGTTTTGGGTGCTAGAAGAGATTGAAGCCAGTGTTGCTTGTGTGTGTGTGTGTGTGTGTGTGTGTGTGTGTGTGTGTGGTGTGTGTGTGTGTGTGTGTGTGTGTGTGTGTGTGTGTGCGTGCGGCTGTGACTTTGTTCCAATTGACAAACCGGTCAGAGAGTGTGAGGCCAGCCATGCTGGAGGAATTTCAACAGGCGGGTTAGAGTGGTGCACTGTGGGTAGTGACCGAACAGAGGGATCTGGCTGTGTGGCGGTCATCTGAATGTCAACCACACACACACACTCAGACACACACACACACACACACACACACACACACACACACACACACACACACTCAGACATGCACTCAGACAAAGACAGCAGGAGATTAGATGCTGCAAGCAATGAAAGAGAAGAGTGATGCCTTTTTTCAGACTGAAAAACAGGAAATAAGGAATTGAGAGGAGAGGAAGTGTTGGGAAAACCCTGAGTGTCCTCTTCCAGCATGAGAGTAGCATGCTACAAAGGTATCCCAACTGTAGCTGTGAACATAACAGGATGTGAGATGACCTAGAAGAGCATCAGGACTGTTTGAGGCAGATGATAGCTATGTGGTTAACATGATGATTCAGCCTCTATGGAGAGAGACATCAAGCATGCTCATTTCTGATGTGGAGCTAATCTGAAGTAAACATTGAATACTGCTTTCTATTCCTCCATCTTGTGACTGTGTGACTCCCTCTCTTGGATATCAGCATGTGAAGGACTCTGCTTGAGATTTTGAGAAAAAGTCAGAATTCTGAGAAAAAGTCAGAATTTTTAGATTTTCCGAAAAAATACAGAACTTTTAGAATTTGAGAAAAAAGTCAGAATTTTTAGATTTTTTGAAATAATTAATAATTTTGAGAAAAAAGTCCGAATTTGTAGATTTGAGGGGAAAAAAAATCAGAATTTTGTGAAAAAGTCAGAATTTGTAGATTGGGGGGGGGGGGGGGGAATCAGAATTTTGAGAAAAAGTAAAAAAAAAAATCAGATTTTTCGGAAAAAAAATACATAATTTTTTGAATTTGAGAAATAGACAGAATTTTGAGATTTTTAGTCCGAATTTTGGGGGGAAAACAGACAGAACTGTTCAGGAACTAGTTGATGCTCTGTATGTGATGACTCCTTCCCTTCTGGAGAGGATCACAGATACATGGATCCTGAGGATGAAGCTCAAGCCGGGGACCAGGGAGATTGTTCTAACAGGAAGAATAAGGTGTCTTTTTCCTAACAACTTTGTCTTTGAAAAGCAGAAATGGGGTTAAGGAGATATGTAAAGGTGAATTCATCCGGACAGAGCAAGTGACTTCACTGACTCACTGTCCTTGTGATTGACAGCGTATGTTATCTATGTGCGGGAACGACTGAAAGCACATCTCGATACTTTGCCCTGGGTGTTCTTGTTCATGTTGCTTCCAGCTTTAAAAACAAAACCTGGAAGCATTGAAAAAGATCTACTGCATATTAAATGGTATATTCTTATTTGTATTTGGTTCCTCTCCTGTGATTGGTTACCTGTCCGGCTCTCTTTTCACCCTCTGTCTGAAACCAGAGCCCAGTGTGCTCTGATTGGCTAGCTGCCCGGCTCTGTTGTGCTTAGAGATGTCCCGCCCCTTAGCCTATCACGTACAATGTGTTGGAGCGCTAGCCACTAGCTACTTCATGTTAGCATTATTATTATGGTCTGTACATCTACTTCCGTGCATAGCACCATTCTAACATGTTGGATTCAAAAAGACCTTAAACCCAACACAACTCAGTACACTTTTTAAAATGACTTCAAAGTAATTAGTGTCCTGTTCATATTTCGGCTTTTAGTTTAACTTATAGTGAACATTTCAAGACATATAAAGACTTTAGCAAGTTACTGTTAGAGCACAAGTTGTCCAATGCTAAACAAGCACCATCACTTACATGATCTGCATTTCACAATTTCACAATCCCATTTTTTCTTTTCTCGTGAATGTGAGTATAAGTGCTGAGTCTGCAAGAAGTTATCGGACAGCATAATCTCTAGAGATGTCCCGATCCGATTTTCAAAAGATCGGAATCGGGAGAAAAAAATCGGGGATCGGGATTTAATTTTTTATAAAAAAAATTTTTTGTTTAATGTTACAAAACAAAAATGACCATGTTCACGTATTAAAGTCATCCTGAGGGCCTTAGCTTTAGTTTAAAATTACACAACATCATGTATGTGTTGCTTTCTTTGGGCTTGTTTTCAGACCTGGTTGCTTATTTCTCTCAAAGCTGGCAACAGAGTGGGGCGCAGTGTCTAATAGTAGCAGCAAGCTAACGAGGCTACGTTCAGCTGGTGACTCGGGAGTCGGGACAGAGAAAATGTCAGGAGTTTGGAAGTACTATAAAATTGAAAGCGAAGGCAGTGTAACAGCCAGATGCAATGTTTGCAAGGCGGAGGTTCCGCATGGTGGAAAGAACAGAGCTACGTTCAACACGACCAATCTAACACGCCACCTGAGAGACAAACACCAGCAACAACACGGCGAGTACACAGCGGCCACTCGGGTAACGGCACGGAAACAACCGACACTTTCAGAGACTTTTAGAAGGAAAGAGAAACTGCCCCAGAACAGAGAAAAGGCCAACACAATAACAGCCAAGATAGCTGAATTCATTGCGTTGACCAGCCGTTATCTGTTACCTTTTTTTTCTCATTGCATAAAGATCGGATCGGGAAAAATCGGTATCGGCAGATTGTCAAAATCAAATGATCGGAATCGGATCGGGAGCAAAAAAAGGTGATCGGGACATCCCTAATAATCTCCTTTCCTTTGGTTAAGGATCGACACTAAAGGAGATAACAAAAGGAAGCATTGAAGCTCCTTTCCTATCATCCTTTCGAACAGCTCTCATCAGGGCTAAAACTTAGGTATTTCCGGGTCATGTCGCTCCGTGAGGAAAAGACTGTTCGATCATTAGGAGGGAAGAAAGTGGTGGAACTACAGAGAAAGATGACGACTCAGGCGCGGATGAAAGAGACGGAGAGATAGTTTGGGGCAGCGAGGAGGAGGAGGAGGAGGAGGAGGAGGAGGCCGTTAAGACGAGCATTAAAGAGAAATGACTTGCCGTGAGCAAAAGACAAGGAACGGGGGAGAAGAAGAGAGTATGGTTGCCAGGGACAACAGTGTAGTCACCCACTCACCCTCCTGTCCGTGTGACTACGTTTTATCCTCCTTCACCTTTAAAGTCTGCCTCTCCTCCTCCTCCTCAAAGCATCGCTTGTGATCCGTTAAGTGCTTCGTCCTTCCCTACCTGCATTTACCGAGAGCTCAAAACTGCAGGTGTGTCCATGAAAGTGTGTGTGTGTGTGTGTGTGTGTGTGTGTGTGTGGTGTGTGTGTGTGTGTGTGTGTGTGTGTGTGTGTGTGTGTGTGTGGGTGTGTGGTGTGTGTGTGTGTGTGTGTGTGTGTGTGTGTGTGTGTGTGTGTGTGTGTGTGTGTGTGTGTGTGTGGCCACTTCCTTTTGCCTCGTTTTCCACGGGCCGTCTACCTCCTCCACTCATTGACACTAATTGTATTCTCTTCATGTGATCTCAACGGTTCGGGAGGGAAATAAGGAAAGTTCTGGTTTGATACGGGACTTGAATATTTGTAGTTTTGGCCAAAATTATTATTGTCAATGAAAACATCAGAGATGGCAAAAGTACACACATCCTTTACTCAAGTAGAAGTACAGATACTCATGTTTTAAAATACCCTGGTGAAAGTAGAAATACTGACTAAACTTCTTTACTCAAGTCAAAGTAAAGAGGCTTTGAAGTGTACTTCAGTAGAAAGTCCCCATAACTAGCAGCTGCTTTAAAGAGTACCTGACCTCCCTTTATATTACAGAACAATAATGTCATTGTTAGCTAATGAATGTTTCCATGGTGACCAACGGCAACATGACAACGTTTCCATTGGTCCCTCTTCTTTAGAGAAGACCAGGAAGTGATGGATACACGGATCGTGTTCAAATCAATAGGCACGCAGTGACTCTAAAGAATAATGATCACGCACCAACACACATTCAGACTAAAGGAACCAGCTGTTTTGGGAAATGAGAGAAGTAGAAAGTACAGGTATTTGAGTTCAACATGTAAGAAGTAGAAAGTACAGGTATTGAGTTCAACATGTGAGAAGTAGAAAGTACAGGTATTTGAGTTCAACATGTAAGAAGTAGAAAGTACAGGTATTTGGAGTTTAACATGAGAGAAGGTAGAAAGTACAGGTATTTGAGTTTAACATGTAAGAAGTAGAAAGTACAGGTATTTGAGTTCAACATGTAAGAAGTAGAAAGTACAGGTATTTGGGTTCAAAATGTAAGAAGTAGAAAGTACAGGTATTTGGGTTCAACATGTAAGAAGTAGAAAGTACAGGTATTTGGGTTCAAACATGTAGAATTAGAAAGTACAGGTATTGGGTTCAACATGTAAGAAGTAGAAAGTACAGGTTATTTGAGTTCAACATGTAAGAAGTAGAAAGTACAGGTATTGAGTTCAACATGAGAGAAGTAGAAAGTACAGGTATTTGAGTTCAACATGTGAGAGTAGAAAGTACAGGTATTTGGAGTTCAACATGTGAGAAGTAGAAAGTACAGGTATTTGGGTTCAACATGGTGAGAAGAAGAAAGTACAGGAGGTATTTGTGTTCAACATGTGAGAAGTAGAAAGTACAGGTATTTGTGTTCAACATGTGAGAAGTAGAAAGTACAGGTATTTGAGTTCAACATGTGAGAAGTAGAAAGTACAGGTATTTGTGTTCAACATGTGAGAAGTAGAAAGTACAGGTATTTGTGTTCAACATGTGAGAAGTAGAAAGTAACAGGTATTGGGTTCAACATGTGAGAAGAAGAAAGTAACAGGTATTTGTGTTCAACATGTGAGAAGTAGAAAGTACAGGTATTTGTGTTCAACATGTAAGAGTAGAAAGTGCAGCTATTTTTGTAAAAAATGTTAAGAAGTCAAAGTAAAAAGTCGTCAGAAAAATAAGTAGTGGAGTAAAGTACTGATACCAGAACATGTACGTAAGTACAGTACAAAGTATTTTTACTCCACTACTTCCACCTCTGGAAAACATCCTCACTTTGACTGAAAAAACATTAAAGTCGAATCATACGTGGGAGAGAAACTCCCTCTGCAGGACACAGTGACCATTTACATTTATTAACATTTACATTTATTAAAGGAAGGGGAAACCCCAAAAGCATAATAGGGTCTCTTAAAAACAGACTGTACTCGTCAAACCTAATGAGAATATGAGGGTCAATGTTAGATCATTATCCACAGAGTGCCTTATACGCATCCATCATTACAAATGTGTTTAAAGTTATTAAATCCCAAGTACTCCCATCAGTCTGTTTAGGAGTTCACAAAAGAATGATTTCTCACCTCCATGTATTCTGTAATTCACATTTCAGTGCAGGGAGAGTTCTGTGAATTCCAGGGTAACCACTTTCCACGGATTAACGCACACACAAACATGTCCAGAATTAAACTAAAAATAATAATAATAATAAATGGATTGCCTTGTCCCAGAGTCCATGAAGGGTCAACAAAAGCTAGTTGTAAAATCCTATTTTTTATTTCATGTAATTTTAAAATTAATTTCTTTCTGATTGCTTTGTAAAAAAAATTAACAAGACAAACATGTCGCTGATGACGATGACCTAATATTTTATTCATAAGGAAAATGTATGCTCGAGGGGTAGGACCAGAAAAAGTTTATTTTAGCTTCTTCTTGCCCCTGTTTGAACATGACAGACTATTTGAGAATTATTATTATTTTTTTTTTTTTGTACTTTTTTATAAGTTATTGAGTGAGAAGAAAAAAAGAAAGAATAAAAAGTATATATATATATATTATTATTGTTGTATGTTTTGTTTTCTGACATGTTTCAATACATTAAAAGAAAAACAAAAAGTTAATTATCAGTTTTCACAAGTTTTAGATGCAGCCTTTCAGCAGATAGGAGCATGTAAAACAGAAGTGACTAATCTGACAGTTAATAGAGCATGCAGGAAACCAGCTGGGACTAACCTTTTAGAAACATTGACTAAAAACCATTCTCATGAAAGAGAGTACCGAGTGCAGGCTCACAACTTTAGTTCCTCTTTGTATGTGTCCTTTGGATTCCGCACAGACTTTCCTTATTGTGCACACATGGACGTAATGCCTCGTGTCTTTACAACTGTAAAAACTCTAATATTGCCAAGTAAATTCGTCTCATTTCTAGTAAGTCGTTACACTCAATATTACATTACATTTTATCCAAAGCGACTTACATACAATTTGGGGTGAAGTGTCTTGCCCAGGGACACAACGACATGCTGACTGCAGTGGGGTTTGAGCCTGTGACCCCCTGGTCCCAACACAAAGGTTCCCTCAATATTACATTACATTGCATTTAGCTGACGCTTTTATCCAAAGCGACGTACAATAAGTGCGTTCGACCAACAAAATACAACCTTGAAGAAAACAGAATCATAAAGTACATCAGGCTTCATAGAGCAAAACATTTCAAGTGCTACTCAGCTGGCTTTAGAGGAGCCAGTCCTTTATTAGTATATAAGTGCTTTGTTAATAGTTCTAAATCGCTCGAGGTGGAGTCGAAAGAGATGAGTTCTCAGTCTGGAAGGTGTGTGAGCTTTCTGCTGTCCTGATGTCAATGGGAGCTCAGTCCACCATCTTGGAGCCAGGACAGCAAACCCACGTGTTTCTGCTGATGGGAACTTGGGTCCCCTTCGCAGCGAGGGTGCAGCGAGTCGTCTGGCTGATGCAGAGCGGAGTGCACGCGCTGGGGTGTACGGTTTAAACCATGTCCTGGATGTAGGAAGGGCCAGATCCATTCGCAGCATGGTACGCAAGCACCAGGGTCTTGAAGTGGATTCTAGCAGTTACTGGAAACCAGTGGATGTGTCAATTATTTCCTCTCACTTATCAACAAATTATTTTAATCGTCCCGACTTTCTCTAGAGATATGTCCTTGAAGAGGCTTTGTTTGTACTGTAGTGCCTTGTTTGAAAGCCCTTCATTTCAATTAAAACCTTGTTTACTTCCCCAATCGGCCGTGGGATTTGAAACTGTCCTTCACGCCACCTCCACACATACTCAAAAGTGTGTAACCTCCGGTGTCTCTCCATCCTCCCTCTTATCCCTTCCTTTAGTCTCTCTCTTTCTCTCAAGGACACGCTCAATCCGACCCCTCTTGTAACCTTTACTTAAAGCCGGAAGAATTACACAACGATGGAGGAAGACAGGATATTCTGCACTGTTGATACCTCATATTGTCTCTCGAAGGCTACACTCGCCGCGGCCCTTTAATACCAGGCGAGTCGGCTGACCCATGGCAATGTGCTCTGACATTTCAGCCAACGCATTTGTTCTCTCTCGACCAGCGGATGTCTGTTTCTTTTCTTGCTTGTGGTAAAACAAACCCTTGGTTCTCCCGTCCTATGGTTTTCCGTGAGATGTTGATCAGGCCTTTGGGTTCAAGTGTGTATATATATCATTACATGAGATCAAGTCCGACCAAGTGCACAAGCCAGTTGCCGCAATTCTGTTCTTTACGAGAAAGGGTTCGAACACTTTCTCTGACCAGCAGATTATGTTTTACAGTGTTTTTAAAGGTCATCAATATATCACAGGTCTCAGATATATCCAGAGCCTGTCTCTGATTGGCTGAGAACACCAAACAGATCATTGCAGCATGTTTGATGTAGAAGAGACATGGAGAGAGGGGACACATGTTGATGTAGAAGAGACATGAAGAAGAGGGGACACATGTTGATGTAGAAGAGACATGAAGAAGAGGGGACACATGTTGATGTAGAAGAGACATGAAGAAGAGGGGACACATGTTGATGTAGAAGAGACATGAAGAAGAGTTGGACTGTATATTCTTGTTTCTTTGACCTGTATGTTTTAGTTGCGGTGGTGTCTGGGTAAAATTATATCCTTGGTTTTCCCATTCCTTTTGTTTCGTAGCCTCGTTACTGGTTCAACGTGTGAGACATGTTGATGAGGTCATTGGCTGGACGATATTATAGGACCCTCTCTTCAATCGGACCAGTTGCTGTTGTTTTAACATGTTAGATACGTCTTATGTTCTTTGAGCAGATGACCACAGATACTTGTCCACGTTCGAGTGATACCCCTTTCCCGGCAGTGTTTAGTTTCAGTATGTATTTGAATGTGTTGAACCCATGTCCCTTCACCCAGTACCAGCTCCAGTACACGGGCTCTGCATACCAACTTTCTTTAGTGTGACAGAATATTTTTTCAATAATCTGCTTATGTTGGTGGAAATAATCATTAACATATTGAGTCTCATCTATCTAGGTCTCCACGATCTTAAGTCTTATCTCAAAGCTGAAGCTTGTTGTCGGTCAAACCCAGATAAGGTGCCCTGCATACACACGCAGACACTACCTGGTTCATCTGGTTTGAAGTATTACTTTCAATATTAGGGAATCGCTTCAATCAGGAATATAACCTTTCGAATCAACGCTGTGTGTTTGACTATCTCCCCCTACCCCCGCATGTTTCTCCACTCAAAATATAATTCTAAGTTGCTTTAACACCCTCACTTCCTCTCTTTTCTCCTTTAGTTCTACTCTGAGGTTTTCTCTTCTCGATTTGGCCCGTGGGGAAATAACCAATTGCTGGGACAACAGCCTGTTTTGCCTGCTTGATGGACAAGGAAAAGCAAATCGATTTGACCACGACACGCAGTGCAGACCATCGACGAGACTGCAGATTTTTAACATAGTCCGGGACATCCAGCAGCACACACACCTTGTGAAAGGACATCTGGCAGATTCTTCAAAGCAACTTCATCCCGATATAATCCGATTGATCCGATTCAAGACCCAGGAGGCAGGCTCTATCGTCCCAGCCTGTCCTCCAACGAGCAGGCGTTCAGTCTGAAGTAAAGGTAAGCGAGTCGACTCAAACGGTTCTCCTCTCCGGTGTGAAAGCTCTTACATGGCATTGCAGATCATTTGTCATGTTCACTCCTATTCGATGCCAGTGATGCATGGAGTCTCGAATAAGTCCGCTGCTTTGGGCTGGATGTGAGAGGCCTCGGCTGACGGCTCGCACACTGAAGCGCTTTTCAGCAAAGGCAGCCGACAGGGCCCGGTGGCAGTTTTCACTGTGAGCAGCAGCAGCGCAACCGAATCTGACCAAACGAGGCCGGCCGGAGTCTGTTGCCATAGCAGCAGGTGCTGATCCATATGCATGACTAGAATGAGATTTTGTAAAGGTGTGCTGAGGAGAAAATACTTTGTGGACTTTGTTTTATATTTCCGCTGGATCTGTGGAGGAAACAGATCGGTGGCTTTGACTCGGTGTCGAGGTCAAGTTGAAGTTTTCTTTCTGTGATGGTGCATGATGATGAAACTCGCTGACATTTAGAGGAAACTACAGCAATGCCTCATGTGTGTGTAGCGACCCATATTCTGTGGACTATACATCCTCTACGATTCTGTCGCATTTTTTGTTTTCGTGCTGAGAGCTGAACGTGTTCTTGTTTGAATATGTTACTCACACATTCAAACAAAAGCTGGAATCTTAAAGGTCCTCCTATTATACTGTTTTTTCCTCCATATATTATAGGTCTCAGTTACATACAAAACATGTCCTCTATAGTGTTTGGCTCCAAACACCAAACAGATCATTACCCATAATCCCCTCTGTTTCAGCCCGTTTCCAAAGTGCTTGATTCTCTGTCTGTTACTTAGATGAAAATAAGGAGCACCTCCCCAGCCCCTCTGAGAGACATTTGGTTACAAAGAACACCATAGGCGCTTTCACACCGGAGTACTTTTACCCGTACTTTTCTCGTTTAGTTCCGTTAGTGCTTGGAATTTTGCGTTCACACCAAAAAGAGAACTTAGTTCAGAGAACTTTTACCCCCATTTTTAGTGCCTGCTAGAGAGGTGGGACTCTCTTGGGGAGAAAAAGTACCAATTTCTATTGGCTGGGCGAATTGCAAACCACGGCCCGTCAAACTCTGAAAACTTTTTTGAAGCCGCCATTGTATTTGCTGGCATTAGCATTATTAGCATTAGCATTAGCCCCGCGCACCAACGCAGAGAGAATAACTTATGGCAACACAAAAGCGAGCGGTGGAGATGAGGTGTCGGCGTTCTGGCGATTTACTCGGAAGGCAGTCCCCAACTCCGGGGACTTCCGGCCTTTAACTTCGGGTGGGCAGTATACGCCGTGAAGTGGTTTGCGGCCTGCCAGTAAAACAAAGCAGAAGAAGAAGAGACGTCAGCGGCTTCATTTGCCTAATACTCCCTCAGGGAACTTATTCCGGTGTGAACGCGATCGCTCTTTAGTTCCATGGGGGAACTAAGTGCCGGCACTAAGTACGGAAAGGGTACTTGGCGTGAAGCGGCTAATGGTGCTCTGAAAGTGCCTTCTCAAGTGTGGTCCGTGAGCGCCTCCTAGTGGTCCGTGAGTATATTGGTAACATTTCACAATTGAAATAAATAACTAAAATACATTTCAGTTTTTCCGCACTCTCGCGGGAATATCTCCGCAATGGAGGGAGGGTTAACTTTCACTTTCGATTGCATGATATAGCCCAGATAAACACCTTCATCGCACATGTTGCCACGTGTTTGTACCATTTTCAGGCGATTTGTAATCTGTTCTAGAAAAACGATGTGTTTTTTGATATTTGTGGGAGTTAGGTGGCCGCGAGTGTTTTTTTACGGTTAAGTGGTCCTTGGAATGAAAACGTTTGAGAAACACTGCTCTAGGAGGAGATTCAGGTGATAAGGGGGGGGGGGGGGGGGGTTACCTTGGTTGGTGATTGGCTAATGGTTACACAAGCCAAACAATCGTTATGACATCATACATGTTGATGTAGAAGAGACATGAGGAAGAGGACTTTGCATAATAGGTCCCCTTTAACATGCTCTAATTGCCACCATATTTCATATGAAATATGCTCCAAATCTGTTACATCATTGCATATATGGTATCCTTACATCTTATTTTATATATTGAACATCCGATGTAAAACTACAGCTTCTAATCTTTCTTTTGAAACACGTTAAACTAAGATTCAGATACCTAGGAAATCTGCATGTAACTTTAATCAATTGTCTGTTGAATTTACAGATTGCTTGCTAAAGAACTTCCAGTCTGCTTTAAATTCACACATTCTCTAATCATTTAATGAACAGCTGCCATATTTTACAGTTTAAAAACGAACTAGCAACAGATTTCTCTTAGTTATTAGTTTCATCAGGATTTGGTGTTAATGGATCAAGATGGTTTGCAACGAGAGGGGATATTTAAACACTTGAATGTGTTTCACTTTCTGTTGAAGACATCACGGGTGTTGTAGGGTCTTACACCTGATCATCTAAGTGCTTGAATCAACGTTCTTTCACACCAACAGAACATTACATTGCATTTTGCTGACGCTTTTATCCAAAGCGACTTACAATAAGTACATTCGACCAGGAAGATACAACCTTGAAGAAAACAGAATCATAAAGTACATCAGGCTTCATAGAGCCAAGTATTTCAAGTGCTACTCAACTGGCTTTAGATAAGCCAGTCCTTTATTAGTATATAAGTGCTTTGTTAATAGTTCTATCGCTCGAAGTGGAGTCGAAAGAGATGAGTTTTCAGTCTGCGCCAGAAGGACCAGAACCAGCTGTAAGTTAAAACTCTGTTTCTCTTGATACTGATCCATTACGTCATCTGTTTTCACGAAAAGCACAATGTTCTCAAGGTTCATTCAGTAAGTGCCTTTAGTATGGCTGGTTTGAATGAATCCGGTGCTTTGAAATGTTCCAATAATGCTGACATAACTCCATTCATGTATGGTTCAGGGTTAGAATATGAATGTGGATGTTTTCAACTTGCTAATGGCGGCTATGTTTGTCTACAAGGCTGAACAAGAGGTACTTTTTTATGTTGGGCTTGAGAGTGGTGTCCTTGGGTTCCTCTTGAAAACGTTGTATTTCACTCTTAAGGGAACTGTTCTCAGGCAAGTGACCAATCCAATTCCCATCACCCTTAGTTACTTCTGCTACTTTAGACAAACCTGAGGAACAGAAACATGCCAGTTCCCTTCCCTACGGCAGTGCGTAAGCATCATATAGTTCCTGAAAATCAGGCAATAAAGCTCCAAGATGTTGATTGAAATACTTGCAGTGCTCTTGGGGGTGTAGACATTGTGTTTATCCAAATAACATCAAAAGTCACTTTGGCACACAGCCTTACAGAGATAATATAAACAAAGGAACGTTAACATTGATCTGTTCTGGTTATCGATAACCAGTGTTGTGCTAGTTACTGAAAACCAGTAACTAGTTACCATTACTAGTTACTTCATTTCAAAAGTAACTCAGTTACTTTACTGATTACTTACACCAAAAAGTAATGCGTTACTTAAAAAAGGGCTGCCATTATATTAATGCCCTTATCCTTCATTTCAGTTCTGTTTTGCATTGGAGAATAATACAATCTGTTGATCAGCTTGACATGCATTATATGCAATCTGGATAGCATCGATATTTGCTGGCTTTCATTTTTGTATATTCTTTCTCCAGGTAGTTGGAAAAGTTTTCCGTCCCATATGCCGTGTGCCGCCCGGACATGCTATCATGCTAACTAGCTCCCTGAAAGGGGTGACTCCACTGTAGCAACAGCCTGCATGTGTTCTACAACATACCGTGCAATGGCTTTATGGACTTTCCCCTGGCTAGCAGTCCCTCGGTTAAAATCCAGCCGCTGTTGCTGAGGTGGAGGTGGAGTGGCGTCGGCTGAGTCTCTGTGGTCTTAGCTACTAGCTTCGTCCCAGCATGTTGTTTCTGCAGATGTTTAAGAGATGTGAATGACTGGTTTGGGCAGTAGTAGATAGGCTCTTTGACCGCCAGGACACAGCTTACATTTAACAGAAACGTTCTTTTCTTTGTGCTCGACAAAAGTGAAATAGTGAGAATATCTCCAGGGGAGAAACTAGACTTGAGCTCCGCCGCCGCCATGACAGTCTTGTTAGTAAACAACACAAACACGCCCACAGCCCGTCTCCGCATGTGACACAGGAAGTATCTAAGTACATTTACTCAAGTACTGTACTCAAGTACAGTTCTCATCTCTGTTCGCCTGGCTGTTGACTATATAAAAAAAACTAACGGAGTAACGCAACATGTAGTAACGGTAACTGAGTTTAAAAAGTAATGCGTTAGAGTACTAGTTACTGCCAAAAATAACGGCGTTACAGTAACGCGTTAGTCCCAACACTGTCGATACACTCACAACATCCTAATCAAGTGTGTCAGTATTCAACATCTGTGCTTTCTTCACACGTGTGTAGTGTTACCAAATAAATAAGAAGTAAGCAAACCTGGTTAGCGGTGATAATCTGACATTAGTTTAATGTTAACTAGCTAACTGGCAAATGTGTTTCTAACATTAGCTTGAGATTCGACCCTTATACAATGTAAGGTGTCAACTATTGTGACACAGTCAAGGTATCAAGTATCGTGTTTGCAGGTCCCCTTGCCATATCTTTTAACCATCTTCAAACATTAAACCGAACGACCATAGATGAGCCTAGCACGAAGCATATCTGATGTTATCAGGAAAGGGACAAAGTGCCAAACTTAACCTAAAAAGGGCGGGACTAAGATCGATCAATGGATGACGAAAACATTTATTTTTCATTTGACTTATTAATCGTTTACAAAAAAAAAAACAGAAAACATTATTTGCGTCCCAACAGTAGTTTATTCTTGAATTGAATTACATTCACATTTCAAAGGAATCCAGCTTGAAACCTTTTGAACATTCAATGTATTCTTGCAGCCAGAGGGCTTACTCATGAGCTATGAATGTTGTTTGGCCTGAACATTGTGGTGCTTAGACTCTCTGGGGATTCCTTCCAGTCAATGAGATTTGCCTGAGCAGCTCTGTCTCTTGGACATGTTGTGCTGTTACTTATTATTCTTTCTTAAAAAAGGATGTACAAATTGTTGGCTGAACATCGCTAAGTCTAGCAGACTAGAAACAACCAGAGTTTACATTTCCTGACCAGGTTTTTCTGTATCTCAGTTTTTTGTGGGTGTGTGATACAGATGTAGCGCTTCATTTCCGGCCTACCCGTGCGGGTCCGTGATCGGCACGGGGTGGGCCCCTGCTGAAAAGGAAAACCCCCCGCAGGACTTGAAACGCCCCCTTGATAAATACATTTAATTATAATGAAACCAGCTGCAATGGATCATGGATCCACCAGGGGGAGCCGTGAAAAGCTGCCACACTGGAACTCGTGTGAAATAAACAGCTGATCTACAGGTATCTGATATAGTGGATATTTGTTAAGATCCATATGTCACGGATAGGATCATATTCTGTGCTAAATAAGAGACATGTAATCATTTACTAAACATCACCATGTTTTTATTTAACAAAATAATGTTTAATTCACGTTGGCGTAAGTACAAAACCATCGCTATGTTTTTAGATCAGGAAATGCATCCAGACTCAAACAAACGATTTTCAATCATCATCCTCACAATCATTTAATGTATCATATGTTTGCGAGTTGAAATGAATGCACCTGGCATTTTCTCCTGGGGATTTTAGGGTTCATCGCCTGTTTCTTTTCCCCCAATATTGTATTCTCCGTAGTAAAATGTGCTCTGCTGACCTGCAAACATTGCATCTTTCTGCAACTGTAATAAATCCTGCCGTGGAAATATTATCAGATTGCATGCAAACATATGAATCTAAACCGCACCCAAAACTGTTAAGCTCCGTGATCGCTTTTCAGGACTGAACCACAAAGCAAACACGGACAGAAAAACAGGAGTTTGCAGCAAAAGGTTTTAATTTCTAATCGTGACAGGGGATACTAACTGTTGTTAATATAGTCCAGGAAAGGGAATACAAAAGCGAGGGAATGGAGATCCTCAGCCGAGGCTCCGGAGTGAGCTGGGGATATCGCCAGGCAGATGAAAGGTGGGTTGAGCCTGAGTCTGTACGCTCCCGAGAGCGAGTAGGTTGGAGTAGGAGTTACGGCCCGTCTACACTACAGCGTCGACAGCGTCGAAAACTCCAATCTGCCCATTCACTTTGAATGGGGTGACGTCACGTAGCCGCGCTTTTTCGCCGAACTGAATTGTGGGTAGCAGAGCGGTCCGTCTCCGCGTCCGGCGTCAGAAGTTGAATGTTCAACTTCTGACGCCGGAGACGCCGGAGTAGCCAGCGCCAGCCAATCAAATCCCGTTTCCCAAAATCTGACAGCTGAAGCCGTAGCCAATCAAACCGCGTCTAAGCTGGGAGAGATATCCCGCCGTTCATTTCTATATTTAAAAAAAGTCGGAGGAGAAACTAAATATCGCCGTAGCGATCACCCGGTTTTGTATGACCAGACCCTCTTCACCTACGGATACAAACCGGAGGAGCCAGCATGGAGGGAGGTGGCAGAGGCAGGGGGGGAAACTGGTAGGTTTTCGCCTGTTTGGGGAGTTTATATATATATATTGCTCCCATACAATCCCCGGGGTTTTTGCTTTGTATGTCGGGGGCGGGAGATTCATGTGATTGGTTGTTGGCCGTGTTGCTTGAATAAAATCCCCAAGCTCCAGACACGCCTAGCTCCAAGCTATTTTTGAAGCTGTAGTGTGGACGCTCCGTTAGAGTTTGTCCTACCGGACTGGAGTGTGGCGAGCAGGGGTTTCAGAGCCGAGGGGAGCGAGCAGGCTGGAGCTGGTTGCGTGGAGAGCGGATGAATCCGACGAGGAAGTGGCTGGACGTGGCTAGCGGAGGAGGTGATGATGGGTTCAGTGTAATCTTGACGACGAACTGGTTTAGACTGGATGAGGAGACCGGGTTAATAAGCAGGTGTGGATGAGTAGATGATCAGGATGAATGAGAAGCAGCTGCGGAGATGAATTGGCGGGAACCAGAAGTAGGTCAGCCACGCCCAGCCCGCGAGACAAACACAGACAGACAGACAACAAACAAAAAGGGAAGCAGAAGGAGGGAGTACTGCAAATCCTTACAAAAACAGTGTAACACGGTTTTAAATCTGATCAAACAGATCTCTAACGATCTGCTTCTCAGATAGAGGCAGCACAGGTACTTGATAAATGTTCTTCCTACCAACACGGCCAGCTGGACTGATTTACCTAATTTAATCTACTTCATGTGTTTACCCACATGCGCAATGTTCTCCGGTTTCAGTACGAACCGTGTGTCTTTTTTTATTATTGCAGAGGAAAGAACCTCATTCATGACTAAAATCATACAAGAACAAAAACGTATAATTCATACACACACATGAACAAAATTAGTAGAAGCGGGAGGGCTGAAGCATAGCTTATGGGGAGTAGCCCTCCGTGCGTCATCATTAGCATCAATATAATAATGACATTTATTTTTCGTCAAAAACTTATAGAAATGAAGGAGTACAACAAAATAAAGAAAAACTAATGAAAACTGGAAAAAAATATATATTAAAAGTTAGAGCAAGAAACAGTAAATGCATATATATACGTAATACTGGTTCAAGGCACGTTTTGCAGAGAGCTACGCAATGTTTTTAACTTCACAAGGTTTGCCCCTTCTCTCCACAAGGCTGAACGTATGTGTCTATAACTCTGCTGCATATGTTTCTTGTTATTACGTTCAGCAAAACGCTTCATTATAATCAATCTGTTTATGGTTTACGCTTTACGACAGCTTTAGGAAGTAGGATTGTACTTTGTAAAGCTGTCGGCCCATACACTCGGGTTTGGCCCCCATGTAGAAGACCAGGGTTCAAGTAGCATATTCCACCTATCCTAAATAAAGGCAATGGTGGCAGAAGAAATGATTCTATCGTTACAAAAATAAAAATTGGATTCTGAAAAACGCTCCCGATATTCATTTGGTTTGAATATATGTTCGATACTAAGAGGAGAGTTCCTCATACACCAGAGAGTCGGTTTGACAAAGCACATGAGGCATCTGTTCTAATTGTACTATATAAATATTACAACAACATGTATAATGTTGGTCATACAAAGGAGTGACTGTCTCATCAAGTCGGATGGCACTAATTGAAAGTTGCAGACATCTGGCACGGTCACCTCAGCTCTCTGAACTTTCCCGTGAATTCGTAAAGAGAACAAAATCAGTCAATTTCACTCCTCGTCGGGAAAAAGCTAAGAGAGTCGCTCACCTCACGCGAGTGGGAACCGCAGCGTGGAGGAGGGTGAGCTGCCTCTCCTGTTAGTATGGCAGCGGTTAGTGTGATCGGGACGTGACTGGATTACATCCTGCCAGAGGTGTCTTTACTCAGCCTTCACCTTGAGCAGCACACACCCATATATCTACCTACTGTGAATGTGTGAGAGGCATGTTACTGTCGGAAGAGGGTGAAGTATGTTTGTGTCAAGGTGAGTTTGAAAACAAGTTTAATCAGATTTCTGTCATGTTTTACCCTTCATACTTTCCGTCCTATAGTCGATGGCAATCAGCATTTTGTTGTCACTTTTTAGTGGCGAACATTTAGTTAAACTTAGGTCGTAGCTTTTTCGTTTTTACAAATATTTGTATTGCAAACAAGTCATAATCCAGCAAAATGAAGAAGTAAGAACAGTAGTAATCAATACAAAACAGTACAGATGTTACAAAGCAAATGAAGACAATGGGGATCATTACAAAGGAAATATAAAGTGATGTGATGCTCCATATTGACTTCAGGGTTCGTAGAGAGTCATTGTTTACAGGTTTTATTTATTTAGTTTAACCAAACCAAACCCACCCCCCACCACAGGTATGGATGGCCCCAAATAGTAAATTAACTGAATACGTCAGATTACAATCATAAGTAAAATATAAAAACGAGGGCCGGGACTTTAACGCGTTAATTAAGATTAATTAATTACACAAAAATTAACGCACTTATTTTTGCACAGCGGAACGTTTCTCACTGGATTGAGTTTCCGGCGTACCGATTATACTGGAGCACCAACTAACGTTCATGACTTCAGCATGGGACTTCAAACAAACAACAAACCACGGTGAACAATAGTCAAACATGAACGAACAAGCTGATGAGACCGCTTCGGTCGGGCCCGCCGTGGATGGGACATTTTGTTTTTAAAAACGGACGGATGGAAGCGTCGACAAGAGCCGCAGCACATCAAGCCTAAAGTATCACCTGAATGCAAAGCATGTAGCAGCTAGCATGTAGCAGCTAGCATGTAGCAGCTAGCATGTAGCAGCTAGCGTGGACGTTAGCCCGACTCCGAGTGCAAGGAACCACACCCTGACCCAACCCACACTCAACCAGACGACTGGTTTCAGGGCCAGGATAAGTGAGTCCACGTCTGAGAGAATAACCAGCTCCCTGGCTCACTGGACTGCACTCGACTGTAGACCACCTGGAGTCACATCCATGTGGAAACTGCTTCTCACTGTTCTCAGGTCAAATGTATATTTGATTAAAAATGCGATTAATTTCGAATAATTAATTACAAAGCCTCTAATTAATTAGATTAATTTTTTTAATCGAGTCCCGGCTCTAATAAATAATAATAATACAAAGAAAGTCGAGAGCGAAAACAGTCTGTAAGAATCCGGTATAAAGGAAGAACATAGTAGTAAACATTGTCGTCTTGGTGAGAAAAAGGTTTCATTAAGAGGGAAAAGGAAATCTAGATGAGTAGTCTTGGGCTAAGACAAAGGGTCATGGCGGAAGAGCAGTAATATGTGAATGGTCACTTTTATTTGATGTATTCCCTTTCAGAAAGCTACAGCGACTCAGCGCCAGAAGTGATGGAGAGTTCTTTGATAAGGGCCCTACAGTGGGTCCCAGAAGTACGGAAGGATTTCAGAACATCCTTTCTAATGAGAATCTTACCTTCTCCATCTGAAGGAAAGACATCACGTATCCACTGATCATGTGTTGGTGGGGGAAGCATGTATTCCATTTTAGGAGATTTAGGTCGTAGCTTTGAACTCAACATGTCTCTTTATGTCAGACGGAAAGAAAGTGTGTGTGTGGCGTGTACTGTGAAGTATGTTTGTGTGAAGGTGGTCGCAACATGAACATGTCTAAGTCAAGCCTAAACGTAGGTGTGTTAAAGAAGCAATATATAGGGGATGGTGTCGATGCCAGATTTTAATAGTCAGCTTTTTTAGATTGAGGTCTAAATCCTACTCGTTTGATATTTGGGTCCTTCATATTTTCAGTCTTAGTCGATGACCAAATGTTTAAGTCACTTTTTAGTGGCTAACCTTTCATTTAACCTTTGGTTATCATCTATCTCTGAGACGCATCTGTCTCCATGGGGACACGTGTCCTTTTGAAGTCATCCATTTCATTTCAGCTAAAACCAATCATGTTGTCTGTGAGATACACTCGTTTCCCACAAGATGGTATCTCACACATTTTGAGCATTACAGTATCACAGAGAGAAAGATACATGGGAAGAGAAGGGTGTGTGTGTGTGTGTGTGTTGTGTGTGTGTGTGTGGTGTGTGTGTTGTGTGTGATCGAGATCACCTCTCAAAAGCCTTGCTGTTCACTTCACGTCTTCCTGATCACCATGGTGATAGCTCAGTCTGACTTCTGCTCTGTATTTGGGGAGGAATAACTGGAGTTTGCTGATAAGGACTCAGTGTGTGTGTGTGTGTGTGTGTGTGTGTGTGTGTGTGTGTGTGTGTGTGTGTGGTGTGTGTGTGTGTGTGTGTGTGTGTGTGTGTGTGTGTGTGTGTGGTGTGTGTGTGTGTGTGTGTGTGTGTGTGTGTGTGTGTGTGTGTGTGTGTGTGTGTGTGTGTGTGTGTGTGTGGACATGCAGGCTTCTGTGCTTTGTTGCAAACCAGAATCATTTGTCCATCAGTCCTTCTCATTCTGAGTCGTACATCACGACCTGCAGATGTATGAGTGTTCAAGTTGAACGGCACGGTAGCTTTAGGCAACCTTTGAGTGATATACCGTCACTGAATGACCTCTGAGTAATACGTCTTTAAGTTGAACGGAGGTCTCCGAGACCCTCGGGTAATGCATCTCCAGTCTGCTGATAGATTAACAAATCAGCTTATTTGACTAAGAGATCCATCAGAGCAGCGAAGGATGCATCCTCTTTAATTGGAATAAGCTTTTGATCTCGGCACGACGTTAAGGACACAGCCAAACAAAAGTAAGCATGCTACTTCCTTTATCAGTGCATTTTTCTATGCGTGTGTGTTTCGTTAGACTCCAGCATTCATCATCAGCTGCTTCTAATGTCGGCCATACATCATTTTGAGCTTATCTCCTGTTGCAATTGTCACAACTGAACAAAAGGCATCAACTGCAAACCGTGTGTGTGTGTGTGTGTGTTTGGGGAAGTAGCGGGGTCCAGGATTTGTTTAGGCATGCTCGACAATAAGCCCCCAGTAGGTCGCACTAATCTGTTTCTCACCTCTCCATCCCTCAATCTATCCGTTTCCAATTCTGCCGGTGTGGAGTGCCAGGCTCTACCGTGGCTGTCTGAGCGCAGCGAGAGCGATGGGAGGGCCGCCAAACACTCTCCAGCATCCTCCCCAAACATATAGACACAGTCGTCATCGGAAAATAGTTGCCCCCTTCACCTGGGATGTCCCTTTCCTGTTGGGTAGAGAGGTAAAACACACATCCTTTTACTCAAGTAGAAGTACTGACTAAAACTACTTTACTCAAGTCAAAGTAAAGAGGCTTTGAAGTGTACTTCAGTAAAAAGTACCCATAGCTAGCAGCTGCTAGTACCTGACCTCCCTTATATCAATAGAACAATGATGTCATTGTTAGCTAATGAATGTTTCCATGCTGAACAACGGCAACATGACAACGTTTCCATTGGTCCCTCTTCTTTAAGCCCCTGTCACACTATCCCGAAATTGACACAGGAATATGGAATTGTGAATTTCGCACGAAGATGGCCACGAACTTGGTCAAAAGCCAAGCAACAGCCAAAGCAAGTACGATTGCCTACAGAAGGCCACACGATGGCACCCGAACCACACACGGAAATATGGTCGTAGACTTTGCTGAGGATTTAGAATGTATCCAGACTCAACGTGAGAGCTTGTGCCTCTTCGGGGGGTGCCAACATTTAAACATACACTTTATTCTTTATTTTCTCCGTCTTTATATGTAGATTAGAAGATATTACTTATCTCCGTCATGTTGTTTCCATAGCAACAACAACTTCCTGTCAACAGCGTAAACTCGCCTTCAAAATAAAAGCATCGAAATAAAACTGGAAGTTAACCTACATTACATTTAAGACATACAACTGCAACGAAAGTAACAAACAATGTAATTTCAGGTTCACAGAAAACAAATTGGGTTATTTTCATAAATCTGTTTACATGATTTTGTTGTGCAATAAATGCAATCTCGATGTCAGCGTACTATAATACGATGGCTACACAACGGCATTGCGAGGGCTACACGTAGTCGTGTGCCTTCCTAAGACAATCGGGAAGCTTCTTGTTTCCTTCGTATTGTCTTCGTGAGGCGAAAAATGCCCGATGGCACCGATGATCAGACGAAGATTACACGATGGCCTTACGAAGGGCAGAATGGACACACAAATTCACGAACATGAACCTTCACAAGGTCCTTCGATATTTTTTGGCATGCCAAAGATTTTGCCACCGCTCATGAAGTTGCTGCCGGAGCCTGAGAAACTCCACCGGCGGTCATACGATGGTTTAGATGCCCTCATGAATGGCCCGATGTTGCTACGATCACAGCCGAATTTGAATATTTCCATCTGGTGAAAATGTGAGAAGTAGAAAGTACAGGTATTTGAGTTCAACATGTAAGAAGTAGAAAGTACAGGTATTTGGGTTCAACATGTAAGAAGTCGAAAGTACAGGTATTTGAGTTCAACATGTAAGAAAGTAGAAAGTACAGGTATTTGAGTTCAACATGTAAGAAGTAGAAAGTACAGGTATTTGAGTTCAACATGTAAGAAGTAGAAAGTACAGGTATTTGAGTTCAACATGTAAGAAGTAGAAAGTACAGGTATTTGAGTTCAACATGTAAGAAGTAGAAAGTACAGGTATTTGTGTTCAACATGTAAGAAGTAGAAAGTACAGGTATTTGAGTTCAACATGTAAGAAGTAGAAAGTACAGGTATTTGAGTTCAACATGTGAGAAGTAGACGTACAGGTATTTGGGTTCAACATGTAAGAAGTAGAAAGTACAGGTATTTGGGTTCAACATGTAAGAAGTAGAAAGTACAGGTATTTGAGTTCAACATGTAAGAAGTAGAAAGTACAGGTATTTGAGTTCAACATGTAAGAAGTAGAAAGTACAGGTATTTGAGTTTAACATGTAAGAAGTACAAAGTACAGGTATTTGTGTTCAACATGTAAGAAGTAGAAAGTACAGGTATTTGAGTTTAACATGTAAGAAGTACAAAGTACAGGTATTTGTGTTCAACATGTAAGAAGTAGAAAGTACAGGTATTTGAGTTCAACATGTAAGAAGTAGAAAGTACAGGTATTTGAGTTCAACATGTAAGAAGTACAAAGTACAGGTATTTGGGTTCAACATGTAAGAAGTAGAAAGTACAGGTATTTGTGTTCAACATGTAAGAAGTAGAAAGTACAGGTATTTGTGTTCAACATGTAAGAAGTAGAAAGTACAGGTATTTGAGTTCAACATGTAAGAAGTAGAAAGTACAGGTATTTGAGTTTAACATGTAAGAAGTACAAAGTACAGGTATTTGTGTTCAACATGTAAGAAGTAGAAAGTACAGGTATTTGAGTTCAACATGTGAGAAGTAGAAAGTACAGGTATTTGTGTTCAACATGTAAGAAGTAGAAAGTACAGGTATTTGTGTTCAACATGTAAGAAGTAGAAAGACAGGTATTTGTGTTCAAAATGTAAGAAGTAGAAAGTACAGGTATTTGGGTTCAACATGTAAGAAGTAGAAAGTACAGGTATTGGTTCAACATGTAAGAAGTCAAAGTAAAAAGTGGTCACAAACATAAGTAGTGGAGTAAAGTATTGATACCAGAACAATGTACTTAAGTATAGTAACGAAGTATTTATACTCCACTACTTTCCACCTTATGGAGAGGCCCCAGGTGGGAAAGGAGGGGATGTTTCTCAGCCTGCAATCGATCCATACTTCCTTGGCCTCCTCCTGCCATGTGGAGCTTCTGTTGGGATGGAGGCGAGGAGTGAGAGAGACTATATACGTATGCAATATGTGGTGTGATGTGTTTTGGGCCATAACATTAAATTACAACAGTATGTACGGTTATTAATGCATTATACGTTAGTTACGACGTAGTTAAAACAATATGGATGAATAGTCATTTTCTGTGAGGTTTTGGACTGAGATAAATCATAGGTCAAAATGTACCCGTGAACACCGTAACAGCTTTCGAACACAACACGCGGGTTAAACCTTTCCTTAGAATATTGTATTAATTGTCGGGTGTCCTTGGGTGCTTTGAAAGACGTGTCTAAATAGAATCAATTATTAATTATTATTATTCCTACCTGCTGTAAGAAGCTACTCTTAGGAAATACTCTGACCAATTGATAGTATGTTCACAAGCTGAAGCTCTTACCTGCTGTAACGACATTACATCAAAGCAAAGCAAATGAGAGGCATACTGAAGAGGAATCACTGAAATGCAAAAAAGGAAGAAGAAGACGACAATAGAGAAGTGGAGAGAGGACCAAATACTAGAACTATCTGAATGAAAAGCAGGTGGAGAGCGAACAAAAGCCAAGTTAGAGAGGTGGTGCTGAGAGAAACTGATAGAACCAATGGAAGTGTGGCTTAGCGCTGAAATATAACACAACGGGGAAACATCTCTAATCGCCCAATTACAGTCAAAGTAAAACAAAAAAACATCATCAGGAACGAAGGGAAGCGTGACTGAATATCCACAAGCCTTTCAACAGAAACGTGTGAATTGGGCTTTTATTTATTCGTCTATCTTTTACTGCAGTGAGAGTTGCCAAGGAAATGTCTTTGTACTTTGTATGATGACAATATTCCATGTATATATTATATTCTAATGGAACAAAAACTCATGAGAAAGCAACACGACGTCTCAGAGAAAGGAGATTTAAAGTTAATCGAGAGAAAATGAGACGAGGCAGAAGCCTTCTTCCGAGTCAGAGGGTAATCCATGTCCAATCATTCTGATTACATTTCACAAACATTTAATCAGACAATATAAATCGATGTATTTGCCGAGCTGCGTGTTCAAGGGAGGCGTGTGGTGCAGTGGGTTAAGCGTTGGTGTTCGGATCAGGGGCTCACAGGTTCAAACCCACTGCAGTCAGCATGTCCTTGTGTCCCTGGGCAAGACACTTCACCCCGAATCGCTCCTGTGTGTGCCTACAGTATTGAGTATGTAAGTCGCTTTGGATAAAAGCGTCTAACAAGTGACATATAATAATATAATAATATGTAATTCAAAGAATGACCGGACACCTACTTCCAGAAGTCCTTCATTTCGAGCAGACATAATGCGTTGGAAACACAATAATCGGCGCAAAACGACAAGAATGGTTTAAGTGAGAGATGTCCATTATCCTTAGCTGCCCTTGCCTCTGTATTATTCATCAAAGTGAACTCTTCTCAGCTTTTGTACGACTCACTTTGGATGTGTTATCTTCCTGGCCGTCTCCGCTGTCACTTTATGGCAGGTTTGCCCTTTTACATCTTCCCACGTGGAACCAAGCGACAAGACCTTTTCGAAGGCCTCACGAGACAGCGTCCATGTGACAAATAAAAAAGCCTTTCATCCATTTCTCTGATCGTACCAGACCCGTTGAGATTCTGAAGGGAGAACTAGCCAAGACATAAATAAACTGAAAGGGAAAATAAATGTATTATATATCACAAAATAGACATTTAAGAAGCCCTATCCGGCTTCTAGGAGTTTGACCATCAGCAGGAGAGGACTCTTTAAAGTAGAGACACTACATACTGATATACACCTGAACATCAGCAGGAGAGGACTCTTTAAAGTAGAGACACTACATACTGATATACACCTGAACATCAGCAGGAGAGGACTCTTTAAAGTAGAGACACTAAATACTGATATACACCTGAACATCAGCAGGAGAGGACTCTTTAAAGTAGAGGACACTACATACTGATATACACCTGAACATCAGCAGGAGAGGACTCTTTAAAGTAGAGACACTACATACTGATATACACCTGAACATCAGCAGGAGAGGACTCTTTAAAGTAGAGACACTAAATACTGATATACACCTGAACATCAGCAGGAGAGGACTCTTTAAAGTAGAAACACTACATACTGATATACACCTGAACATCAGCAGGAGAGGACTCTTTAAAGTAGAGACACGACATACTGATATACACCTGAACATCAGCAGGAGAGGACTCTTTAAAGTAGAGACACTACATACTGATATACACCTGAACATCAGCAGGAGAGGACTCTTTAAAGTAGAGACACTACATACTGATATACACCTGAACATCAGCAGGAGAGGACTCTTTAAAGTAGAGACACTACATACTGATATACACCTGAACATCAGCAGGAGAGGACTCTCATCCGCCTACTTTAATAACCAGGTCCATTTAAGAAGATTGACACCTTAAGGAAGTCGTTTCTTAACTGCAGAATAGTGTTAGTTATAATCGTCTTTGTACTTTCGCCTCCATATATGTTTTCCTTTTCCCTCCTGTATCTTTTCTTCATCCTCAATTTAGTTTCCAGTATATCATGTGTACCCGTCTCCCTCCCTCCCTCCCCCCTCCCCCAGGGAGTTTATTCTTGTTGTTGCTGCTGCTCCAGTTGATTCTAACCCATCAGTTTTGGAGTCGTCTCGAAGCAGGCTGTTGTCTTCCGGTTGGGTTGTGTCTGGGACCCCGACAGCTTCACTGCGGGAACTCAGTGGGAGAAGTTTTAGCTTGGGTGTGTATGAGACGCTTTGCTTTCTGTTTCTTCTGTTTGTTGGAATATTAGCACATGTCAAATCTGACATGTTATGGCTCCACGGCTGTCTAAATCCTGCTTCCTCTTATTCCCTGGTATTTTCTCTTCCTGCATATTAAAACCAATATGTTGGAGAGTTTTAATGGAACTTTTGATCAATGGTATCTGTTGACAAAGTACCAGAGCAGAGTTTGTCCATGTTGACGTCGTGTTGAAATGGAATTGGTCCTTTGGCATACGTGAGCACACAAACAGTTATCTGCATGTTATCAATATCTCATGCATTACTTTCTTATCTCACATGAATCTTGTCAACGACTATAGCATTAATTCAGTGTAAATGCAGTTGTGAATATATCAGTTTTAAACAAACCTAACAAACGTATTTTTTAACAAAGTTGTTACTAAAATAGATCGTAAGCATGCCACATGTCAAAGGATGAACTCAAACAAAACAGCCCCTACGATGTTTCGTTGCAGATGGAAACAGACATTACTTTCAGAAGATTCACTCTGATGCCGTGTCTCTGCCGCTAAAACCAGAGGTAAGTAGGGATGTAAAGATATATCAAATATCGCGGTAAATAAAAGCCTCAATACGTCGTGAGGACTGACAAAATATACCGCGATTTAAAAAAATAAAAATAATTAAATCATCTTTTAAACCTTTATTCAACCAGATGGTCCGATCGATCGATCTCTTTTCAAGGGAGATCTGTCCAACATGGCAGCAAGTAGGTTACAACATGAACATGAAACAACAGAACACAAAAGGACATTGTATTTACAGGGCTAGATGTACATACCTAGAGACATGGACAAGTACCAACAGTATATCTATATCTCTGTCAATAAGCCTCACCTTCTTGGCAAACACTGTATTGTTGTTGAAGAGGTGGAGAGACAACGCACAGTTTGACCCACTGCTGTACCCATGGCCAAAGCATATCTCTCCGTCCCAGCAACACCAGTACCAAGCGAGAGAGTGTTTCCACAGCAGGGGTTTTGCAAACGCCCAAACATCCCAGCTTCTACCTGGAAATGTGGACGTGCTCATATTCCTGAAAGATAACCTTGATGACGCTGAGTGAGTGACTTAGAGTCGAGTTACTTGAAAAAACTAAAGTGAAACTTGATTTATTCTATGCAGGGTCTGATTATTATATTGTTGACACTTTAAATACTACTATCTACTAAAATGCTGCACAAATCAGATTTATTATTTAATACAGAACAAAAATTAAAGTAAAAAAAAAGAAAGGCATTCACATTTTTTTCCCTTCATTTTTTCAATATCGCGATAAATATCGTCCCGTGGACTTTGGTATCGTTACATCCCTAGAGGAATTCGTTAAACCAGAAGTGTCGTAAATCATAACAAACACATTTTGTTAAAGAAGAACTTATACAATGCCTTCAGGGGAGCATACCACACATGTGTCTTCCTTGTCACAACTTGTTGCCTACATTACCCATAACCAGGGGTTAAACTGGGCCGGGGCTGTCCGGGGATAATATGACGATGCTCTGACGTCATCACCCTCGCACATTTGCCATATGTTTACAAACAATTATATATATGTTAAACCTTCCTCGTTCTAATATAGACTATATTTAGGGTCGTATGTGTTGACTTTACTTTAAAATAGGAGATCCACTGTGACCGGATATCGCTTGTTCGGCTTAGTGAACGTGTTGTCTCTTCCTTGGAGGAGCAGCATCGCCCAGACTCCGCTGCTCCTCCGTGGCCATCGGGAGATTCGGGACTTATGGGCCGCTGTGTGCGGACGTCAACGGCCTGGTTCGCTGACGGCCGACAAACACCCCCCCCCCTTCAAACAAAGCCCCCCCATATATCAAATCCCAATTGCACCCATGCCCATGATGCAACTCAAACTCTACAGTTCAGTGATCTATCTGGGTGTGTTGTGCTAGTAGCAGCTACAGTAGCGTCTATGCTACATCCCCCAGATGTGTTGTTTAATTGTCAAACGTGTCGTGTTGACGTTCTTGAAGCTGTCATACTGGGTCTTCTTCTTTTCTCCTTCTTTTTCCTGCTTTACATTTGTTCAGTTTATCTTGTTATATAAATTATTTGACCGCGTGTGTTTCTTGTAGTTGTTTAATCCACTCGTTTCACTGCACTGCGAGTGTACCGTTGTATTATTACGCTGCTGTGTTTATTGTATCTTTGTAACTCTGGCACACCAACCTCCTTTGGGATAAATAAAGTCCTATCTATCGTATCTATCTTATACCTTGTTTTTAATGCCACAGTTTGGGTATTGTTCTGTTCCTTTCCATCTCCCCCATCTCTACTTTTGATTTATATATTCTTACGTTTTTACAATCGCTGCTCCCTAGTGACGGTCCAGCTCTCGGTGTGTGTGCTGTCCCGTGTCTCTGTCAGACTCATCATCCAGTGGTTCAGCAGACCTCTCGGACTCTTCTTCTCCCTTTCCTTTCCAGCGTCCTCCATCTCCTGACTCCTTCACCACTTCACATTGTCTCTTTCATTTCCTTCACACACAGATGACCTTTTGTTGTGTCCCAGACTCTCCGTGTCCCCTCCGTCGTCCACCTGTGGTGTCCTCTCTCGTGCTGTGTCTCAAGAGCTTTGCTAGATATCTTCCGTTCTCTTTGTGTTTGTGTCTTTGTGTGGATTCACTGCATTACTCCGTGCTTATCCCAGGGTCGCAGTCTCACTTTTGTTCGGTCCAAACCAACCTGGCGTCCGAAACGTTTGGATTGGCATTTTTTTAGATTTGTGATATCTGATGGAATTTTGAAGATCGCTGGAGACAGGAAATGCTTTACAGGAAAAGCGCTGTCCCCTTTTCATGTTGTCTATATTTTTTTTAATTATGTTTGTTTACAGTGCATTCTAATTTGCTATCTCTGATCTTACGTAATGTTTGGGAACTTAGTTACTCTAAAGTAGCACGGGATCTCTGTCACCAACAGATTAAATAAGAGTGTATTTAGTTTAGAGGAAACGTGTGGCTCGAGCCATCATCTCGTGATATCAATTTAAGTTGTTCAAATACTCATAATTCCCATTCCTATCGGCACAATTATTCACCAGAGTGCTTTCTTTTCCTTTCGTCCCTCTTAATTCTCTCTAAAAAATTGTTTAAAATGCAACTCATATCTGAGCTACTAATCATTCCATCACCTCTCTCCTCTTTCGCAAAAATGTCTCATTTTTGGATCAATAAAGTCCATCTTATCTCACCTTATATTCCGTTATTTAAAAAACAAGAAGGATGATGACGAAGCTGTTTATGTATTGGTGGTCCATGATGACATTAGGGATGTGATGGTGTTATTTTCCAAAGCTTTTCCAATTTCTTGATTTTCTTATAACATTTTAAAATGCCCCTTATTTCCCTGATCAATTCCCCTCTTGACATTTCTCTGAGTTTCTCTTTCTTTCCTCCTCTTCCTCCTCTTCCTCTCCAGGGTCACAGCCATCCATCTAACAAGTAGCAGACTTTTCCTGTCATGGACGCCCCAGAGAGAGAGAAAGAAAGTGTGTGTGTGTGTGTGTGTGTGTGTGTGTGTGTGTGGTGTGTGTGTGTGTGTGTGTGTGTGTGTGTGTGTGTGTGTGTGAGAGAACTGGTGTAGGCGCTGCTGCTTCAGGGAGGATGGTACATCTGTGAAATGACAAATCACACTTATCACCTCGGCAGATTCATTAGCAAGAGCTGCAGGCTCGTCTGAGACGGAGACAGTGGTGAGGAGAACACCTATACATGTTTATACCATGTGGGGACGTATTCACACATTTCAATGTATCAGCCAGAGGTCAATCTTTAAAACTGATCAGGGTTCGTGGGGTTACTTCAAAAGAATAACAATTATGAGTTACATGTAATACATTTTCACTCAATGCGAGTATCATATTATTAAAGTATTATAACCTGATAACTCAATGTCAAATACACTGCAGATAAATCCAACGGAGAATAAATATCATATATGTTGTAAGTCGAATGAACAATGTGACCTTGTGAAGAAGAAACCAAGATATGTTATTGATAGGAAATGCTGCCTTTCATTGAGCATCTCCAGGCAGTAGTACAACCACCAACACTGAAACACATCAGCACCAGTCAGATTGTTTTCAAAAAAATCAGATTTTTTAAAAGAAGTTAGAATTTGTATAAAAAGTACGATTTGTCAATCGTCAGGAATTTGAAAAATATTTGTTTTTGAGGAAAAAAATAATATTTTTGAAAAATAAAGGAGATTTTTTATAAAAAGTCAGATTTCTGAAAATATGTTAGAAATATGTTAAAAGTCATGAATTTAAAAAAGTGAGATTTCTGAGAAAAAGTGGGATTTTTGGAAATAAGTCAGAATTTGTATAAAAAGTCAGAATTTTTTCAACAAATTTAGATTTTGAAAAAATAATCAAAATTAAAGCTGCAAGCAGCGTTGAGTGGGTCTTCGACGCTCCGCAGGCTGTTTTCCGCACGTCGACGTGTGTGTCTAGGTGTCTCGAGGACTCTGCCGTTGGCAAACGTGGGAAGTTTCAGGCCGATCAGACAATGTCTTCGAGTTACAGCAGTAACAAAAACATTGTGTTTGATGGCGGGTGATCTGTCGCCATGGCAACGGCATTTGATGACACCCCATAATATGCTTAGATGTGTTGAGGGCCGCATCATTATCAAACCTGTGAAGTGTTGTGCCATTTGGAGCATGTTAACTGGAGTTATGAGAAAACCGTGTTTCACGGCGACCATTTTGTTACCATAGCATCGACATTTGAAGAAATCTCAAAACTGACACATATTGGTCTCGAGGGCTTGACCGTTAGCACACATGTGACATTTGAACACTTTTTTACCATTTACACAGGAGTTATAGCAATATCGTGCTTAACGGCGAGGGAAGCGTTGCCATGGCAACAGCTTTTGAGGAAAACTCACTATTGTCATATTGAGGTGTTGAGGAACGGACCATTAGCCATCATCTGAAGTCTGGTGCCGTTTGGACGATTTTCCATTGAATTAGGACAACATTGTGTTTTATGGCGAGGGATCTGTCGCCATGGCAACGGCATATGATGACATCCCCTAATTGACATAGAGCTGTTGAGGGCTGGACCATTAGTGATAGTCTGAAGTCTGGTGCTGTTTGGACAATTTTCCATTGAATTACAACAACATCGTATTTTTTGGCGAGAGATACGTTGCCATGGAAACGGCATATGATGACATCCCATAATTTGCGTAGAGCTGTTGAGGGCCGGACCATTAGCCATCATCTGAAATCTGGTGCCGTTTGGATGTTTTTCCATTGAGTTAGTACAACACCATGTTTCATGGCGAGGGATCTGTCGCCATGGCAACGGCATATGATGACATCCCCTAATTGACATAGAGCTATTCAGGGCCGGACCATTAGTGATAGTCTGAAGTCTGGTGCCGTTTGGACGATTTTCCATTGAATTACAACAACATCGTATGTTTTTGGCTACGCCCACGTCACTGTCGTCGCATGTTTTTTTGTGGGTTTTGCATAAAATTGATCGTAACGATATCAACTATGTGAGTTGCAGTCACGTGGGCGGAGCGCGGCCTATCAGCCGTCATGATTTCCGAACCTTTTCTGTGCCGTTGCCGGTCGTTTTCCCTGTTTTAGGTGTGACGGATTTCAATAGGGTCTTAGCCGACCTAGGTCTCAGACCCTATTGAAATGAAATCAGGATTCTGAGAATATTTAAAAGAAGATGATTAGGGCCAGATTCAGGCAGTGGGCCTTTAGATTGACCTTCAAGTATTATCCGACAGAACAGTACAGCTTACAGAGAAGAGAGAACATCTGATCCACTCAAAAGAGAGAATTCTGAAAAGAAAGTAAGAATTGTGTAAAAAAAAGTTTTATCTTTGAGAAAAAAAGTTTGATTTCGAGAAAAACTTTTTCAGGCAGTTTTTTTTAGATTTTCAAAAAAGTTTTTTTTTTAAATTGAGGTATTTGTAAAAAAAACCTTATTATTTATGAATTTATGAAAAATGAATTTGCATTTTGAAAAAAATCCGAATTTTGAGAGAAACATTTGAATATGAAAAAAAAAAACCAAAATGTTTAAAATATCCCATAAAGCAGATTCAGGCATCTAGTACCGTTTACAGAGAAGAGATAACATCTGATCCTCTACAGCAGGGGTGTCAACTCAATTTCCTCGTCAGCATTATGGTTGCACTCAAAGGGCCGGTTGTAACTATATAAATATACATATATAATACATAATATATTGAAATAATGTGTTATATTATATTATTGGATTATTATCGGATAGGGTAATAACTTCATAATTAACTACGTCTGAAAGCAGAAGTCGAGGGCAAACAATTGAAAGTCTCTTCATGTCACAACATGAGATGCATTGTGGGACATGTAGTTTATGGGCAACGTGCTTCTGTAAAATAAGATAAGCTAAACTTTATTAATCCCGTGGGGAAACGCAGTAGTTTAACAGCAACAGGTGAGATTGAAACACAGGACAGCACAGATTCATAAAATTAAGGATAAATCAAAGATAAATAAATAACTATAAAATAAGAAATTAATTAAAATGAACATATGTAGATATACTGTAAAGTAGTATGTAACCGTATAATAAACGTATTATAATATTCTTTGCAAGCTCTTGCGGGCCACATAAAATGAAGTCGCGGGCCTTGAGTTTGACACCCCTGCTTTACAACAAATACTATATACTATTTTCTACTAACATTGTAATCCTTTCTAGTAATCCTGTAATGTAACAGTAATCTGATTACATACAGCTGCACTTGTTTTAATAGTGACGTCTGAAATGTGTCATGTGGACTATATTTGTATCAGAGGCAACAGGTGTCCAGCTCTTAAACACCACAAGCTGCCAGTTTAACATCTGGCGAGCAGAGATGTTCAGCCTGTCGACAGTTTGAGGGGAAAGCGCGTAGAAAACAGCTGGCGGGTAGAGACAGAGCTGGAGGGGTAAATACAATATGTGTGTTGCTCAGAGAGGAGCGATCGGGCTTCTCTCAACCCAATCCGAGCCGACTGATACCACACAGATGGTTTCCAACCGACTCTGAAAGCACATGTATCCAAATAAATATCATCTTCACATGACGGAGCACGCCGTGATTTTCCATGGCTGCCTATTCACGTGAAACATCAGCAGATGCAATATGTTTATTTTCAAACTCGACGAAATGAATAGGATTGTCTGTAGGGACATTGATCGTTGCACAATTACACAATACAACGTGTTTAAAGAAACTACAGAAAAGTAAAGTGCGTATTCAGTTTTCTAACTCTAATCTGATCTCAAAGAAGATTCTGCAGAAACAGACTGCACTTGAGACCTCACGAAAGCGCTGTGTCTGATTTTATTGGTTTAGAAATGTTCATATTGCTTCCGCTAAGAAAAGAAAATAGTACCAATCAAGGTTTTTCTGTAACTGTAACTTACTTCCTGTCTGACTCCTGCTTTTCCTTTAGTGTTAACCTCCTGTCTGTCTTCTTCTGCTGTTACCTTTAGTGTTTACTTCCTGTCTGTCTTCTTCTGCTGTTCCTTTAGGGTTTACTTCCCGTCTGTCTTCTTCTGCTGTTCCCTTAGTGTTTACTTCCTGTCTGTCTTCTTCTGCTGTTCCCTTTAGTGTTTACTTCCTGTCTGTCTTCTTCTGCTGTTCCTTTTAGTGTTTACTTCCTGTCTGTCTTCTTCTGCTGTTCCTTTAGTGTTTACTTCCTGTCTCTTCTTCTTCTGGGCTGCAGTCGGATAGTTTAAAAATCAGCTCCTAAATTCTAACCCTATCGTCTATTCCTTGACCTCTGAGTGAAACGTCACGGGGTTAAGGGATAGTGGATAGGAGAATTCAAAAGGACTTAGGAGAAGAGACTGCGGTACTTTAGAGAATCCGAATGCATTTTCACTATCCGACGTGTTTATGATGCGCCAGCGGACGTCCTGAATGTGCGTCTGCTGCTGTGGGTAACCATGGAAACCACAGTTTTCTATAGCGGACTACAACATGGATGTTTAATAAGAACGAGGGACTACTGTGAACTCATCTAGAGACTCTGCCGTGCTCTGATGCTGCTGCTTTGCTTTATGAACGTGGACAACAGAGAAACATATTCTTCAGGACCAAAGCTGGAATTGAAATAAAAAAGGAAAGTGAAACTTGCTCGTCACCCTCTCCCTCCGGTCCACATTAATACCAATGATCCCAATACGTATGATTGTATGAACTAAAGATCTTAAATCAATCCAGATGTATTTATTATAAACGTTAGTCCTTAACATCTATCACTGTGTATATCACCATTCAAACATCTTTTACAAGTTGAACAAACCCCACACAGCTCAGTGAAGACTGAGAAATGTTGACTTTATTTGATAATTTCAGTAAAAACTAACGTTCATATTTCTCTTTTTGATTATAATACTGATGAACGTTCAAAACAAAGCACTTTGACAACTTACCACATACGTTTTAAAAAGCTTAATAAGCACCGTAACTTTCATGATATCATTTCTCCGTCATAATCGTTTTTTTCCGTGAACGGCCGACTGTTGAGTGACGGCAAATGCTGCGGCTGCAATGCATTGTGGGGCAGCATTTTCTCCTCTCCTGTCGGTTAGGGAGGTCCAGTGGTTCCTAAGCTAAAGGAGGTTATAAAGGAAGTTTGAAACCTCCTTTCCTTTCATCTAGAGAGTTCGAACGGCACTTATCACGGCTGCCACTGATGGACTTCCGGGTCATTTCACTCCTTTAGGAAGGTTCCTAAGCTAAATGGACTATTCGACTTTAGCCTTCTTCTGCTGTTCCTTTAGGGTTTACTTCCTGTGTGTCTTCGTCTGCTGTTCTTTTAGTGTTTACTTCCTGTCTCTTCTTCTGCTGTTCCCTTAACAAAGTATTCCACAGTGTTTTCTGATGGAGAAAACTAATGCTAGTTGTCCACTGCTGACATTAAATGGACTTCTTTCTGCGCATTGTATGACTGCACATAGTCCCTTAATGTTCCTATTGCAACTGTCTGTTGGAGAGAATTAGCAACCTACCAAATGTCCAAATTGACCAATCAGAATCAAGTATTCAACCAACCCGTGTTAGAATCTAATTTAGTTTCACATATAGGTGATAATGAACCTACTAGTGTTAGGATCTTCACTAATGCAGGTTCACTTATGCAGTCCATACAGAAAAGACTCCTGCTTCATTAGCACATGACTAATGCATGAATACATATACATCATGAACTCGTGATTAATGCAAACAATGGTTGAGTCACTGTTAGTTTTATGGGATTAGTGTAGATTTAAAATCATCTCTTATCTTCAGGTCATGACCCCAGAGACGGAGGTCGCTGGTAAATGTAATTATCTGTAATCACATTGGCTAAGTGGACAGAAGCCGTTCAGACCGTAATGCCTTCAGTCCGTGTCTCCATGAGTAAAACACGACTGCATTAAGCATTATGAAAGCAGACAGTACGAGTGTTTTGAAAGCAATTCCAGATAGTCTCATATCATTTTCGGACCTTCGTTTTGCCTGATTGGTTGTGCGGAGATTGTCCAACTCCTGCATGTTGCTATCTGCTATCTTGGGAAAGAATGCGAAGCTGAACATTGGCACGGTGACAGGTTGTGAAACGAGAAAGAAGAGGATACAAGTTAGAGATATAGAAGCAGGAGAAAGGGTATGAGACATGGCCAGTAAATTGGTGTGGAGGATCAGCCGTCCACATCCAGCACGGCCTGTGGGCCTCTGGACTCACTATAGCAAAACAAACACTGGATTATTAGTGTGTATCGAACGTGTGTGTGTGTGTGTGTGTGTGTGTGTGTGTGTGTGTGTGTGTGTGTGATTATTTCCTGTAGCAGCTCACTGTCTGCCATGCTGACTTGCTGGCCTCCGTACTTCATGGCCAAGAAAAGAAAGTTGAAGAAACTTTGATCTATTTTATGAGTACAGGATCTGAAACTTCTACTTTTACTCAAGTACAAGATCTGAGTAAAAGTACAAGATCTGAATACTTCAACTTTTACTCAAGTACAAGATCTGAGTACTTCTACTTTGACTCAAGTACAAGACCGGAGTACTTCTACTTTTACTCAAGTACAAGATCTGAGTACTTCTACTTTTACTCAAGTACAAGATCTGAGTACTTCTACTTTGACTCAAGTACAAGATCTGAGTACTTCTACTTTGACTCAAGTACAAGACCGGAGTACTTCTACTTTTACTCAAGTACAAGATCTGAGTACTTCTACTTTACTCAAGTACAAGATCTGAGTACTTCTACTTTGACTCAAGTACAAGACCGGAGTACTTCTACTTTTACTCAAGTACAATATCTGAGTACTTCTACTTTGACTCAAGTACAAGACCGGAGTACTTCTACTTTTACTCAAATATAAGATCTGAGTACTTCTACTTTTACTCAAGTACAAGATCTGAGTACTTCTACTTTTACTCAAGTACAAGACTGGAGTACTTCTACTTTTACTCAAGTACAAGATCTGAGTACTTCTACTTTTACTCAAGTACAAGATCTGAGTACTTCTACTTTGACTCAAGTACAAGATCTGAGTACTTCTACTTTGACTCAAGTACAAGACCGGAGTACTTCTACTTTGACTCAAGTACAAGATCTGAGTACTTCTACTTTTACTCAAGTACAAGACTGGAGTACTTCTACTTTTACTCAAGTACAAGATCTGAGTACTTCTACTTTTACTCAAGTACAAGATCTGAGTACTTCTACTTTGACTCAAGTACAATATCTGAGTACTTCTACTTTGACTCAAGTACAAGACCGGAGTACTTCTACTTTTACTCAAGTACAAGATCTGAGTACTTCTACTTTTACTTATCTGTTTTTTTTAACAAGGTTCTATATCTCGCAGAAACTGTAACTAAAACTCACACCCACAACCCCGATTGATATCACGAGAAACAGTGCAGTGAAATCCATAAAGCATCCCACAATATCACGACTGACATTTAAATACAGATTGCAATATTGTACATATTGGATTGTGCAGCAACAATTGAGAGAAACATCCATGTTCCCTAAAGGTTGAATCGATTGTCATCAAAAGAGAAAGGAAAGAAACAAAGAAGAATTAGGATCAACCTGAAACATCAAATCTACAAAAAGAAACGGGTGGACATTGACACTTTGAGGAGATAATGAAAGACATAGGATCTCATGTATTCAAAAAAAAAGAATGGATGAAATGTCCTGACCGAACGAACGAGATCGCGGATACAAGCGGCCGAGATGGGTTTCCTCCGCCGGGTGGCTGGCGTCTCCCTTAGGGATAAGGTGAGAAGTTCGGTCATCAGGGAGGGACTCGGAGTTGAGCCGCTCCTCCTTCGCGTCGAAAGAGCCAGTTGAGGTGGTTCGGGCACCTAGTTAGGATGCCACCTGGGCGCCTCCCTAGGGGTGTTCCAGGCACGTCCAGCTGGGAAGAGACCAAGGGGTAGACCTAGGACCAGGAGGAGGGATTATATCTCTTCTGGCCTGGGAGCGCCTTGGGACCCCCCAGTCAGAGCTGGTTGATGAGGGAAAGGAACGTTTGGGGTTCTCTGCTGGAACTGATACCCCGAGACCCGACCACGGAGAAGCGGAGAAGATGGATGGATGAAATGTTGACTATTCTGTAATCGTCAGACGGCTAAAAGTAATTGTGTTGAAGTCAATCAGAGCGCAGTATGAGTTCATGCTGGCATAGAAGCTGCTCTTAGATTATCTGATGGGCTGCTCCATTCATGCGTCAGTCACTGACTTTCAGTTTGGTTTTGGTGAATACATATCAACAGGGAACCCAACGAGCAATGAGAATACGTCTGGCAGACGCTTTGGGGGGCCGGGGCTCAGGAGGTACATAAAACATTCAAACATGTCCCAATTGGGATCATAACGTACTTCCTGTCTCACATGGTTGTTTACCAAAAGGAAGGACAGTGGTTCGATTCTCAACCCTTCAATCATCTAGTTCAGTGGTTCTCAAATGGGGGTACGCGGACCCCTAGGGGTACGTTGGAGTACTGCAGGGGGTACGTGAGATTTATTTTATGTTAACGAAAAAACAAAACATTATATTATATATATAGTAGATTAACTACTTTATTCAAATGTTTACAGTACTGGATTCTGGCGCTCTCTGTTCCTCTCCCTCTCCTGACAGCCCGTGAGTCTCGTGCAGCTCGCCGAACCTGTAATAAGTGACCCGACAGTAAATAATACACATATCTATAACTAGTTTAGCTAGTTCCAGATAGATAAGCTAGCTAAGTGATCTGATCTCTCGCTCGCGTCCGGTTAGACTTCACTCGCGTTTATGTCCAAATCTATCAGATCTAGCTAGTTCTAGATAATGATATGACTGCCTGCTTATCAAAGGACCTAAACAATAAGTGTTGCTTGGCAACGGCGTGTGGCCGCAAAGTATAGCGCAGAGTTACACATATTTCAAAACGCAAAGTGTAATAACTGCAGTTCAGTCAGACAACTCACGTGTTCCTTTAACATGTTTATTAGAAGCAGAATATAGTTGAGTTTGGCGACTAGGCTCGGGCATCATCCCTCCACAGATATACATAGCACGATGAGTGATGATTACATAACTAACCCCGAGCCTACAGGTGGAAGCTGGGGTGGTGGTGGGGCAGCGAGCAGCAGCGACGTAGAGGTAGCTGCAGCAATAGCAGCAATGCATGGAGAGAGATCTGGCAGGTTCAATAGAGCGGCATATTAAGGAGACTCTGATTGGTTGGCTGTAGAGCGGCAAGGGGGCGGTATGTATGAATGCAGCACAAGTGCTCGAGCTGACTGCCTGAACTAGCTCGCAGGCTTCGCCCCATTTTGCCTTCCTGTCAGAAAGACAGATCCTCAGTGAAGCACGAGCCCATGTTTCACTACATTGTACAACTAATTAAAAAGATCAGTGCAATGTAACTGATGTCGTCTCAGTGTTATCGCTCGATGTTGAAATTGGTTTGCCATGAATTTAGTGATGGATTGTGAACATTTGAAATGTAGCATTTAAGTGTTTCTCAGTTACTGTTGTCGTTTTAATAAATCAGACACTGATGGTGCAGCGCTGTACTGTACCTCTTTATGTAGGCTTGTTGTCCCCGCGCTGATCAGGGGGTACTGGGTGGAATATCTTTTTCAAAGCGGGTACATTATTGAAAAAGCTTTGAGAACTAGTTGATGTGTCCTTGGCTAAGAAACTTGACTGGAAAAGCAATGTAACAATGCGTGTCCATTTACTATTAGCACACTGTCATGGTTATACTGACTGGCAGAGATACATGAACACCATTGGTGACTCTGAAGGAAGACTCTTTAGAGACGTCCTCACCTGCCTTTGTGAGTCGGCGAACAGGCTAAAGCCCCTGTCACACTGTCCCGAAATGTACACCCGATGGACACACGATAAAGGAAATGTTCAAATTCGGCTGTGATCGTAGCAACATCGGGCCATTCGTGAGGGCATCTAAGCCATCGTATGACCGCCGGTGGAGTTTCTCAGGCTCCGGCAGCAACTTCGTGAGCGGCAACTTCGTAAGGCACTCGTGAGGGCATCTTGTCAAATCGTGTCATCTTCGTGTTATCATCGGTGCATTCGCCCTCACTCTGATCGGGGCGAATGCCCGATGGCACCGATGATAACAAGATGCCCTCACGATGGCCTTACGAAGGGCAAAATTGACACACGAATTCAACACGAAAATGAACCTTCTCAGGTCCTTCGGCTATTTTTTGGCATGCCAAGGATTTTGCCACCGCTCACGAAGTTGCTGCCGGAGCCTGAGAAACTCCACCGGCGGTCATACGATGGCTTAAGATGCCCTCACGAACGGCCCGATGTTGCTACGATCACAGCCGAATTTGAACCTTTCCTTTATCGTGTCCATCGGGTTGTTTTATTGCACAACAAAATCATGTAAACATATTATGTAAATAACCCAATTTGTGTTCTGTGAAACTGAAAAGGATATAATATATTATTTGAAGGAGAGTTGACAGGAAGTTGTTGTTGCTATGGAAACAACATTACGGAGAAAACGTAATATTTTCTACATATAAAGACGGAGAAAGTAAAGAACAAAGTCTGAAGATATCAGTACAGTATCATAGTACTGTAACATAATTGTTTTTGGTACTTTCGTTGCAGTTGTATGTCTTAAATGTAATGTAAATGTTGCCTTCGTGTGTGGTTCGGGGCCATCTTCGTGCGAAATTCACAATTCCATATTTGTGTCCATCGGGTGTCAACTTCGGGACAGTGTGACAGGGCCTTAAACGGCGTGTTGCTTTCCGCGCCATCGCTCCATTATCATTCAGGTGTTTTCTCAGTTCACTGTTCAAAATCAACACTGATGTTCTTACTTCCTTGACTCTTCCTCCAGTTCACTTCATCTGAAAAATGTTGCTGCTACGTTACCCGAAAGTATATCTGTTTCCATTGTTCGTGCTACATGTGCCTCGCTCAATGTTTTGCCAGCTGAATGTTAGGAACACACGTCTTTCTTTAAAGATGTCGGCAGGTGATTCAGTACACACTGGCCTCCATCATTCATCTCCTTTCCTTTGATTCTTTCTTGTGAGAGTTCATGCAGGATTTCCAGATGCTAAGTGGTACAGAAATACGTCTGCTTGCCCTTCGTTTAGTGTGTACAACTTCCCACTTCAATTTATCACCATTTGTTAAATCTTCACCTCTAACAAGATGTAGTTGAAACCGTTTAGTAGTCTGAAAGCATCTTTAGAGAAGCAGACGTAATCCCTCACAGCGTTGCCACTGGGTGTTTCAGAAGGACCAACACCATTGCCGTGTTCTGCTGTGTGTCAGAGGAAATCAATGGCAAGACAGAGAGGGGAAGGCAAGAATGATGAGCACATTCTCACGCAACTATTTCCTCAGACACCCGACACCAGTAAGAGGAACCCAAACAGAAACCTCCCTGATGATCCGGCTGTAGCTCTTAATGGTCTTCCTCCATTAATCTCTGCTTCGTCTTCCTTCTGTTTGTCCAGACGTCCTCAGCTGGCCTGTCCCAGGGTCGGTCCTCTTGCTTTCAGATTGCAACCACTCCCCACAGGCCGGACTCCCATTCATCATCTTCCTCTGTTTAGCCCCCCCCCCCTCCCTCTCGTCTGGCTTCAGCTCTCGGGGGTACGAGCATCCTGTCATCTCAGGCCCTCCATCCCCTCTTCTTCCTTTCCTTCGGTCTCCAAAGACCAGACCCGTGCCTTCTGCTGTTTCTACTCTGACAGAGAAAGAAATAACTTCTCCATATGGAGCCATCGCAGCAGCTAACAAAAGGAATACAAACAGATGGGAAGAGATTGAAAGACATGGAGAATTAGACTCTGCAGGATCAAATCCATTGCTATTAGTTCTGCTTTGTATTCTCTAACACAAACACAGATAGTGGTTCTGCTTCCGAGTTTAAGGACACAATGCATGTAGGGACATGTCGTGGTGGCACACTGGGGAAAACAACACATTGTACTTTAAACACCGGAGACCGAAACCTTCAGCAATGTCTCAAGTCTTCAATGACCCTTATCAAGTTGTCTGTGTGCCCTAACTTAGCCAACTTATCCAAAGACAATGTGTTGTATCTCTCACACGTTATGGTTTCAATATGGTTGTGTTCTGAACCGGTCTTTAGAGAAGCAGTAATCCTCTCCCTCTCAGCTTTGCCACTGGGTATTATAATAAGCTTTCACTCACAGTAGACAGCCATTTTGTGTCTCAACCCAACCAAACAATAGACACAAGCCTTGTAAGATCCTTTAGACACCAGTGGTGTAACGTGCCAACATGGATTATGTTCATCCAACGGTATGGCAAAGACATTGTCCGGAGAACTCAGGGATGTTTTCTCCCGGTTGGCTTTTACCATCGAAAAGGATGGAAGCAAGTCTTATTGCTTGTCTATCAAACTAAATCTTTAAAGAATGAAATGCCTTTCTTGTGACAGATGATTTTACAACACTTTACTTACACCTTTAAAATGTCAAAATCTGCACTGGACCGACCTTCTCACAAACGGTTCATTCTTTAACGAGCACAGACTGGTAAGCCCCTTGCCCTAACCACGACAACAACCCTTCACTTTGAATGGAAATGGTAACGTGTTGCTTATTATGATAAGGACAGATCATAATGCTGGCGTTACCAATGGCAACAGTTTCATACAGTATGGATAAAGTCAACCAACTCAACGTGATGACAGTAACGCAATATTAGACAATTCTTCAAAACTATAGATTTATCACAAACGCCAATGCGTATACATTAGTGAAACAGTACATTTTAATTCATTTATTATCTGCCCCCTCGCCCTGGAACACACTTCAGCAGGAACTTAAGCTGACCGGTTTGATACCCATCACGGATTTTAAAAAAGCTGGGGAAACCATCTGTGGGTGTTTGCACCTGCTATATCTGACTGTATTCAATGACTACTTTTTTACGGTGTTGTATTTGAGTGTTGAAGATTGAACTTATTGTCATGACGTAGTACAGGTACTATGTAACGAAACGGTTTTCTCTGCATTTCACGCATCCTAGTGTTAGGAGCCGTGGGCTGCCATTATGTACGCCGCCCGGGGAGCCGTGTAGGGAACGGTGCCTTGCTCAGGGACACCTCGGTAGCACTTGGTCTTTCCGGACTTGAACTGGTGACCTTCCAGTTGCCAAGCCAAGTCCCTATGGACTCCGCCACCACCCTGTTGCCTCTGTGTTCAGTGTCCTGTCTCTCTTGAACATCAGACCTTGTGTCTCAATGAGATTTTACACCTGTATAAATAAAGGCTAAATAAATAAATACAATTATATTTGTATTGTTTCTTTGACATTTAAGAAATGTATATAGTATTTATTTTCAGATGGATCAGAATCCCTTTCTTAGTCCCACAGAGAGGATGTGTGCTTCGTTACAGCAGGACAGAGCCACAGACAGCTTCATGGTACATATGTTAAAAAGTACTAAGTGTCAAGGAATATTTTAATCTGATCTGTGTATTTTAGAGACTTGTAGCCTTTTCTGGTAATGTGCCCTGTCTGTAATTTGAAGAGGACAAAGGTCAAGAGGCCCGCTGCCTTTCCTGTGGGGAAGTGTGGACCATGCAGTTGGTAATAACAGACCCTTCTTTGTTTTTACATGTCTGGTATCGATTAGATGGAAGCGCAGGAATATAGGCCACTCCTTTATTGATGTATATAGATCGTGCTGTGTTCCGTTGGCTTGGGCTTTACATGATGAACGTTGTGTGGATACCTTGTGAACGCTCCGGCCGTTTGTCTCTCAATAAACTTCAGTGTTTGAGTAAGGCGCTTCCAGCTTCCATTCCTTTCACTGCTGCTAAACATAAGTTTTCTTCACACTAAATTATGATATAATAAAAAAAAATAAAATATTAAGATATCTCAAGATATGAACAATCCTAAAAAAACAAATGTTCTTCACTGAACGTTGTCAGTAAACAAATAAAACGGATAATTCATTCACAGCCTGGTGAGCTGAGTGTATTTATCCGATGGATGAACTTCAATCATCAACGGCCAGTGACACTCAGCTGTTTACACGTGCGGGCATGCAGCTGATAATCACAGAACTGGCTCGTAAGTGGAAACAATTGCTCGTAATCGAGAAGAAACTCACGGTGTCCGCACGAGCAAAACAAGAGGAATGGAAATGGAGATTGTGATGATAAAACAACCGATACAGGAAGTGAACCCGAGCTCATTGTCTCTGTGCTCCTCGCCCGTCAAGCCTCTGCATCGGTTGTGTTTCATTCCTTCTCTCACGTCGTGCTGGAATGTTTAATTTCACCAGTATTCTCAACTTCTATCTCTTTCTCCTGTCCTCTTCCCTTGTTTCCTTTCCTCCACCTTCCTCTTTCACTCTCTTCTAGTTCTACGTTGAATAGGGAAACGTGCAGCGAGAAGGACGGAGATAAATGGACAGAAGGGGAGAGAGGAGAGAGAGAGAGGAGGGAGAGGAGAGAGAGAGGAGAGAGAGACCGTTTCCAGTTGGTGTCCTCATTTAGATCAGAGCCTGTGTCCCTGCTGACACACACACACACTTCATTTATTGGGTCTAATATCCGAGGTGGTAGAAGTACTCAGATCTTGTACTTGAGTAAAAGTAGAAGTACTCAGATATTGTACTTGAGTAAAAGTAGAAGTACTCAGTTCTTGTTCTTGAGTAAAGTAGAAGTACTCAGATATTGTACTTGAGTAAAAGTAGAAGTACTCAGATCTTCTACTTGAGTAAAAGTAGAAGTACTCAGATATTGTACTTGAGTAAAAGTAGAAGTACTCAGTTCTTGTTCTTGAGTAAAAGTAGAAGTACTCAGATATTGTACTTGAGTAAAAGTAGAAGTACTCAGTTCTTGTTCTTGAGTAAAAGTAGAAGTACTCAGATATTGTACTTGAGTAAAAGTAGAAGTACTCAGATATTGTATTGAGTAAAAGTAGAAGTACCAGAGTGTAGGAATACTCTGTTACAGTAAAGCATTCAAAATGTTCCTCAAGTGAAAGTAGAAAGTATTCTCATCTAAATATAGTGAAAGACAGTGAAAGTAGTCGTTGTGCAATTGGTCCATTTCAGAATACTATATATGATATATTTTATAATGATTGATCTTGAAAGTGTTCTCAAAGCTGGTGAAGGTGCATTAGCTTAGTCTGAAGTACTTTTTGTAGACTGCAGGGTAGCTGGTGAAGGTGCAGCTAGTCTGAGTACTTTGTAGACTGCAGGGTAGCTGGTGAAGGTGCAGCTAGTCTGAAGTACTTTGTAGACTGCAGGGTAGCTGGTGAAGGTGCAGCTAGTCTGAAGTACTTTGTAGACTGCAGGGTAGCTGGTGAAGGTGCAGCTAGTCTGAAGTACTTTGTAGACTGCAGGGTAGCTGGTGGATTTACTCCAGGTGGAACTAAAGTCTGATTCAACACTTGGTTAGATTTCACATCATTCATCCAGATCTGTGAAGTAACTAGAGGGATTAATACATGTAGTGGAGTAGAAGTACACCGTGTACCTCTGAGCTGTAGTGGAGTAAAGTACACCGTGTACCTCTGAGCTGTAGTGGAGTGGAAGTATGAAGTAGCATAACATGGACATACTCAAGTAAAGAACAGGTAACTCAACATTGTACTTAAGTACAGTACAAAATTGAACTTTCAGCATATGCGATAATGCTTGATGTTTGAGTTGTTTTCAAAGCGTTTGCACTTTTCACTCTTTGTCCTCTGAGGTGAAGTTTCCTATATTGGCACTAGAACTGAAACGTTATCTAAAACACACAATATATTGTAATTGTATCCCTTTTTACTGCACAAGTATGCTCGTACCTACAGCATCTTGACATTGTGTGTGTGTGTGTGTGTGTGTGTGTGTCTCTGTGTGTGTGTGTGTGTGTGTGTACATGGTAGAGTGTGTTCTTGGCTCCACGGTCTGACAGCACATGATTGCCTCCTGCCCCTGCAGCAGAATAAATCCTCTCTTCTTGTCTTTGTCCGTAATGGGGACCGGAGGAGTGGACAGGCGAAGGAACACGGAGAGGAGGGGCAGAGGGAGCTGGGGATACTGGGAACATGAACTAATGTTAGAAACTGGGAGACACGTGACAGAGGGGAAGACCGGTGGCTGGACTATGTAGAGTGTTAACGAGGTGGGAAGGCTGCTGAGACAGGAAGTGGAGAAAGTCTTGAATCCTTCACTTCAGATAATTGAATGTTTATGGAGCCGAGCGTAGCTTAGCGCTGCTTAAATGTTTGTCACCTACACATTATTCAAGTGCTCTGCTTTAATTATTTAGTTCAGTGGCGACGGTCAGTGCCAAAGCAGGAAGTCGAGTGACATTTATGAAGTAGGGAGAAGCGATGTGAAGGTGCGGGTGGTGGATGTGTGTGTGTCCTTGTTCTTCTTGCAGTGTAGCAGTGTAGTTAGTGTCATGGTCAGCATCACATATAACCCCAACCACTAACTAAGACCGTCTCCAATAACATCCACCGTTTAGTTGCAATTGAAGCTACATGAAAGCCTGGTTGATATGATGAAGGAAACTAATCCAGGCTGTGTGATGGTACGTATCGATGGTATCCATGTTGTTAGGAAACCATCACAGGTATTGCACAACCATGCATTGCAAGGCATGGGTGTTACGTTCCCCTTGTAGAGCTAGGGGTACCAAGGGAAGTAGCGACGCACCAGATAGCCGGACGAGAGAGAAAGGAGAGGAAACGGAATGCTGAAGGAGTTTAAGTGCGGTTTAATCCGTCAACAAGTAAGGCGGCTCACCAGCCAAATTACAACACAAACGTACAATAAACAAACACACTACGCTGGGTCGCACACAGAGACAGGCTGCACACATGCAGCCAGACGAGAAGGAGAGGAAGAAGGGCCTCACTGCCGTCCTCCTCCCGTCCTATATGGAAGCCCTGATTGTAAATTAGGAGCACCTGGGGAGAGGCTGCACCTGGGGACAATCAGAGGGAGAGAGAGGAGAAAACACACACCACACACGTAACAATGGTCCATGAAGGGCCCAGATGCTTACCCACATTGCTCGCATGGCTATGGTATACAGTGTGTACTTTGGATAAAACCGTTATCTTTTTACACTTGGTTAGGAAGCGGAAAGATTGTAACACTTGTTTGTTTCTGCACGGACCCTTTGAACATCCTGACCTCCAAACTATTTCCTCTTTAACACACAACAGATATATTAGGGATATCCAGGGTACATCGCGAGGGCACCATAAGCACATAACTGTTGGCTGTATGGGCTCTTACTTTTTCAATCAATCAATGTTTATTTATAGCCCAATATCAGTGGTCTTCACAGTGTGTACAGAATATCAGTATGACAATATGACACCCTCTGTCCTTAGACCCTCTGTCCTCAGACCCTCTGTCCTTAGACCCTCACATCGTACAAGGAAACACTTCCGGAAAAAACCCACAGTTTAAGGGAACATGGGAGAAACCTCAGGGAGAGCAGCAGAGGAGGGATCCCTCTCCAGGACGGACAGACGTGCAATAGATGCCGTGTGTAAATTGAAAAGATAATACATTTGCAACATAGGTAGTCCAGATGTTTGGAAATGCATGTGTGTATAATAGGAAGATGAATCCACGAGGATATCCATCCAGGACCGATGATCCAGGACCACAGCCACGACTCAAGATCCAGCGCTCGTGATCCAGGACACAGGACCGCAGGATCATCCATGACTCCGGATCCCAGCGTATATAGACACCAAAGAGAAAGACATGTGGTGAAGCTGGGTTAATCGGAACATGAGAGGACACAGGTACAGACAGAGAGAAGGAAGAAGTAAGATGTGCCCCGACAAACTAAGCCTATATCAGAAAAACTAGGGGCTGAATCTAATCAGCCCTAACTATAAGCTTTATCAAAAAGGAAGGTCTTAAGCGCACTCTTAGAAACGGATAGGGTGTCTGCCGCCCGAACACAAACTGGAAGCTGATTCCACAAATGTGGGAGCTTGATAAGAAAAGGCTCTGGCTCCCATTGTACTTTTAGAGACTCTAGGAACAACCAACAACCCTGCATTCTTGGAACGCAATGCCTAGTAGGCCAGTAGGGTGTAATGAGTTCTTTAAGGTAAGATGGCGCCTGCCCATTAAGGGCTTTGTAGACGAGAAGAAGAATTGTAAATGCTATCCTGTGTTCTATAGGGAGCCAGTGTAAGGCAGCCAGAACGGGAGTAACGTGGTCCCTTCTCCTAACTCTGGTTAGTACACGAGCCGCAGCATTAATTGCCTTTGTGAAATATTGTTTGCCATTTCTGCAACTTGCCAAGCAACCTTATTGAGTTAGTAGAACCATACCTCCTCTGCAAAGCATAAGCCAACGAAGAAACAGGAGGTCAGGCAAACAATACGTGTAAAATAAGAAATCCAAATAGTATTGGCTTATACACTGTAACCATAGTGACATCAATACATTAGAAATACGAAAAATGCACTCCGTTAGCTGACTTTGTAACACCGGCACTTCAAGCAGACACACAATGCAGTCCCTTAGAGGCATAATTAGGAAAACCAACTTGCATACCAGAGAGCAGGAGAAGAAAGTGTAGGAAGGGAATTTTAACATAAGCTAATAATGAATAAGAGTCAAGCGGTAACGGAAAGGCGGGAAATGGAAGACTTAAGTAATGAGGGAATATGGCCAGGAGCAATACATAGACCCAGAGTGGTCGAGGGAACGGAGAAGGAACGTTTAGACATACTGAGACCTGGATAATTAGCCTGGGAGGCACAAGAGTCTTCGCTTAAATCACCATGCCATGCCTTATTAGCTCAGTACGGCTCCGTTAGATCCCTGCAGGCAGACTCACGGCTCATATCCACCTGCTAAATGCAGAGTTCAGCTCTCAGGTGTCTTTCACTGCCTTCAACGATGAATAATGATATCCTTTACAAAGCTCCAGGTCTACCCCTGGCTCCAGACCTATCAATAACGATGGATTATGAGGAAGAGGAAGAAGAGTATTAGAAAGGCAGACATTCCGCTTTATTGATCTGTTTTATTAATGTCAAGTAAATAAAGCACACCCACAACCAGACGGCACCCCACGTGGTGTGGAGGGGTCGTCACACCCCCCCCCATAAGAAAGGAGTTCCCCTAAGAACACCGTTAGTACCCAAAATGCTAGGAGCTCTTCTCCGATATTCCGGCGTGGACAGAAGACCACTCTGGCCAGTCCCCCGACCCTGCACCTGGAAGAACCCGGAATGTCCCTCCAGAACCCGCAACCTAGACCCCGGCAACAAACCCAAGACCTGACCCCCAGGTCGCTGCCGAACTGCCCCACCCATCCGACACGCGTGACATGACCCAACATGCCGAGACACATCTCTCCTCAACCCAGGCCAAAAGACATGCCGCAACAGGTAACCACATGTTTTACGGACACCCAGATGTCCCGACTGCCCATGCGCTTTTCTGAGGACCTCCTCACGAAATCTGACAGGAACCAAAATCTGATAGACTGGCCCATCAATGAAGCCTTGCCCACGTGACCACCACTTTCTGACCAGCAATCCCCCTTGCAGCTGACAAGCCCTGGTGACACCATTTCCATCCCCGGTGGAGAGAACCGCCTCAAAAAACGGACTGAGGGAGACATCCGCTTTCTGCTCCATCGCCAACTCACTGCGGGATACCGACAACAACCAGTCAGGAATAACCACTGAATCTGTCGCACTGACCTCTTCACCCCGCTCAGATCCCTCCTGGGCACGGCTCACAGCCCGGCTCACAGAGCAAGCCACCAACACTGCAGGAGAGCACTTGGCATTCTCCTCTGCCTCAACAGTCACAGTGGGTGAAGATGACTGCATGGTAGGCGGTGGACCCTCAGCCCACACACGGCTGCCAGCCAGGCCGTTACCCAGGATAACATCCACACCACCAATTGGCATTACAGGCCGGACCCCCATGGCGACCTCACCCTGCACCAGACCTGAGCAAAGCACAACAGAATGCAGAGGAACGGGCACAACATTCATTCCCATACCTCGCATCCGGACAAAATCCCCAGTCCCAGATTCGTCCGAAAACGGTAACACAGAGCTCAGAATGTACGAGTCATACGATGCAGTGTCTCTCAAAATCTTTACCGGCACGCTGATATCACTTCCCACCAATGACACGTATCCGGTTGACACAAATGCCGAAAACACTGGGTCCTTCCACCCGCATGGCTCATCGATCTGCTGACAGGGAGAGATGACCGGTAACGGCACCACAGACACAGCACACGCAGCAGAGTTAACCTGGCCTACACAGCTCTCCCTGCTAGCCTTAGCTTTGGGACAGTCGGCCTTCCAGTGCCCTCTCTCCCTGCAGGAATGACAGATCTCCGAATCTCCCTGTGGCGGACCTCGCATCTCACGCTCACCCCCGTGCGGATTAGCTTTCTCTTCCCATCTCCCTGCTGCATGATACACACCCCCTCCATGCTGGACCCTGAAGTCGCGACCGCCCCATAGTCCTCTGCCAGAGCAGCAGCCTCTGCAGCAGTCTTCACTTTGCGCTCGCTGATGTAAACCGCAATGTGGCTGGGCACAGCATTTTTAAATTGCTCCAACACCATCAACTCACACAATGCGACATACGTATCCACCTTCAAGGAGTTACACCACCTACCGAAAGAGGTAACCAGATCCCTGGCAAACTCAACATGTGTCTGCCTGTCAGACATCTCCCAGGACCTGAACCTCTGCCGATAGGCCTCAGGGACCAGCTCGTAAGCCCTCAACACAGCAGTTTTAACCAGTGTTGGGCAAGTTACTTCCAAAATGTAATATATTACATATTACTCTCTTTTGAAAGTAATAAGTTACATTACAAAATTACTGTCTCTGAAATGTAATGAGTTACACTACTTTAGTTACTTTCACCAAAATAACCGCAAAAGAATGGCTAGGTATTTTAAATGCTAACATGTAGTTTAGTGCAGCTCATTATACCTCCAGTGAAGGGCGATGTGGTATAGCATAACAACTGTGTAGGCCCTTCAGGCTACTAACAACTAGAGATGTCCCGATCCGATCACGTGATCGGGGATCGGAGCCGATCACGTGATTTTCAAAAAATCGGGGATCGGGATTTAAAATTTTTTTTTTTTTTATAAAATATTTTTTTTTAATTTAATGTTACAAAACAAAAATGACCATGTTCACGTCTTAAAGTCATCCTGAGGACTTAGTTTGGGTTTAAAATTACACAACATCATGTATGTGTTGCTTTCTTTGGGCTTGTTTTCAGACCTGGTTGCTTATTTCTCTAAAATCTGGCAACAGAGTGGGCGCAGTGTCTAATAGTAGCAGCAAGCTAACGAGAGGCTACGTTCAGCTGGTGACTCGTCGGGACAGAGAAAATGTCAGGAGTTTGGAAGTATTATAGAATTGAAAGCGAAGGCAGTGTAACAGCCAGATGCAATGTTTGCAAGGCGGAGGTTCCGCGTGGTGGAAAGAACAGAGCTACGTTCAACACGACCAATCTAATACGCTACCTGAGAAACAAACACCAACAACAACACGACGAGTACACAGCGGCCACTCAGGTAACGGCACGGAAACAACCGACACTTTCAGAGACTTTCAAAAGGAAAGAGAAACTGCCCCAGAACAGAGAAAAGGCCAAACAATAACAGCCAAGATAGCTGAATTCATCGCGTTGGAGGACCAGCCGTTATCTGTTACCTTTGTTTTCTCTTAATGCATTGCATAAAGATCGGATCGGGAAAAATCGGTATCGGCAGATTGTCAAAATCAAATGATCAGAATCGGATCGGGAGCAAAAAAAGGTGATCGGGACATCCCTACTAACAACTTGTATTACACGGCTTAGTTGAATACTCGATTCTGATTGTAAATTCTTAACATGTGACACGTTGTTAATACAGCAGTACAGACCACTGTCAAGGACTATAATGAAGGTTGCTAAGGAGGATCCAGAAAGAGAAAGGAAAAGAGGTTAAAAGACGGAGCGCTGGACGTCAGATAAATCACCAGAAGAAGACAGACAGGAAGTAAACACTAACAGGACACGGAATGGGCTCTGTAGTGTGTTTAGTGGCCGTGTGCAGGCCCGGCTCCAGAACAACAGGACTCAGGGTGCCTCTGAGGTTACAGCAGTAGCAGGTTTACATGAGCAGTCGTGGCAACAGCAATGAGAAATAGCATTGATGGTCCCAATGAACAGATGATGGCCTTTGTTATGTTTTGAAACCAAGCAAGTGAGAACACTTCAAGTAAGGATTGCACTTTTAGTGCAATCCTGAAATATCTCATATAGTCCAAAGTAGACTGTGGCAAAGAAAAGCATCAGCTTCAAAACTGTGCTGATAAAACAAATGAGAAGATATTGTAAATCAAGGCAAATATTATTTGAACCAGCTCATGGTTTGAAATGGCAAACATTGAAAAGCAAAAATATTATTAAAACCATGTAGCCTACTAAACATCACTTTGGTCCCATCATATACTCTGGGGAGAGAACATTTACTGTGCTTGAAAACTGGATCACATCCTCATCATCATGTGAGGTGACTTTGTGACCTGGAGATCATTTCAGCTGCAACACCAGCTCGTTGATAAGCTTGGGATATGAGATAGTTTTGTAGCCATTCGTGGTGAAGGCATCTGTGCTATTGTGTGCATTATGTTTGACCCAACATTTCTACAGGCAGGCAGAATATGGCCCGATTTTCACATATTCTAGCCCGTGTCTATTTGTAAACCACGAGCTGCAAGATGACCGCCTAACCCCACTGTGCAGGCGGGTACTTGTTTAGATATACCTGGGCAGGCTCTGGTTTGCCGTGGTCTCCTGGCACCTGCGGGCCGCAGAGGGGCGGCGTAGTTTCGGGCAACGAAAACTGCTGCTCCGGGGGCGAGGGCGGCGAGTCAGGCGGGAGTAAGCTAGTGTCCACAGCGGAGGGTCACGTGATGTCCCCATCTGACCCGTTGCTACGGTCTGCAGTAGATGCAGTGTTGCTGGCGTTTAGTGATGGTTGCTTTAACCATGTTCGTATAAATGATTATCCACAGACGTGTCACTGCTGTGGAAGCACTTTGGAAATGATGCACGCGCAGCGGAGCAGGTCACGCGCACCTGACACCATTTGTTGTTAGTATTTTTCGCACCGTTCTCTTTTTTGAATAGAGGGTGCATAACATTCAACTGCCCGAAGATCCCGGCGCGAAGCCTGAAGGGTAACACCAGGTTTACTAATCTACCCGCACACTTTGTCTGGTGTCGGAATGTCTCGCTATGTTAGTACATTGTTAAAAAGTGTTGTAACTGCGTTACTGAGCATTGTGGGTAATATATTACCCACATTTCATTAGTAATGCTTTACATTACTTCGTTACAGCGAAAAGTAATATATTACTGTAACGCGTTACACCCAACACTGGTTTTAACCATCAGATACACTTTGCTCTCCGCCACCGTTAAAGCAGAATAAGCTTCCTGTGCCCTACCTGTTAGCACACACTGCAGCAACAAGGTGCTATTAGCATCCGACCACTCTCTGCTCTCAGCCACACGCTCAAACAAGGAGAACAATGTATCCGGATCTTGTTCATTAAACTGAGGCACAACCCGCAGATTACCTGCAACGTCAAAAGGAGTAGCTCTACCAGGGAAATTAGAGCCCTGACTTGCAGCCCCAGCAGGTAAACCCAACCTCCGCTCCTCTAACTCAAGCCTTTTAATGTCTAGCTGCAACAGCTCCTTTCTCTGCTCAAAAGTCAGGTCTGTATCCCGGCAGCCAGACGTACTGCCACCGTCTCTGCCAGGATCACCAGTACATGTTCCCCCTTTGAAAACACCCAACTCGAACAGATGTGCTCTTACAATCCCTCTTATGTTCTCCTTCATCCTCTTATCCCCAACATCCAAGCGGAAATGTTCAGCCACACAGACCAGCTGCTCACGAGAAGCCCTCCAGCAGCTCCTCTGTAGGCGCTCTCACAAACTCCTCCACACTCTCCATCATGACAACGCTATGTGGCACGCTCACGCACACAGCCTACACGCGACCGCGGCCCGTCCCTCTAACTGCCTCACAGTAACTGGCTAAACTCCCCGCTAGTCTCCAGGTGCTAGTTATGGCGGGTACTTACGCACTTAATACCGTAAGCTCGGCGAAGCGACCAGAAAACCGGCAGCTCCGCCCGCAGCCTCGGCGTGCTCCCGAGCTAATAGCTCTAACCACTTTCACACCGCACTACAGCCCCCCCCTACGACCTCCAAGGAAGACCGTACTACACCTAACAGGGACAGCTACCACGGTACTAACGATACTGTGCTCGTACTCGCTGCCATACACTCTCTGTACATTAGAACTGCAAAACACTCACCCCCGTAACGCTACTCCCAGCCAATCAGCTGCACACAATGACAACAGCAGCTGCGCGAAATCCGTCCCCACAACGGACATCCAGCTCGCACACACTTCCCAGGTCCAAAGCAACGAGCCCCCATATGTTACAACCCGGCTCCTGGGCTGCACCATAAAGCGGGGGGGCGAGACGAGGGGTATGACGCTGGCACAGGACAAGTGCCCAGAGGAGACAGCGCGACGTAACGGCTGGGCTCCTCCTATATCCTTTTCTTCTCCAGGTGCAGCTCATCAGGCAGGTATCCTCCCACCGGTGCGACTCATCAGCCATGAACCTGTGAACACCCACAACCAGACGGCACCCCACGTGGTGTGGAGGCGTCGTCACACTAGTTAACCTTTAATCAAGCGATTCCAAGGTGTGCCGTAATGGTGCGTTTTAGGGGTGGGAATCCCCAGGCTCTCCACGATACTATCGCGATACTTAAGCCACGGTACGATAGTATTGCGATACGATAAATTGCGATATTGCAAATCACATGGGTCATATCCATGTCCGTCTTCCCTTCCTGGTTAAAACACTTATTTGCAATATGAATAGTTTATGTGAATAACCCAATGTGTGTTCTTTGAACCGGAAAAGGAGATGGCATTGTTTTTGTTATTTTCATTGCAATTGTACACATGTCTTAATGTAACTTCCTGTTTTAGATACGACCATCTTTCGAAGGGATATGTATGCCTGTTTGCGCCAGAGGAAAAAAAAATAAACAATCATGTAAGTCATTATATTGACTTAATATCTCATTATATTGAGACTACTATCCCACATCTCTCAGAAACATACCCCGCGCCACCTAAATGTGTGTCTACTGAAGGAGGCCTGATTTGAGATATTAAGTCAATATAATGAGATAACTAAGTCATTATAATGTTTTTTTTTCCTGTGGCGCAAACAGGCTTCCATAGACATGCTACAGTTTATATACATTTAAAAAAAAAAAAAAGTTTATATAATACAATATCGATACTAGGCATCCGTGTATCGATACAATATCGCCACGCAAAGTATCGCGATACTATGCTGTATTGATTATTCCCCCACCCCTAGGGTATACTGATGAAGTGTGTTTTTACTTGTGTCACTCAAACAAGAAGGTGTGGCTTATCTCCATTACATGTCACTTGTTAGACGCTTTTATCCAAAGCGACTTACATACTCTATACAGTGGGCAATCCCCACAGGAGCAATTTGGGGTGAAGTGTGTCAGGGACACAACGACATGCTGACTGCAGTGGGGTTTGAACCTGTGCCCCCCCTGTTCCAACACCAACACACTAGTCCACTGCATCACATGCCTCCCCAGATACCAACAATGTTTCTTCAGCCATGGACTAAATACACGATTGGTGCCTTATGCATGCTATGAAAGTCCTATACTGTATGTTGGGAAACCAAATGGCATCTTTTTGGTTTTATAACCGTTGAGTCCTTTAAAAGCAAACTCAAAACCCATCTCTTCGCATCTAGCTTCCATCACCTAGTCAAGGGGGAGCATGGAGAGTGTGAAAAGGGTGGGGCCGAGAACTGATCCTTGAGGGACACCACAGGTGACGTCGTGGGTACCCGACTCTGCCTCGCCCAAGGAGACGTATAAAATAAAGTTGCCTTGCCTAGTTTTGGCTCATCGTTACCATCATTTGCTTTTATCACATGGCAATACTTAGGGATAATGTTGTACAATGTTTTGATCATTGTTAATTATGCTATGACGTTTGTATTTTGTTGTTGTCTTTGCTTCTGTTTGCTTTGTACAGCCCTTTGAGGCATTCCTTGTGATTTGGGGCTATAATACATTTTAATTTGATTTGATTTAATAACACCAACCAGAGACACAACTAGTACATTTCACTAAACTTTATTAGCTGAATATAGAAAGTGAGAAAAGCTGAATCAAATCTTGTTTACTACAGAGGCATACAGTAGGGATGGTACCGAGCCCCGGTATTAAACGGGCCCGGCCCCCGGGCTGAATTATTAAAGACCGTGGTACCGTTAAGCTCCGACGTTATCGGTCTTTTTATCGGTAGCCTAATGGAGACATGTAACAAATATATGTCGTATGTATTTTTGCAACACAAATTATAATTATATTGCAGTATTAGTGTCACTAACTCTGTTTCTAATACGCACAAAGACTGCAAAATGCGTCTATGATTATTTTTAGTATTTTAGATCTTTCCAATCCCCGTCTGTGTGCGAGGGGGCGGGGCAGTTACACACACGCAGCTGCTACATGCAGCAACACACACACACACACACACACACACACACACACGGAGGAGATGGCGGAGAGAAAGTGCTCCGAGGTGTGGTTAAACTTTACCCGTCTCGATGCTCGTTGCCTAAAGTGCAATAATAGTTTAGCATGTGAGGGCGGAAACACGAGCAATTCGCCTAAACATTTATCAAAAGTGCTCCACATTCAGACGGAGGAATGCACCGGGTTCCACTGTCTTTCTAGCAGCTCTGTCGCCCCGTCCACGAGGAACGTTTCCACTCTGTGTTATGTGTGCTAGCAGCAACACACGGAGTTAACTCAATGATACAAACATGGGTTAATGATTAGAAGTAACTTGAGTTATTTATTTTGTTAAAGTTTCAGCTATTCTGTTCACAGTTCTGTCTTCACATTATGTAATACGATTTGTTAAAATAGTGTTGTTTCTTTTGATGTGAAATATTTTGTATTTCCAAAATAACCGATAAGAGTACCGTTAAAAGACCGGATCGATAAGCGGTATCGATAAAAGTAGTAGTACCGTTAAAACCTTAACGATACCCTTCCCTACATGAAGTGATTTCATTGCAATACACACATCAAAAGTATGCCGAAACAACAACAACGTAATGATACTGATTAGTACAAATAACCTGATTAGTCAACAGTTGATTACTAGTCATATTAAAGAGTACTTCTTCTTTTGCAAGGACATCAGATGTAATGAATATGTCTCGATAAGGGAGTTAACTGTATAACTTGATATGAAGTGTTGGAGCTCTGCTTGAATCTTAACGCTTTACTAAGAGCACAGGATAATGCGGTGCTCGTTGGAACGACTGAACTGTAGAGTTATCGCCCCAGTCAACTAGAAGAGGAAGGAGAAAAGATAGTTGTACATTTTGGTCAAGTGTTAAACATAGCTTTACTTCAGATTCATATGGATACAGTTAATCTTGGTCTGATGCCAAATGCCTTGTTGTCTCCTACATTAATGTGCCAGATGTCAAAGCTATTTCACCACATGCACTGCTTGTTAATTCATCGAGTTGAAAGTGAGATGTATCATACTCAGAAAGAGGCTGTTGAGAATGAATATAAGAAAAGGGGAATATCATAACAGGAAATGTGGTTAAAGAAATGCCGTTTAAATTAATAAAGAGGACAAATCTAATATTCTGTTTCCAAAAAATGTCAAATTATTCAGTGTTTGTATCGACGCTGATGTGAGTAAAGTGAGAAAATGCCATAAGTTATAAAGCTTCAGAGAAAAAGGCTGGTGACTAAACATCTTCAGAGCATAAGAAATTCAATTATGTATAACAAACAGGCAGTGCTCCCTGATGAGTGTGCCTCCAATTTGCATCCATGCATGTGCCCAGAATAACCTTTTTAAGAGAATCCATTTGAGGGTGGAAGACGTGTTTTGGTCCACACAGGAAAAGTTACCATTTTCAAATCCCTAAACAACATGGAAACCAATTATAAAGACCAAGATAATGAGACACGTACTCCTTTCCTTCGGCTGCTAATTCTCTTTCAGCGTCGTAGAGGACTGGGGTTGGACGTTGAGTCTCCCCTGAGGAAATAATGCTTTTCATTTGAAACCAGCGTGTATTGCCGAGCGTTTCCCTACAAGATAAAGGCAGTGACAATATATGGTTTTCACTGCATAATTATATACAATGTATCTAACTGTAACCCTGTCATCTTCGTTCGACACCACTTAAATCCATTTAGACTTCTCTCGGAGCGATCTTGTTATTCCGAATATATTAACCTTGCAAAGTTAACAATTGAAACCTCTGGATCCCAGTTATATAAATAAAAGCAGATTTCCATAAGGTCATAGAGACGTAGATTTATTTTAATGTGAACATGTCTACATAAGATGCACTGACAGACGCATTGCCGAGCAGTCGCGATCAAAGAGACATCGGTAATTAAATGAAATCGCCAGAAACAATGTACATACATTTAAATATTTTTGCACAAATTACAGAAAACATCTTGAAGGGAGAGAAAGTACAGTAGGTTGCTGTAAAGCAGTTTTACAGAGGCGGATTGTCGTAGTAATTCAACGTGAGATACAAGGGAGTGGTGGTTATTATTGCCAATATTAAAATGTTTACCAAAGGCAGAAACATTAATGCCTACGATATCTGAGAAGTCTGTGTTTTTTTGTATTTAGATCTAAGTAATAAGGGTATCATATCCGAACACCACATTGGCACGAGATGCATGATTTGTAAATTAGGTGATACCGCCGTGGTTCAGTAAATAAGAGAAAGCCTGGTTTAAAGAGGACATATTCTTCAGATTCATATCAGTATGTAGTGTCTCTACTTTAAAGAGTCCTCTCCTGCTGATGTTCAGGTGTATATCAGTATGTAGTGTCTCTACTTTAAAGAGTCCTCTCCTGCTGATGTTCAGGTGTGTATCAGTATGTAGTGTCTCTACTTTAAAGAGTCCTCTCCTGCTGATGTTCAGGTGTATATCAGTATGTAGTGTCTCTACTTTAAAGAGTCCTCTCCTGCTGATGTTCAGGTGTGTATCAGTATGTAGTGTCTCTACTTTAAAGAGTCCTCTCCTGCTGATGTTCAGGTGTATATCAGTATGTAGTATCTCTACTTTAAAGAGTCCTCTCCTGCTGATGTTCAGGTGTATATCAGTATGTAGTATCTCTACTTTAAAGAGTCCTCTCCTGCTGATGTTCAGGTGTATATCAGTATGTAGTATCTCTACTTTAAAGAGTCCTCTCCTGCTGATGTTCAGGTGTATATCAGTATGTAGTATCTCTACTTTAAAGAGTCCTCTCCTGCTGATGTTCAGGTGTATATCAGTATGTAGTGTCTCTACTTTAAAGAGTCCTCTCCTGCTGATGTTCAGGTGTATATCAGTATGTAGTGTATCTACTTTAAAGAGTCCTCTCCTGCTGATGTTCAGGTGTATATCAGTACGTAGTGTCTCTACTTTAAAGAGTCCTCTCCTGCTGATGTGCAGGTGTATATCAGTATGTAGTATCTCTACTTTAAAGAGTCCTCTCCTGCTGATGTTCAGGTGTATATCAGTATGTAGTATCTCTACTTTAAAGAGTCCTCTCCTGCTGATGTTCAGGTGTATATCAGTATGTAGTGTCTCTACTTTAAAGAGTCCTCTCCTGCTGATGTTCAGGTGTATATCAGTATGTAGTGTCTCTACTTTAAAGAGTCCTCTCCTGCTGATGTTCAGGTGTATATCAGTATGTAGTGTATCTACTTTAAAGAGTCCTCTCCTGCTGATGTTCAGGTGTATATCAGTACGTAGTGTCTCTACTGCTGATGTGCAGGTGTATATCAGTATGTAGTGTCTCTACTTTAAAGAGTCCTCTCCTGCTGATGTTGAGGTGTATATCAGTATGTAGTGTCTCTACTTTAAAGAGTCCTCTCCTGCTGATGTGCAGGTGTATATCAGTATGTAGTGTCTCTACTTTAAAGAGTCCTCTCCTGCTGATGTTGAGGTGTATATCAGTACGTAGTGTCTCTACTTTAAAGAGTCCTCTCCTGCTGATGTTCAGGTGTATATCAGTGTGTAGTGTCTCTACTTTAAAGAGTCCTCTCCTGCTGATGTCCAGGTGTATATCAGTGTGTAGTGTCTCTACTTTAAAGAGTCCTCTCCTGCTGATGTCCAGGTGTATATCAGTATGTAGTGTCTCTACTTTAAAGAGTCCTCTCCTGCTGATGTTCAGGTGTATATCAGTATGTAGTGTCTCTACTTTAAAGAGTCCTCTCCTGCTGATGTTCAGGTGTATATCAGTACGTAGTGTCTCTACTTTAAAGAGTCCTCTCCTGCTGATGTGCAGGTGTATATCAGTATGTAGTGTCTCTACTTTAAAGAGTCCTCTCCTGCTGATGTTGAGGTGTATATCAGTATGTAGTGTCTCTACTTTAAAGAGTCCTCTCCTGCTGATGTTCAGGTGTATATCAGTGTGTAGTGTCTCTACTTTAAAGAGTCCTCTCCTGCTGATGTCCAGGTGTATATCAGTGTGTAGTGTCTCTACTTTAAAGAGTCCTCTCCTGCTGATGTCCAGGTGTATATCAGTATGTAGTGTCTCTACTTTAAAGAGTCCTCTCCTGCTGATGTTCAGGTGTATATCAGTATGTAGTGTCTCTACTTTAAAGAGTCCTCTCCTGCTGATGTTCAGGTGTATATCAGTATGTAGTGTCTCTACTTTAAAGAGTCCTCTCCTGCTCATGTTCAGGTGTATATCAGTATGTAGTGTCTCTACTTTAAATAGTCCTCTCCTGCTGATGTTCAGGTGTATATCAGTATGTAGTGTCTCTACTTTAAAGAGTCCTCTCCTGCTGATGTTCAGGTGTGTATCAGTATGTAGTGTCTCTACTTTAAAGAGTCCTCTCCTGCTGATGTTCAGGTGTGTATCAGTATGTAGTGTCTCTACTTTAAAGAGTCCTCTCCTGCTGATGTTCAGGTGTATATCAGTATGTAGTATCTCTACTTTAAAGAGTCCTCTCCTGCTGATGTTCAGGTGTATATCAGTATGTAGTATCTCTACTTTAAAGAGTCCTCTCCTGCTGATGTTCAGGTGTATATCAGTATGTAGTATCTCTACTTTAAAGAGTCCTCTCCTGCTGATGTTCAGGTGTATATCAGTATGTAGTATCTCTACTTTAAAGAGTCCTCTCCTGCTGATGTTCAGGTGTATATCAGTATGTAGTGTCTCTACTTTAAAGAGTCCTCTCCTGCTGATGTTCAGGTGTATATCAGTATGTAGTGTATCTACTTTAAAGAGTCCTCTCCTGCTGATGTTCAGGTGTATATCAGTACGTAGTGTCTCTACTTTAAAGAGTCCTCTCCTGCTGATGTGCAGGTGTATATCAGTATGTAGTGTCTCTACTTTAAAGAGTCCTCTCCTGCTGATGTTGAGGTGTATATCAGTATGTAGTGTCTCTACTTTAAAGAGTCCTCTCCTGCTGATGTTCAGGTGTATATCAGTATGTAGTGTCTCTACTTTAAAGAGTCCTCTCCTGCTGATGTTCAGGTGTATATCAGTATGTAGTGTCTCTACTTTAAAGAGTCCTCTCCTGCTGATGTGCAGGTGTATATCAGTATGTAGTGTCTCTACTTTAAAGAGTCCTCTCCTGCTGATGTTCAGGTGTATATCAGTATGTAGTGTCTCTACTTTAAAGAGTCCTCTCCTGCTGATGTTCAGGTGTATATCAGCATGTAGTGTCTCTACTTTAAAGAGTCCTCTCCTGCTGATGTTCAGGTGTATTAGGGTTACTCCAGGGATTTACTCCTAATCTTCCACTCAGAAACTTTCAGCAGAGGCAGAGATATCATGAATTGATTTTCTAGTGGAGTATGAGGTGTGCTCCGAAAATACTTGATCTAACATTTCCCCAAATGCATCTTTCATAAGTGTGTCGCTCTCGGTTATATGTTTAGACATCCCACATCTGATTTCTGGATATCAACACTTTTGTTTTTGCTCCCATTGTTCATGAGATGAACTCAAAGATCTAAAACATGTTCTATATACACAAAATAACAATTTCTCTCAAATATTGTTCACAAATCTGAAAGAATGTGTGATAGTGAGCACTTCTCCTTTGCCGAGAGAATCCATCCCACCTCACAGGCGTGGCATCAAGATGCTGATTAGACAGCATGATTATTGCACAGGTGTGCCTTAGGCTGGCCACAATAAAAGGCCACTCTGAAACGTGCATTTTTTCTTTATTGGGGGGGTCTGGGGGGGTCCGAAAACCAGGCAGTATCTGGTGTGAGGGGTAGGGGTAGGGTAATGTTGTGAATCGAGTGGCCCATGGTGGTGGTGGGGTTATGGTATGGGCAGGCGTATGTAATGGACGACGAACACAGGCCACTCGATTCACAACATTACCCTACCATTTTCGGACCCCCCCAGACCCCCCCCAATAAAGAAAAACTGCACGTTTCAGAGTGGCCTTTTATTGTGGCCAGCCTAAGGCACACCTGTGCAATAATCATGCTGTCCAATCAGCATCTTGATATGCCACACCTGTGAGGTGGGATGGATTATCTCGGCAAAGGAGAAGTGCTCACTATCACACATTCTTTCAGATTTGTGAACAATATTTGAGGGAAATGGTTATTTTGTGTATATAGAAAATATTTTAGATCTTTGAGTTCATCTCGTGAAAAGTGGGAGCAAAAACAAAAGTGTTGCGTTTATATTTTTGTTCAGTGTAGTTTCTGAGCATTTTCTATAAAAAGACATTATTATTAAATTACATATCATTTAGCTTTGCCGATATATTCCCTTTAAGCAAGAGCACGGTCAGTGCTGGTGTATAAGTTACAGGGCCTAAATTAACTGAACAAGTGCTTCGTGTTTTTTCATTTTTCAGCAATAACTTAATTGCCAAGGTCCAGTCGAAAATATGTGTTTTCGGATAAAAACAATGATCTATAATGTATTTGACAGTAAATATGATCTATAAGTAATCAGTTTATGTTTTGCCCTTCATCTTCCTCACCTCACACACACAGGCACACAGATACACACCTTTCTGCTCCTTGTGCCTCAAATACCCTTTGAACTAGGTCAAAGAGGTATTACTATGGCAACTGTGACGCTGGCAACAGTTGCCATAGTAATGCCCGTCAGTTCAATCTCAATGCCCTGCCCTGCCCTGACATCTCTTGACTGGAACACTTTTGATAATAAATGAAAATGGACTTATATAGTCTGTATCCAGGCTCTATGACCCCTCAACGGTCCTTTACATCCTACGAGTCATTATACAATAATAATCAATTGTATTTACAAGCGCACTTTTCATTGAGTAAACACAACTCAAAGTGCTACGAAGTAAAATGGTTGAAACAAAACAACAAAAGCAAATGAAACAACAAAAATAAATGCAGCGACGTTTAACGCCGGCATGGCAACAAGCTGGGGTTTTTAATTAATTCACACATTCACACAGAGCAGTACCACTTGCTCTAGGGAAGCTCACACACACACCACACACACACACACACCACACACACACACACACACACACACACACACACACACACACACACACACACAACACACACACACACACACACACACACACACCACACACACACACACACACACACACACACACACACACACACACCACACACACACACACACACACACACACACACACACACACACACACACACACATTGACGGACGGTCAGGGCCCCTCCCCGTCGCTATATTACGTACAGGGTACCCCTTTCCCGTCATTTTTCTACCGGCAGGGCGTCCCATAGACCTTCATTGCGGACACAGCGGACCCTTTGCCCGTCAGGCTTCTACGGGCAGGGCGTCCCATGGACCTTCATAATGCCTATTTTAAGGTTCATTTGGCCATTAAAATGCGTTTTGATCTCATTTTATGCGAGTAATGAGTTTTTATTTCTGATTATTTGTGCAGTACATGTACATGATGTTTAGTTTGCTAGTTATGACGAAGATTACCTTACGTCTGTGAGGAAAATACATGGGGGAGAGCCTCGTATTTTTAAAATCTTTTTTTTCCTTCTAATTTGTTATTCTTTTCAAAATAACACACTGTTATTTACTCACCAATAACACACAATTATCCTTGCTTTTATTTATTGGTTTAATTCCATAATCTCGGTCTTTTTTGGTGTCCGTCAGGAACTGAATTTCAAAATAAAAATAACCGGAAACAGACGTAGGCCTGTAAGGGACAGTTCGCCAAGGTTACAGCGTCAAACAGCTGTTTGAAATGGAACGAAACCACGCCAGACTATCCAAAACTGGAATCGAACGCACCCCCAGAACTACACACTACACTATTGTGTTTCGCAAAATGTTCTATGGGACGTCTCTACTGAACGTTTTCGTTTTTCCCACAATTAGAAGTTGCCAGTATTAAACACATTGGTGTTATCAAATGTAAAACATATAATTAATAAATGGGTAAAAATCGCTGTCCATAATGCGCAGCATCAATATATACCCACATGACAGCTCATTGCTACTTTGTAATTCTACTCCACTACAATTCAGAGGTTAACCTGGTATTTTTACTCCACTACACTTATTTGAGTTACTTTGCAGATTCTGATTAATGATGTGAAATATAAACAACCCTTAAATCAGACTTTAGTTACACCTGAGTACAATTCAGGGAAGGTGATTGTCAAGTGCCAACAATCAGGAGAGATATTTGATAGTTGGTGCTTGAGAAGACTAAACATGTATCTGCAATTGACATTAATGGAAACGAGTAATAAAGTATATTAATTACTCGTTATTCTCTACTAATAGTTAATTAAAGACTATATATTATGGCTATTTTGCACATCCCTTTCAAGATTTCAAGATTTTAAAGGTGTATTGACATATCATTTACACAACTTACGGTGTAGGTATGAAATGAATGAAACACTTGGGTCACAGGTTCCTCAACAGTGCATTACAAGACATCTATCAATATGTGTGTACAGTACCTCCACCATTAAACTGTCATATTCTGCACATTTCTTATTCTATCTACATACATAAGAGTATAATTAGTGTATAATATCAGTTAAGATAAGTGCTTCAACATAGTTAACATTGCAGGAAAGCAATATATTAGACGTTAAGTACTTTGTATTTATCTGTAGATAGATACCCCCAACGTTTTTTTCTTATTTAAAAGAAGACCGTAATCTGTTATTTAATGTTTAAATAAAGGTTCATTCGTTTTTCTGTTTTGCACCTCCTTCTATTAATATCTTTGTACATCCTGCACTAAACTGTTTTATTGAAGAGATCACTTATAGTATCTTCTTGATTTTTTATATTCTATATTTCTATCACAGACCTTCTACTTTCCCCCTATGAAAGTATATGTACTCTTAATATTTTTTTAATCAAATATAACACATAAAAACAATAATTCAATAACGTGCTTTAACCACTAGGCACACAAGGTACACACAGACACTTGTATGTACAACATCTGAAGATGTGTAGTTTTATTCATGCTTTCACATAATTTTACAGCATATTGCTATACTATTTCAGACTCAGTATTTACATTCTTACATTCAAAATTCAATCCAATTCAAATCAGTAATATCTTTAAAAACTACAAGTCCTTATATCAGCTGTGCACCGTTATGGTGTAAATATAACCTATCTATGAATTATATCAAATGTAAAAGTCAGCCGAATTAGTGTTGATACTGCAAGGAGACGTATTGTGTGAAGAGAAATTGAGAAGTTTTTTAATTGTTGATATATTTATGATCCACGTCAAGTATTCAGTTTCGGCGGCATTTCTTCAGTTTTTCCAAAGGTCTTCTCATCAGGGCGCTATACATAAAGAACTACGGCAGATCTGTAATATTTAATGCAGCCGAACCGTGTATTACAATGCCGTTATGTGATGACTTTCAAAGAGAAAAGCAAGAGCACTCGGAATTAAGTATTATTTTAGTCTTTTCAAATGTTTTCCGGATTTCATATAATATAAACACCAAATCCCAGCATGCATTGCGGCTAAAACATCCAATCAGCGTAGCTGAGAATCTTGGGTAATCGCTCGAAATGCCCACGTCTGTTTCCGGTTATTTTTATTTTTAAATTCAGTTCCTGACGAACGCCAAAAAAGACCGAGATTATGGAATTAAACCAATAAATAAAAGCAAGGATGATTGTGTGTTATTGGTGAGTAAATAACAGTGTGTTATTTTGAAAAGAATAACAAATTAGAAAGAAAAAAAGATTTTAAAAATACGAGGCTCTCCCCCATGTATTTTCCTCACAGACGTAAGGTAATCTTCGTCATAACTAGCAAACTAAACATCATGTACATGTACTGCACAAATAATCAGAAATAAAAACTCATTACTCGCATACAATGACATCAAAACGCATTTTAATGGCCAAATTAACCTTAAAATAGGCATTTTTCCACCGAGAATAACACGAAGGACAGCCATTGTTGTTGATCACGTGGTCTGGGAGCTGTTGCAGCGTCCATAGCAACCACCTTAGCAACCATGAATGTGTACACATTCATGAAGTAATCTTCGTCATAACTAGCAAACTAAACATCATGTACATGTACTGCACAAATAATCAGAAATAAAAACTCATTACTCGCATAAAATGAGATCAAAACGCATTTTAATGGCCAAATGAACCTTAAAATAGGCATTATGAAGGTCCATGGGACGCCCTGCCCGTAGAAGCCTGACGGGCAAAGGCTCCGCTGTGTCCGCAATGAAGGTCTATGGGACGCCCTGCCGGTAGAAAAATGACGGGAAAGGGGTACCCTGTACGTAATATAGCGACGGGGAGGGGCCCTGACCGTCCGTCAATATGTGACGGGATGAGAGTGAGAACGTGTTGCGCGCGCACGCGCACACACGCGCGCACACACACACACACACACACACACACACACACACACGTTCATTTATTGTGTCTAAGATATTGTACTTGAGTAAAAGTAGAAGTACTCAGATATTGTACTTGAGTAAAAGTAGAAGTACTCAGATATTGTACTTGAGTAAAAGTAGAAGTACTCAGATATTGTACTTGAGTAAAAGTATAAGTACTCAGGTCTTGTACTTGAGTAGTAGAAGTACTCAGATATTGTACTTGAGTAAAAGTAGAAGTACTCAGATATTGTACTTGAGTAAAAGTAGAAGTACTCAGATATTGTACTTGAGTAAAAGTATAAGTACTCAGGTATTGTACTTGAGTAGTAGAAGTACTCAGATATTGTACTTGAGTAAAAGTAGAAGTACTCAGATCTTGTACTTGAGTAAAAGTAGAAGTACTCAGATCTTGTACTTGAGTAAAAGTAGAAGTACTCAGGTCTTGTACTTGAGTAGAAGTACTCAGATATTGTACTTGAGTAAAAGTATAAGTACTCAGATATTGTACTTGAGTAAAAGTAGAAGTACTCAGATCTTGTACTTGAGTAAAAGTACTCAGATATTGTACTTGAGTAAAAGTAGAAGTACTCAGGTCTTGTACTTGATTAGTAGAAGTACTCAGATATTGTACTTGAGTAACAGTAGAAGTACTCAGATCTTGTACTTGAGTAACAGTAGAAGTACTCAGATCTTGTACTTGAGTAAAAGTAGAAGTACTCATATCTTGTACTTGAGTAGAAGTACTCAGATCTTGTACTTGAGTAAAAGTAGAAGTACTCAGATATTGTACTTGAGTAAAAGTATAAGTACTCAGATATTGTACTTGAGTAAAAGTATAAGTACTCAGATCTTGTACTTGAGTAAAAGTAGAAGTACTCAGATCTTGTTCTTGAGTAAAAGTACTCAGATATTGTACTTGAGTAAAAGTAGAAGTACTCAGGTCTTGTACTTGAGTAGTAGAAGTACTCAGATATTGTACTTGAGTAACAGTAGAAGTACTCAGATCTTGTACTTGAGTAAAAGTATAAGTACTCAGATCTTGTACTTGAGTAGTAGAAGTACTCAGATATTGTACTTGAGTAGTAGAAGTACTCAGATATTGTACTTGAGTAAAAGTAGAAGTACTCAGATATTGTACTTGAGTAAAAGTAGAAGTACTCAGATATTGTACTTGAGTAAAAGTAGAAGTACTCAGATCTTGTACTTGAGTAAAAGTAGAAGTACTCAGATCTTGTACTTGAGTAAAAGTAGAAGTACTCAGATCTTGTACTTGAGTAAAAGTAGAAGTACTCAGATCTTGTACTTGAGTAACAGTAGAAGTACTCAGATCTTGTACTTGAGTAACAGTCAGTCACACACGCGTCAGGGTTCAGTATCTTGCTGAAGGACACATCGACGTGTTTGGCTGGGATCAAACCAAACCGTCTCCCTCGAAGCCACAGTCGACCTAATACTTGGTAGAGTGCACTTTGGCCAACAGTTTAAATGCTTCGTAACCCCGATCCGAACCCTGAAATAACCCCGATCGATAGCAACGGCAATCCACAACTGAACAAGACAAATCATCGTGCATTTATGAGCTCCGTGTCTCATTGAAATTCAAATCCTATCTCAAGAGAGCCCGATCACGAAGAGGGCGCACAACACGGACACGGTTCACATTCAGAATCCTGATCTTTCTAGCGGCTCAACAGAAACACTTCTCTCCCAGAAGGACAACGAGATTTAGAGACTTTGTTTTCCGCTTCCTGCCAAACGCGTGAACTCAGCAAGTTCTGAATGATCCCAGATCAGCTTCACTGTGTGATCTGATGAGCGAGGCCGCATCCTTATCTGCCCAGTGTGCAGCTAACAGAGAGTGTGTAGCTAACAGAGAGTGTGTAGCCCTGCGTCACAGTGTATCTCTCATATCAGTGTGTTATTGTGTTACTGTCTGCATGCAGCCGTACACATTGTGCGTCCTTGTGTTTATTTTGAAGTGTGTACAGTGCAATTATTATTGGCTGTACATTGCACCTGCCATATGCTTGATTACCTTCCAATCTCCTTTGCATGACACACACACACACACACACACACACACCACACACACACACACACACACACACACACACACACACACACACACACACACACACACACACACACACACACACACACACACACACACACACACACACACACACACACACACACACACACACACACACACACAGTGTATGGCTTCATGTGTGTCGCCACTCTCATCCTTCCTCCTTTTCCTTCCTCACCTTTATCTGACCTCGTGTTTCGGATCCCTCTTTCTCCTTCCTCTTCCTCATCATCATCATTTCTCTCCACTCCCTCGTGCTCTCATTCCGTCTCTCCTTTATCTTTCTCCCTTTCACACTAAAAAAAAAATCATCCTCTCGCCGCCTGGAAAGCAATCCGGATGTAAACGTGTAATGAGAACGTTTAAGCCCCTCAACGAGGATTGTGGCATAGCGTGGTCAGAGCTAATCTTTTACAGTGTGGAGGTGTGTGTGTCTGTGCGTGTGCGTCCATATGTATGTGTTTTGAATTTGCATATCTTTGTTGATGAGTGTGTGTCTGTCCTCTCGCTGTTTTATTTAAGATCTTGCACGTTTCCATGTTCTGTCAGCAATGCTCGATATAAAGTGAACGAGTTGTTTGTGATATTTCCGGGGTATTACTTTGTTTACACATCGCTCTATTATACACAACTAGGACTTCTAAATGCATCCAAACTTTAGACGACTCTACAGTAATTTACTGGACAGAGTTATGCGGTCGACCTTCATTTTGCACGATTGATGCTTCTGTGCTTGATCTTGTCGTAACTCTTCTTCTGTGGTATTCATTCTCGTGAGAGGAGAAAAGGTTAGCAGCACGGAGCATTTTATATCAGGATTTCAAAACATTGTTCATTATTTATTAGCTGGAGTGGATCCAATTCTCTGCCTTGATTAACTGGACGTCATTGTCCATCCAAACACCATCTACTTCCTGACTCTCATCTGGTTGCTATGGCAGCCGGGTTCCTGGGGAAAAGCCTCATTCCCAAATGGGATACATGGTCCCTGCAGCATGTTCGAGGTCTGTTCAGATGTGCGTGCCAAACCAAGTGACTGGCTTCCTCTCAAAGCAGCTTTCTTCATTTATATAGGAAGTTGGAGTAATCATAGACGATACATTAAGTTGGAAACCACATATACGCTATATCAAAGCCAAAATATCCAAATAAAGCAATTCTGAATAAAGCCAAATACCTAATTAATCAAGCTTCTTTGTTTATGCTGTACTGCTCCTTCATACTTCCATACACGATGTATCGTGTGGACGTTTGGGGGAACACATAAAACAAATACACATCCTATCTTCGACCTTCAGCCATACGAGTTATACATAAAACTACGTGCAGAGAACCAACACATAAATTATTCATCAAACTAAAAACACAAAGTACAAGACCTGGTTGACTATAAAACTATTCAAATTATGTTCAAAGTCGCAAATCAACAATTACCTCATAATATCCAGGGACTTTCACACGGAGAGAAAGCATGCGCGTTGAGAGGAAACTGCATTTTCAAAAAACCACCCGTACGAACAAAAGCCAATCTTCATTGCATCTCATCAAGAGGTGTTCGTCTGTGGAATAACTGTAACGATGAAATATTGTACAAGTCTATCCAACCTGAAAGTATTATTTAGGAGCCACATCATTAATGGTTATGAACAGGACCTGTGAAATCCCATTTGTTGTTATTTCTTGTAATTGTAAAAGTAATTTCTTTCTGATTGTTTTGTAAAAAAACAAAAAGCAAACAAATTAACAAGACAAACATGTCGCTGATGACGATGGCCTAATGTTTTATTTATAAGAAAAATGTACGCTAGAGGGGGGGACCAGAACAGTTTTGTTAAGCTTCTTTGTGCCCCTGTTGAACATGACAGAGACTATTGGAGAAATATTGCTGTTTTTTTTGTTTTTTTTTGTACTTTGTTATAATTATTAATTTGAGTGAGAAAAAAAAAAAAGAAAAAAAATATATATTATTGTTGTGTGTTTTTGTTTCTGACATGTTCAATAAATTGACTAAAAAAAATTCTAAACACCCAACCTTGTGCCCATTGTTGATCCTTGAACATTGCCCAAAGCTCTGGACCGTTTGTGAAGGTTCACTATAGTCCTTTACAACGGTACATTGGCCGTTTACACAATGCACCAAGTTTCTAGGCCACTTAGACTGCAAGCATATCTTAAATTTAAATATCATGTTCCCATAGTGCCCAAACCTTCAGTGAAGGTAAAACTTGAACGAAGATGTATTGAAAGTAAATTACAGTTGATTTCAATCCAAACTTCATCTAGCCTAGTCCATTACCTTGATTATCGAATAGTATATACAACAACAGTGCATTTAATAACTATACCATGGTTATACCGTTACCTGGTCATAACGTATACTACTTTTAGAATAGAATAGCTTCAACACGACGAGACGCCGTTACTAGAGCTCTCGTTAACATGTTTATATAATCATTGTACTGTATCGGGTACATTGACGACAACTTCCCTGTGCATGGAAATAATGTCACTCAGCACTTTAGTCGGGAACAGTTCGCACTGTATTAGCGTGATTGCACAGTACAGTTTGGCATTGCATATTTGTACATAGTTTATACTATTTATTGATGTAGTATTTATTAAATGATTAAATTGCATTAATTGTATAAGTGTTCACCCCCGTCTTGTCTGTTGCTTCCGGTCTCTGTCCCCCCCTCACCTGTGTCTTGTGTGTTTGATTAGTCCGGGGTGTATTTGCTGCTTTCTGTCAGTCAGGGTTGTTGAGAACTGTGTGGTATAATGGCCGTTTCTCAATCTCGAGGATTCTGGCTTCCAAGCCAATATTTCAAGGATGCTACGTCATCGAGTGCCGCCGAAGGACTGTTCCGATCTCCAGCATACTTGGAATTCCGCCGCGTCCTTGGTTTGGGGGAAATTTCGAGGCTGCACATGGGTAGACTTTGCATCCTTAAAATACCCACAATGCTTTGCGCACGGACCAATTTCAAAAGGTAAAGCAAGTTCATAATTAGATAGACATGGTGAGGTATTTCTTTTCGGTACAGTTTATGTTGAAACCGTTAGAGAGAGTGGCACACTTGTTAGTCTGTTCCATTCTTCTTCGTTTTCCGAAGCCGTGGCTTGGAAGTATACTTGCTTCGTTTCTGAAGGAAGTGACTTGGAAGTACGCGACTACCAAGCCAGCATCCTCGAGATTGAGAAACGGCCACTGTGTGGGTGGTGGAGGGCCGCCATGTTGTCACAGTGGATGGAAAAACACCAACCTGCCTGCTCCTCCATGGCCGCTCGGGCATTCTCACATCAGCAGTGTGCGATTTAAGGAAAATCATATATTAAAACATTTTTGATTAAATGATAGTTCAATGATAACGTGCTTTGACTGAAAATATTTTATACAAAAAGATATTTTCATCATGCTCAGTAATGTGGATATAAGAGCATAAAGGCACTACAACAGCTAGAACACTCCTAAAAGTGTCCATACAACTCTAGGAATATGCATTGGATGAGCATTTTCCAGTTGTTATTAAGAAAGAGTCCTTGTAAAAGCAGACATGTATAAATGCCTTGAAATAAAATTGTGAACATATTAGTGCTGTCAAAATTATCGCGTTAACGACGGTAATTAAGTTTTTGAATTCATTGTGTTAAAATATTTAACGCATAAACACATGTGCAGAATGGCCCGCCCCATACGTGCCACCAGTGGCAGCGCCAGGGTATGGCTGGGGTAGGCTACACCCATACCAAGAAATGGCTGAGCCCCACCATGACACATGATGTTAAAGTAAGCAAAATAAAGTCTGCCAACTCGCGGAGTAAATTGCACAGACAGCAGTTAGTAAGATTGATTTCAGCAGCCACGGTTTTGAAAACGTTTGTCACGTAGTGATCGTCTTCTCAATAGAACATCTTTGATAACGGCGTGGTGTTGTTGCAGGAAGTCCCGACGGAGAATACTTTTGCTGTAGTACAGGGCAGAGCCATATAATAGTAATAATATGGCTCTGGTACAGGGGTGCACATAACTGGTACGCAGGTTATGTGCGTAATCTGAAATGCGTACCGTCACTTGTGTCACAAAGCGCATTTGCGTACCGACGTACTTGTGAAGCTTTTCCAGAAGGCGGTTCGATCACCGGACGACAGAGTCGGTCTCCGTGTGCACAGACAGGCTGCTGTTAACGTCGGTCTGTACAACGGAACTGTGCCAAAACTACGCCAACCGGCTGCGGAGGGAGACTCCCCCCCTCACTGGAGAACTGCGCTAAAACAGCTGATCACAACGTGCACACTCTGTGGTCACGAAGTACTCCACTCGCCCCCCCCCCCCCTCTGTCGACTTTCCTGAAGTACTCCCCCGTTGATAGAAATCAACACGTAATGAATTCAGACCCCACGGTTTGATGATTGATAGGTGTGTGGGTTGTCTTTCATTTTGACATGCAGAAAAATGTTATAATAAACATAGATACTGTATGTTAAATGGATATATCCGCCTTCTTTCATTTATCTTTCCATTCCCACAACAATATACATAAAGAAATGGCATATTTTGGACATAGTTCGAGTGGTGATTAATCTGATTAATTAATGTTTAAACTGTGATTAATCTGATTAAAAATGTTAATCATTTGACTTTCGAAATCTTCATTATATCTCAACCTCCCACAACCCCTTTCAATGACTTGCGCCTGGTATTCCCTTTCGCTCTTAACACATCTCAATGTCAACAATAAAGAGTGATTAATAGGTGTAATATATCATGGGAACAGGAGTAATATTTCGTCAGTATGTTGTTCTGACCTCTGCACTTCTCACTAATGCGTCCTCATAACGTCGGCAGTGACATCATTAAAACAGATTGTGTTGTTTCTCTTGTTGTGAGCTGCTTAAGTAGAGGACACCATTTACTTAATGACTGAAATGTAAATGAAATCTAAGTCAGAGGTTGTTGTTTGGATTGCATTTAGTATAAATCACCATGACGATATGTTCCCTTGACTTCACGAGGCATATCGTTTTAAAATAGATGAAACAAGAATGTGAAAAACATTGTTTCATCAGTGGCAGCTACTTACAGTATAAGTAGATTTGTCATTTATCAAATGAATATCAAATATATTACCAGATGGTTTCTCTTTAACGCCTGAATTGTCTCCTAAAATAATGTTTTTTTATGAAAGTGGGTGAAAATAATCTGACTAACCAAATGTTTTGATTAACCAAAAATCCTCAATATGATGTGAAACAATTAGAGATGTCCCGATCCGATCACGTGATCGGGGATCGGAGCCGATCACGTGATTTTCAAAAGATCGGAATCGGGAGAAAAAAAATCGGGGATCGGGAATTTATTTTTTTATTATTATTTTTTTTTATAAAATATATATATATTTTTAATGTTACAAAACAAAAATGACCATGTTTACGTCTTAAAGTCATCCTGAGGCCTTAGTTTTGGTTTAAAATGACTCAACATCATGTATGTGTTGCTTCTTTTGGGCTTGTTTTCAGACCTGGTTGCTTCTTCCTCTCAAATCTGGCAACAGAGTGGGCGCAGTGTCTAATAGTAGCAGTAAGCTAACGAGAGGCTACGTTCAGCTGGTGACTCGGGAGTCGGGACAGAGAAAATGTCAGGAGTTTGGAAGTACTATAAAATTGAAAGCGAAGGCAGTGTAACAGCCAGATGCAATGTTTGCAAGGCGGAGGTTCCGCGTGGTGGAAAGAACAGAGCTACGTTCAACACGACCAATCTAACACGCTACCTGAGAAACAAACACCAACAACAACACGGCGAGTACACAGCGGCCACTCGGGGAACGGCACTGAAACAACCGACACTTTCAGAGACTTCTAAAAGGAAAGAGAAACTGCCCCAGAACAGAGAAAAGATAAAAAAAATAACAGCCAAGATAGCTGAATTCATCGCGTTGGATGACCAGCCGTTATCTGTTACCTTTTTTTCTCTTAATGCATTGCATACAGATCGGATCGGGAAAAATCGGTATCGGCAGATTGTCAAAATCAAATGATCGGAATCGGATCGGGAGCAAAAAAAGGTGATCGGGACATCCCTAGAAACAATTGTAAAAAGTACTTATTCTAAGGCTAGGGTTAGGGTTGTCTGAAACCTAACCAAAGCATTGTTACAACACATTCATTGATTTCTAACATTGATTTTTAATTTTTGGCAAGGAACAGCCATATGATTTAAGTTCAGATAGTTATGTGTACTTCTAGACAACATGAGCTTTGTTAATTCTATATTGATATCGTAAAAACGTGAGCCACCTCTCTTGCAGTCATCACCAGGTTGTGTAGTGTGTGTTCAGAGTTAATTCCACTCCCTGACTTGTCTTGTACGAAGCATTCTTGGTCAGTAACAGTAACACAAATGGCCCTCAAAGGATTAATACCTTTTATCGGTTGCACTTTATCCACACAAATTGAGAAATTAGTAACTTCTCCATTCTTGCCCTTTAGAGTAACATAAGCCTAATTATTATTCTCCGCCTCATTGTTCTCTTCCCTCTGGTATTCCTTGTTGAGCCTGTGAGTTGTTGCTTCCCAAAGACTTCCAATTACCACCCGTCCACACATATTAAAAGTCATCTTTCGTGCCAAACAGCCAATTAGTGAGGCTGGAAGCTCTGACCCAATCAAAGAGCACTGGCCCCGAGAGCATAGGGTCATGGAGGGAAACATCTCCAGGGCTTTGGAGAGTTCAACACCCCTCGGCTGCCATTTTCTCTAGAGGATAACTTTCTTACAACATAGTTTTGACATTTAGACAGTGTGTGAGGGAATGTGTGTGTAGTAGAGGTCAGGGTTGATGTAGGTGAACTCTAGAGTGGTGCAGTAATGAGTCCTCAAACCCGGAAAATATTTACCATTTTACCACTCTTTGTTTTCTTTTCTCATAGTCAATGGTTTATTGAACACGTTTTTGGTTAGAAGTCTGAAATAAGGTCTGTGGTTAACACAAACTGAATATTTTAACATTTGTTCTGCGACATAAAATAAGTGTCTAAATGAGACGTCATCATGACCAACATTAACTGCCTATAACTTAGCAGTGGTGAAGTGAAGTCATGTGACCGTACTGTAGTTCCTTTATAGCCCAACATTAGCCTCCTTTAGCTTAGCGGTGGTGACGTGAAGTCATGTGACCGTGCTCTAGTTCCTTTATAGCCCAACGTTAGCCGCCTTTAGCTTAGCGGTGGTGACGTGAAGTCATGTGACCGTGCTCTAGTTCCTTTATAGCCCAACATTAGCCGCCTGTAGCTTAGCGGTGGTGACGTGAAGTCATGTGACCGTGCTGTAGTTCCTTTATAGACCAACATTAGCCTCCTTTAGCTTAGCGGTGGTGAAGTGAAGTCATGTGACCGTGCTGTAGTTTCTTTATAGCCCAACATTAGCCTCCTTTAGCTTAGCGGTGGTGACGTGAAGTCATGTGACCGTGCTGTAGTTCCTTTATAGCCCAACATTAGCCGCCTGTAGCTTAGCGGTGGTGACGTGAAGTCATGTGACCGTGCTGTAGTTCCTTTATAGCCCAACATTAGCCGCCTTTAGCTTAGCGGTGGTGATGTGAAGTCATGTGACCGTGCTCTAGTTCCTTTATAGCCCAACATTAGCCTCCTTTAGCTTAGCGGTGGAGACGTGAAGTCATGTGACCGTGCTGTAGTTCCTTTATAGCCCAACATTAGCCGCCTGTAGCTTAGCGGTGGTGACGTGAAGTCATGTGACCATGCTGTAGTTCCTTTATAGCCCAACATTAGCCTCCTTTAGCTTAGCGGTGGTGACGTGAAGTCATGTGACCGTGCTCTAGTTCCTTTATAGCCCAACGTTAGCCGCCTTTAGCTTAGCGGTGGTGACGTGAAGTCATGTGACCGTGCTCTAGTTCCTTTATAGCCCAACGTTAGCCGCCTGTAGCTTAGCGGTGGTGACGTGAAGTCATGTGACCGTGCTGAAGTTCCTTTATAGCCCAACATTAGCCTCCTTTAGCTTAGCGGTGGTGACGTGAAGTCATGTGACCGTGCTCTAGTTCCTTTATAGCCCAACGTTAGCCGCCTTTAGCTTAGCGGTGGTGACGTGAAGTCATGTGACTGTGCTGTAGTTCCTTTATAGCCCAACATTAGCCTCCTTTAGCTTAGAGGTGGTGACGTGAAGTCATGTGACCGTGCTCTAGTTCCTTTATAGCCCAACATTAGCCGCCTGTAGCTTAGCGGTGGTGACGTGAAGTCATGTGACCGTGCTGTAGTTCCTTTATAGCCCAACATTAGCCTCCTTTAGCTTAGCGGTGGTGACGTGAAGTCATGTGACCGTGCTCTAGTTCCTTTATAGCCCAACGTTAGCCGCCTTTAGCTTAGCGGTGGTGACGTGAAGTCATGTGACCGTGCTCTAGTTCCTTTATAGCCCAACGTTAGCCGCCTTTAGCTTAGCGGTGGTGACGTGAAGTCATGTGACCGTGCTGTAGTTCCTTTATAGCCCAACATTAGCCTCCTTTAGCTTAGCGGTGGTGACGTGAAGTCATGTGACCGTGCTGTAGTTCCTTTATAGCCCAACATTAGCCGCCTTTAGCTTAGCGGTGGTGACGTGAAGTCATGTGACCGTGCTGTAGTTCCTTTATAGCCCATCATTAGCCGCCTTTAGCTTAGCGGTGGTGATGTGAAGTCATGTGACCGTGCTGTAGTTCCTTTATAGCCCAACATTAGCCTCCTTTAGCTTAGAGGTGGTGACGTGAAGTCATGTGACCATGCTGTAGTTCCTTTATAGACCAACATTAGCCTCATTTAGCTTAGCGGTGGTGACGTGAAGTCATGTGACCGTGCTGTAGTTCCTTTATAGCCCAACATTAGCCGCCTTTAGCTTAGCGTGGTGACGTGAAGTCATGTGACCGTGCTGTAGTTCCTTTATAGCCCAACATTAGCCACCTTTAGCTTAGCGGTGGTGACGTGAAGTCATGTGACAGCGATATTCTGTAGTCTGTTCAAAGCATTACGTTGGCTTAATATTTCTCCCAATTACATTTTGCCATTCAAAAATCACAGTGGTGTTTATATGTGGAGATTATCCTGCCGAACAAAAGATGTTAAGTATAATTTGCCAAATATCTTATTTTCTGCAAAATTCAGCCAATGGGATTTCCCCATTTTTGGGGAGGGAACCAGGGGGATGCTAACTTCCTGGTTGACCTACGAGAACATATGTGAGCACTGCACCAGCCTATATCTGTCTTTGTTTGTCAATAGACATAATGAATTAGATAGATTGGGTAGGGTATTGTGTTGGTATTTTTTCATCCACTACACAGTTATCTAACGTGTGTGTGTGTGGTGTGTGGTGTGTGTGTGTGTGTGTGTGTGTGTGTGTGTGTGTGTCTCTTTGGTTATCTGCATGTGTGTTAAAGATGCATAGATAATCTGTGGCGTATTAAAAAAAACTGGTGAAATCAAATGAAAATAAACGCCAGTTATTCTTAAACTCAAGCAATCAAAGTCTTCAGCCCAAATACAATTTTCAGGTAAATTCATAATTGTTATCTTATTTTTGGAGGTAGCATGTGTGTTTAGGTTCCTTTGAAAATCTCAAAAAGTCCTTTCTACTTCAAAGAGCTGTTTTATTTTTCAATTAAGATTAAGATCAATTAAGATCTCCATTGATTAGAAATAAACATGAATTCAAAACCTGAGCTGAAGAGAAAACAAACTATTGGCCGAAAAAACTTGTTTGAATAATGAAATGTAGTCTTGTTTTTAAATCTTAACATATCGCTTTTCTGTGTGTTTTGACGGGAATAAACGATCTGTAAATGGTTGATGCACTATACTATAATAAAGTCGACATTACCTGTCACTGCCCACTCCTTCTCTTCAGTCTATTTTTCCATCACCATGGTAAGTTCGTCAAAGACACTTTCAAATCCTTTCTTTAACCTTTTTTTTTTTATTTACGCCCATGCCCATCACAGCTTAAAGGTTTTTTCCTTCCTCCTCCTCCATATCCACATCTTCATCAGTTTCTTGAAATGAGTGATTTCTTATAAGAAGTTAGTTTTGTTTCCAGGCAACAGGACCTGCGTGTGGCCACGATGGTGTTCACTGGGAGTGTGTGCACATGTTTATGGAGGTCTCGCCTCATGACTTGTGTTAGTTAGCATGCATCAGTTCATGTGTGTGCGCAGTTGAAGCCCATATGCCTGTACAGAAAGTGGTGTGTTGATGTTGTGTTGCCCTGTTTATCAGTGGCTGCCCTGTGAGGTAATGACTTGGACAGAGCGAGGGAAGAAGCCGTGTTTCAGCGGACTGCCAGCGAACGGTGATTACACTGATTTTCACTTAACTAATGGAGTCAGAGCATGAGTGGGTGAAGCTCAGGAGGGGAGAGACAACAGATGAAAGACGCTGTGAGAGCCACGTGGAATGATAGATGTAGTTTGGGCTTAATGACGGCAGGGTCATACCCTAACCCTTTGTTAGTGGCGTTTGTGTTGAGGTGTTGTTCTTCTGTCAATGTGAGGACCCGCGCGTTGAGAGCTTTTACCCCTTCTCTTGCGTTAGGTCACCCCCCCCCCTTCCCATACTATTTTCGGTCAAATAGACCGGTGTGTTTTGCACAGTCATATCTATGGATCCCTTCTCAAATTGTGATGGTTGACATCTCATTTGAACACTCAAAGCAAGTAGAATCAAGGGGTGACAGACATAATGACACCAGGGGTACATTATAATTGTGCAGTAAGTTCAAAGATAGAGCTTACTGTACATTACTGTATATTATAAAAATGCTTGCCATGTAGGCTGTGTTTACTGGAGATGGAAATGCTTTAGTTGGTGTTGTAGCTGATATTCTTACCGTTCCAATGATGTATGGGATGTATTGATTGATACAAGCAAGTCAGTGTTTCATTGTGTACTTTCAACTACAGTATATGGTCCGGACCCACCGGCCAATCAAGTTCAGCATTCACTGTGATGAATATAAAATAAGACACTGATACTGTTTTCCCTCTCAATGAACATTTAGAGAAAAATAAATATTCAGGGCTCCTCTCCCTCAGGGGCCCCTCCTTTAGGGGCCTCTCCCTCAGGGGCCTCCTCCTTCAGGGGCCTCTCCATCAGGGCCCTCTCCCTCAGGGGCCTCTCCCTCAGGGGCCTCTCCTTCAGGGGCCTCTCCCTCATTGGCCCTCCCTCAGGGGGCCTCTCCCCAGGGGCCTCTCCTTCAGGGGCCTCTCCCTCATTGGCCTCTCCCTCAGGGGCCTCTCCCTCATGGGCCTCTCCTTCAGGGGCCCCTCCCTCAGGGGCCTCTCCCTCAGGGGCCTCTCCTCAGGCTCATAGTCTGGATCGCTGTTGTCTTCCATGTCTGAGACATCGTCCCCTATCTCTTGTTCAATCTCCTCCTTCTGGTTCAAAACATTTATCCAGAGCCTCTCTGACAGAAAATCGCCTAATCGGTCGACTCGGTCACTTTTGACCCGAAACACAAGAGAAGGGTTAAGGTCTTTTGTTTCCTTTTATGTCACACATCAACCCCAAAGTGTTGGCTATTGTTAATGGTTTGAATCAACACCAACATAGTGAGGCTTGCAAAGAACATTTCTCTCTGAATATGATTGTTACCATGACATCGTAGATACAGGATTTAATACGTTTAGACTAAAGCAAGCTTTTGGGCACCAGTCAATCCGAATATAAATATTTTTCCTGAATCAAATGTACACTAGGTATTGAGCAGATATTATAATGGTATTAAATGACTGACCTTTTCTTCTCTTATGTTTGTATTTTTCTATGTTGCACATGGAGCTGCTGCAATGCAAACAACTTTTGTCACGGAGTGTACAAGGAGTGGACCCAAAAGCACGATGCAGACACAGGACTCAAGTATCAAAGAGTCTTTACTTGAAAAGTAGTATAGTAACACCAAAATCACAGGATCGGCAGATCCAGAAAGATACATCTACACGCTTACCTAACAAAATACCTAGAAAAATACTATTACCTGATCTTACCCGACTATATAAGTGAACAATGACCGTAACGATAACTAGAACAATGTGGATTAACGACTGGAGAGTTTGGCAAAAGACACAAGACAATCTGGCAAAACACAAAGGGAGAGACAGGAACACTATATACAAGAGGTAAGTGGACACAATCAGGGCGGGGCAGACACTGACGATGGCGGGAAAACAACCAAGACAGGAAGAAAAGGGACCAGAAACGAGACAGGGTGAATACAAAATAAAACAGGAAGTGGAACATAAATATCTAAACTAACAAAAAACATTTAACACAGTTGCCGACGCACAAACAACTTTTCTTCTTGATCGACCTTATTGATCTGCTTTATCATAATCGTATGTCTTTGACTCATCTGGATGTTGTGTGGACGTGAACTGTAGGACAGATAATGTGGTGGATGTTACCCGAGTCAACATCGATGTGTCAGTTAATCGTTCATAATCACCTGGTTTGCTAGATGTGACGACATATCAAACTGGTCTTAAAGCATCTTTTGACGGGATTCTGCTTCTCCATAAAACCCTTCTGCTCCGAACAGCTTCTCACTAAATCTCACATATTGAGATTTAGAGTTTGGTACACTGAGGATTTGAACGTTAGAGCAGGAGCAGCTGTATTGTCACGGTCATGGGGTTCGGTGAAGGATTATGTAAACAAGAGTCCTCATAAGTATTGCATAGTCTTTAGATTACATTGTGTGTAAGAAGAGGCGGCTCCAGAGGGAGGATAGATAACGCAGAAAACAGAGAGCAGATACACCTCTGCTGGATATGCATAATCGATTGGCCTCTCGACACTGAATATACACCTGGTAGATTTCAGCACACACAGATATATCTTTGCAAGTCAAGAGACGGAGAAGAGCTCTCTTCTTGTGTACCAGACTATTCTCCATTTCTATCTGTTTTTCCCACTTCTAGTCATTTCTTTTAAGGAGCCTTGTCCATGTGTCCTTCCATGTTTGTTCATTCCTTAATTCCCACATGTTGCCCTTCCTATAATCTTTCCGTATCACAATACGTGGCCGTTTTAACATTAATTTCTCCCCTACTTGCCTCCACCCCTCTTTCCTCCTTGTTTTCAACATGGCTGTTATCCCCTCCCTCCTACCACCTTCTTTTCTTTCCTCTCCTCTTGTAGCATATGGCCCAAGGTCTCCGAGCCGGCTCCCTCCGGACAGGCAGTCGTGCCCGTTGTGTTTTGCACGAAAGTTATAGAAGCGGATGAAAAATGAAGTGGAGGAGGAGGGGGGGTTTGGTCACGACTGGAGAGGAGGAGGGTGGGAGGGATGGAGCTGGAGGTTATTGATCGAGGTGGTTAGAACAAGACGGGTGGAGGTATAGGAAAGGAGAGACGTATGTAAGTATGTAGGGACAAAGATGGATTCTGCAGGGTCTCTATGAAGGGGGTTGTATACGTTAATCTGGTCATGTCCCGGTGTATTTACAAATACAAATTGCTTTGACTTGTCTCACGGGGTGGTATTGATCCGCCCATCAGCCGTGGTTTCACTGGGTCACTGGTTCCCATTACGTTAACAGATCTCATCAGTTTAAACTGCTCCAAGCATCTCGCTCGTATACTCTGCCCTCCCCCCTCACCCCCGCTCAATCACCTGCTCAGGTTCAGAGGCAGATTACCACAGTCTACGAGTTTATTAACCCGAGGCTCCTGCAGCGTGGGACAATCTGTGTCATCCTCTTACACGCCGCCTGGTGCAAACATCCAGCTGGATTTTTGTTTGACACGCTTTGAATCATCCTCAAACCAAATTTGTTATCGATTTACTTATCCTGTTTCCTGACACAGTTTGAGTCACAATGAGCGACATGTGTAATGTGGCGTTGTAGCTCCGTCTTTGGTTGTTACCCTGCCAGATAATGAGATAAAGAGGCTCAATATGGACGGGCCCAAAATACAGCCAAGGATAATAATCCAAAATCGTAAGAAAAGACAACTTTTGGAACGGCGAGATGTGTCACAATGTTCCTTCCCTTCACAATCCCCACAATGATTTGCATGCGATGATATTGATCAGGGTTTATGGACGGTCTGTATTAATCCAAATACATCGGCATCACTTAAAGCAATATAACTAGATTATACCCAAAACCTCATAGTTTGGTCTTGGATTCAAATATGGCATATCCTCTAGGGCAGGGGTGTCAAACTCAAGGCCCGGGGGCCAAATCCGGCCCGCGACTTCATTTCATGCGGCCCCACAAGAGCTTGCAACGAATATAATATGTTTATGATACGGTTAGATGACGATTTCAGAAGCACGTTGGCCCATAAACTACATGTCCCAAGAATGCACCTCAAATTAGACTTTTTTCTCAGAATTTGACTCTTTTTTAAATGTTAACTTTTTTTTAAATGTCACTTCTGTTTTTTGATTTTTTTTTTTCCAGCTTTTCTTTTTAAATCATTTTGTGACATTCTCACTGAAGAGAATTGCAATTATTTTCCTAGGCTTCTGATTTCAGACGTAGTTAATCATGAAGTTATTACCCTATCCAGATAATAATCCAATGCAGAGTAATATATATATATAATATAATAAATTATTTATATATATATATATATTTATATATAAGTTACAACCCGGCCCTTTGAGTCAGCCATAATGCTGATGTGGCCCGCGATTAAATGAGTTTGACACCCCTGCTCTAGGGGTTGCACAAGGAACCTGTCTTGGTCCCCTCTGTTTTATTAAAATATGCCTACCACTATAGGTCATTTTCAGGAACACAATTTGACTTTCATATCTACGCTGATGACCCACAATTATACATTTCTGTCGAGCAAACGACAACATCATCACTCAATGAATGAGCAATTTCTTTTTTAAATTGAATATAGATGAGAAAGTATGCTTCATGTTTCTTGCTGCATGTCTCTATCCCAAAACACATCTGTGACGGCACCAATTTGTCTTTGTTTGAATCCCAATTCAAAAGGAACCTGTTCAGAACAGCTTTTGATCTGTAATTAAAGTTGTGATGCAACGTATCGTAAGAAACTCCCAAAGAAACCCCCACGGAAAAGGAGGGGAAAAGGAAGGAACCTTGGGGAGAGGCAAGAGAGGAAGGATCCGGCTCCCAGCACAACAATACATTTATAACGTGTTAGACAATATCATGTGTGTTTAAATACAAATAAATAAATATGGATCCAAGTGGATGTCACAATCTTCTGGGTGCCACCGAGAAAAGTAGACCCAGCCATGACTCATGATCTAAACAGAGCCTTAATTATGGCAACAGCAGCAAAGTGAAAAGAGTATTCCACTTTAGTTCACCTTTACTCTGTGTCCACTTCGCCTCTCGGCAGTTTTACAGAAGCTCGTGTGACTCCACTGGCGTGTTTATGGGGCCAAGCTAGGGGTATTACCAAAATACCGGTTACTGGTGGCTACGGTATACCGTACCGAATCAGATCCGATATAAAAAAAAAGAAAAAGAAATTCAACTTATTTATTTTTCATTTTAGAAGCGAATCCGTGGCCCGTGAAGGCGGGTGTTATAAATTAAGATTGCATAATAGTTTTTCTTCAGAGTTTATGTATTTTTGTTTGTTCAATACTAGAAAGGTGAAAGTCCCACAAATGAACTGATGGGATTTGTTTTTCTCTCACCAGTGAAGGCAAATGTTGATTTTAAAGATGAGATTTTGTTTGTTTGTGCAATGCCGAGATCTCACGACCTTTATTCTATTATGTATTTGTTCTCTAGTCGAATCTCAGGTTTCACATTAATCATAACGGTGCGATAACGGTCTGTTTGCATCGACAAGATGTGCTATCCACGCGGCACATGATGTGTTATAAAGTATATTCCATAATCGGTTTTCTTTTGTTCTGTATTTTGTTTTCATTTTTTGTTCAGCACTGAAAGGTCCAAGAAGTCCCACGAATTTAATTCATTTGACTTGTGAACTATATCGTAAAGCGCTTCATGGGAGTAGTTGTGGGATGATACATGTTCAAAGTATCACTATGTATCGGTTGAGTATCGGTATCGTTCAGTGGTATCGGTATCGTAAAAAAGTCAACGATATGCATCCCTAGGCCAAGCTGTTGGTTGTTTCACGGATCCAGGCCGTGACAGATGGTGGCAGGTTACAGAGTCCGTTTGCAACTCACAGCAGCCAGCTCGCCTTCTTTTAGACTCTCCGTCTGAACATGTCTGCCATAATCATGGATCACCTAAAGCACCAAAGACATCTGATTCCTACAAAGTACTATTGCTATCGGGGCAAAGCCACACAGCTGCAAGGCATTTACTAATCAGTGTAGAAGGGCAGCACTTGTTCTAAAGATATGGATCATGCATGAACTGATGATGTACGAAGTGCCTTCTAGAAGAATGAAGCTACCTGTTCCAAAAGCTAATGCTGTTGCTGATAAGCTGTTCTGTTTCGTACGGCCTTTTTTAAATCAATGTGTCTTTTCGTCCACCTGGTGATAACCATTGACCTTTGACCTGCGTGTGAATGGCTTTTCAATAGCTCACATCGATTTGAACTAACACACAGATGGTTACCATAACCTTGATGTTGTCTTCTTCTGCTAGAGCGCCGTGGCCTCGGTTTAAGACCCAGAGGAATCCAAACAATCTTATCTGCCTTTTAATTTAGTTTACTTGGAAACTCTTGTGTAAAATCAGTTTGAGTCCCACATGAACATCCTCTGGCTCAAAGCTGAAAAGAGAAGGATGGACATACAGTATATAGACATACTATAGACCGTCACATGACTGAAGGTGAGTTCCCAACTAAACCTTGAGTTTAGTCATTCTAATACCACAACATAAAGAAATACATGTTGCCCAATTCAGGAAGCTTTATTTAAGGATATACATATATGTTACAGACATGTACAATGCCATAGCAGGAAGTACTTTGCCCTCTATGTTGCAAAGCAGAATGTACGTTGTGAAGTGTGGGGTGTTGGATGGTGTGTACATGACATAAGCTGCTCATAACAAAGGGTCCCTTGCAGGATTAATAAAGTTGTTGATTGATTGGATGTTGCGAATATGACCTCCACACAAAACAACTGTTTAACGATTCAGACGGCTTATCGAGGGTGTAGTGAGATGTGCTCTACGGAAGCATGGCTGCCCCAGAATAAATCTGATATCAATGTTTCCATCAATGGCTTTCAGACTGTTTTGGCAACGTCTTCATCGACAACGTTTCCATTGATGGACTATTCCGGACTATTGTTAACACAAGAGCTTGCAAAGAATATAATATGATTATTATACGGTTACATGCTACAGAAGCACGTTGCCCAAAACTACATGTCCCACAATGCATCTCAAATATGACTTTTCTCAGAATTTGCCTTTTTTCCTTCAAAATATGCATTTTTTCATAGAATTCCTTTTTCTCAGAATTAGATTTTTATTTCAAAATGTCACTTCTATTCTTTTTCTCCAGAATTTGGCTTTTCTTTTAAATCATTTTGGGACATACGCACTGAAGAGCCTTGCCCTAGACTTCTGCTTTCAGACGTAGTTAATTATGAAGTTATTACCCTATCCGTTGATAATCCAATGCAGAGGCAATGATGTCATATAATACATTATTTTATATATATGAAATATTTATATTGTATTTTTATATAGTCTTAAAGTTACAACCGGCCCTTTGAGTGCAACCATAATGCTGATGTGGCCCGCGATGAAATTGAGTTTGACACCCCTGGTCTAACCCTTTTTAAATGATGTGTACAAGTGCCTTGCGATGGAGCATGCAGTGCGTTGCCACTACATGTGGAGCCTTCTGCCTGATCGAAGCCGTCACTCCGCTTTCTCTGCCTGTCATCGCCCCACTGCCCCGTCTGAGCACACACCCACACAACGAGGCCAGTCCGTCAAGATGATGTACTCATCTAAAACTTGGAACATGTCTTCCTGTGGTCCTACCTTCCAGTGCTTTGCAAAATAATATTTCCTCAACAAAGTGTCTTCTGAAATAAATCTGATGTATGCCAGCAACTCTGCGACATGTGCTACATCCGTGCTCTCGTCCAGCTGCAGAGCGAATCATCCACTCGCTCTCACTTGCTCCAAAAGCTGAGCAGATTTTCACTCTCAGTAGCGGCAGCTCGATTCTGATTGGCTTGAAGGGCGGTCGTGTGATTCAAAAACAAAAAAATATTAAAAGATTGGCATCAAAGGAAACTAGATAGATATGCAGTTATTAATAACATCTAAAAAAAAAAATGTAACTTTAAAAAAATAAATAAATCCTGTCTCCCTCAAACTTTCCCCACTGGCGCCCCTGGCGGCCCCCCGGGGGGTCGGGGCCCCACTTTGAAAAACACTGTACTAATAGACAGGTATGAATTGAGAAACAGCAAGAGACAGCAAAGAGAGGGAGATGAGGAAGTAGGCAGAGCAAATCACAGATGGCGTGAAGGATGAGACGGGTGAAGTGACAGTTAATGAGAACAAAGAGATGTGAGGATAAACAAGTGGTTACTGAGAGAGAGAGAGAGAGAGAGGAGAGAGGAGAGAGAGAGAGAGAGAGAGAGAGAGAGAGAGGAGAGAGAGAGAGAGAGAAGAGAGAGAGAGAGAGAGAGAGGAGGAGAGAGATGGCAGAGGGACAGGTGGAGAGAGAGAGAGGAGAGAGAGAGAGAGAGGAGAGAGAGAGAGAGAGATGGCAGAGGGACAGGTGGAGAGAAAGCTGTTCTGTCAGATCTGAAGAGTCTTTATGTGACGGGTTTGAAGTGCAGCAAAACACATTCCCCCGGGAAGTCAGAAAACTAAATGGAGGGAATGAGAAGAATCAGCGAAACCCCATTTAAAGAGTGGCCCCTCGCTCGTCTGATTGTCTCCCTCTAATCTCTGTCACCCATCTCAATTGCTTCCTGGTCTCCCTGGTTCTCCGTCACCATCTTCTTCCATCTCAGTCACTACAGATTTAAGTTGTCTTCCATCTGAAGCCAGCCGAGCGGCTCTGCTCCACGGGGGCATGGCAATGAATTCTAACTGCCATCAGGAAAACAAGCTTTTGATGGTAATCAAGATAAACCCGGGCGGCGCTATCAGCGAAGCATCTTGATTGTTCACCGAGCACTTCGGAGCCAGGAGAGTGTTTGAAAATAGAGATGAGGCGCTCCCAAAACTTCTTATCTTGTTTCTGTGAGAGAAGAGGAAGGAAGCATCCACCTGCATCGACGGTTGGGGATTACAGGCACTGCATCCTAATGGGACACATTACACAGAGGGAATACTGATACTGCTGTCACACATCAACTGTTACGTTTATTTATAGTTTGTTTTCGGTACTTTCCAGAATGATAACATGTTCTTGGTTCCTGGTTCCCAAATGCAACTAGAAGTACTTTGTTTTGATGGGCTGGTGTGCCGTGGAAGTATTATGTCCACTAACCGTGTGTTTAGCTAGTCCGAGTAAGACTATATATACTTGATACTAGGGCCGCCCGCAAATAGTCGATTAATCATTAGTCGACTAAGTAAGTCTTAATCGAGCAATTTTTCATTAGTCGCTTAGTTAAAAAAATATATATTCATAATCATAATGTATCGTAAACGTGCGACGATTAGTCGACTAATCGCCTTAAAGGTGGGGTAGGTAAGTTTCAGAAACCGACTTCGAGATACACTTTGTGTTATATTCCATGGAATGCTCTGAACATCCCGATAGCAATGAATATCTGAAGTGCTTTGACAACAAATCCATAAAAAATGTCATCTGGAGAAGCCGTAATACTGTAAAAAGTACAACCAATCCGTTTAGCTGAGCCGGCTAAAGTAACTGGATGGCCTTCCTGCCTGTCAGCCTCCCATCGGGGCACAAACGTATCTCGTGCCCTCATTGGTCATGTGCGCGTTCGTGTGTGTTGGGGGAGGGGCTCTGTGAGGAAGTGGCAGATTTTCTCCGGTTGTGTATTTTCAAATTCTAGCGATCTCGAGCCGGTTTCTCAAACTTACCTACCCCACTTTAAGTGACGACTATTTTAAAATCTTTAGTCGAGGGCAGCCCTACGTGATACTTGAGTTAATTTTAGTAATTGTAGTTTGGTTTAAAAGTGCACAAAGTAAAGCGGACCTAATTAAAAACATGTATTTTAAGGTAGGGGGCGGAGAGGCACTTAACTCGTTGGTATTGGGTAGAATTGTGGTGGTAATATGCCAACACGGAAGGTGGGAGCAACCATGTAGCACGATGCAGAATGTGCCGTGGATATGTCTGGAGTTCTGGCAGTGATCTTAGTAAACTGTCAAAACATCCGGAACAAGTTTGGAGCTACTCAGGTTTTGGTCTGAACTATCAACAACACGTTGATCTACACTTTCTGAAAAGGATGCGCTTCGATGAGACGGCAGCGTTTTATTTCACCCAGCATCTCTGGATAGTCTGTGTATTCTCTCTGTCCTACACGGCTTGTCGGAGCTCCGGTGTAGGATTTAGATCGATGAAGTGAAAGCTCTGTGTGGTTCTGTTCATTATCACCGGGCCTGTAAACAAAGGTCACATGGACTCACAAGTCTCTCAGTTATCGGACAGAGGTTTGTTAACCTGTCATGCTGCCTGCGTTGACATTTCAGCAGTCAAACTCAATCTGATTCCCTTCCTTGTAACTCAGGCTAAGTATTATTGACTTACACGCTCAGCTCCTGTGGAGGTTTTACCAGCTAAGAACACGGGAAGAAGCAGATTCAAATCAGCAGCAGTCAAGATTTCACTTTACTTTGTTCTTGCAGGCTTTGCAAGAAGAAAGAGTGGATCGGTATCTGATGTCAACATGTCTTTTCTATCCAAAACATGAGCATAACCTGAAGTGCTATCTTAACAGAGCAGTAAAGGAAAAGCCAATGAGAGTTTGTCTAAACCTAAACCGTGTTCAAGCCAAATGCTTAAAGTGGTACAGAAAGCTTTCAATCAGCTTAAAAACTCTCCCCAGCTAAAAAAAAATGAGCTTTCTCCATGTATGCAGGAAATACCAAATGCAACCTTGGCTTTCCATCAGGTTGCGAATGAGCAGGTCCACTTGAGTTGAGGAAATAGGAAGACGGCGGTCATTCCTTTCCACACACTAAGTCAGGGGTGTCAAACTCAAGGCCCGGGGGCCAAATCCGGCCCGCGACTTCATTTTCTGTGGCCCCGCAAGAGCTTGCAAAGAAAATACGTTTATTATACGGTTACATGTCCATTTACAGAAGCAGGTTGCCCATAAACTACATGTCCCACAATGCATCTCGTGTTGTGCCATGTGCTCATGCATGTTTATTGTTTCACATGTTCCTATAAGGGTTAACGTTAACTAAGACATAACGTTTTAACTGCAACATTCAGAGGATGTTTTGAGGCCTGAGATGAGAGAACTTGTTTTTATAAAACGTTCCTTTAATGCAGGGGTGTCAAACTCAAGGCCCGGGGGCCAAATCCGGCCCGCGACTTCATTTTCTGTGGCCCCGCAAGAGCTTGCAAAGAAAATAATACGTTTATTATACGGTTACATGCCGATTTACAGAAGCACGTTGCCCATAAACTACATGTCCCACAATGCATCTCGTTTGTGCCATGTGCACTGAAGAGACTTGCAATTATTTGCCCTAGACTTCTGCTTTCAGACGTAGTTCATGACTAAGTTGTTAATAATAATCCAATTCAGAGGCAATGATGTAATATAATACATTATTTTATATAATAATTTGTATATTTATATAGTCTTAAAAGTTACAACCGGCCCTTTGAGTGCAACCATAATGCTGATGTGGCCCGTGATGAAATTGAGTTTGACGCCCCTGCACTAAGTGAAGCAGTAAGCAGTAACGTTTTACAACCTGTGCTCCCTTGTCTTTGTTATTCCACATGAAGCACGAGTGCCTGCGAAACCATTAGAAACTGTGCACCATCTTTCAAAAAGCCCTTTTCGTGGTGATTTCATCAATTTTCAAACCAGGGTATCGACATGCATATTGTTCCTAAAGTGGCAGAATGGATTTTCTACGTAAAAAGATGTCTGGGTACTTTTTTCCGAGGAGAAAGTTGGCTCATGACTGATGGGAGTTTAAGGACTTCTCGTCTTAAAAACCCATTTCTCCGGCCGGCCTTTTCAGCCGTCTCCTCGGATAACCCCAACGAGCACCGCTGACATTCAATCATCCATCTCCTCCCCTCTGTACGACTGCAGTCCTCCTACCTTTTCAATCTACAAAGAAGGCAGAAAACGTACATCATTTGCAGAATGATGAACATAATGTCGAAAGTCGAACTTTGTTAGCAGTGTTTTGAAGAATGCACAGGGATCTTTTCCGTAGACAGGGTCCCAGTATTCATGTCAAACTCGAGACCGATGTTTTCAGCGCCGACTGTAATCCATTTCAACTCCCACCTCACAAACTATCACTTTCTCTTTTGTCTACAGTTGCTTGCGTTGCTCTTGGCCAGCCCAGCCCAATGCTGTCGAACCCTGGTGCGAGTGTGCACAGAGGTAAGCTTTCACACTTTTGTTCAATAATACATTTTATTTCAAAAGCGTTTTTATTGAACCCAAAGACGCTTTACATTTGGGAGGGAGGGTCGACAAACAAAACAAAAAAGCAGTCAGGAGGAAGTTGGTTGAGAGGGGGCGGGGCTTATGGATGCAGAGTTGAAGAGGTGGGGTTTGAGGCGGGACTGGAACAGGGTGAGGGACTCACGGAGGTCTTGGGGGAGGGAGTTCCAGAGCTTCGGGGCTGCGGCTCTATCCCCGGAGTTTGGCCTTGGGGATGGAAAGCAAACCGGCTGAGGTGGATCTGAGGGACCTCCTGCTAAATGATGAACCATCCAGATCTCTCAGGTCTTCAGGGACTGGTCAGCTTTCTGTCCCCAGAGTCAGAACTAAACATGGAGAAGCAGCGTTCAGTTATTATGCTCCAAACATCTGGAACAAACTCCCAGAAACCTGCAGGTCCGCTGCAACTCTGACTACTTTTAAATCCAGCAAGAAGACTTTTCTTTTTGTCGCTGCTTTTAATTGAACTATTCATATCGTAGACTGCACTGTAACTTTTATCCATGTTTTTTTTCTTTTAATGTTTATTTTATTAGCTTTTCTTTTTTAATGCTTAATGTCTTTCATTTTTTGTAAAGCACTTTGAATTGCCTTGCGTTGAAAAGTGCTATATAAATAAACTTGCCTTGCCTTGCTATAACAAGTGTTACAATACGTTTTAACACATGTAAAAGGATTACTCGGAATCAGCTGGTGAAAGTAACATTTGTTTATTAGAAAAGGGGAGCTGGGAGTGGAGGTTGGTTATGGCGGCAGTGGGAAACAGTTGTTCCAGGGTAGAGAGGCCTTGGATTCCTCCTGGGAGAGACACACAAATCAGTGTGAGGCTAAAGCAGGCAAAGTTGTCAATAGATCTGCTGGCAACAAACCGTTCACAGCAACAATCCTGCAGGGAATGAGCGCAGGCTGCAGGCTTTCATAGAGTGGCTGATGAGCAGGTTGCAGGTGTGGTTGATTGGAGATTGCTTCCAGCCATGTCGAGCAGCCCAGCAGGGGGGGGGGGGGGGGAGAGACACAGTAGAAACAAACACATCCAAACACTAACAGGGGTTTCAGGGGCAGGCAGTGATGGTCGGTCTGTTCTTCTAAACGTCTGTCTTTGGTTTTCTAAGTGTTATTCGATGCATATGAATAGAGATGTGTGCATAAACAACAAAAACACTTGGGGTATAATGTTCGAACAACGTTATCACCAAACATTTTAAGAATATTTTTAGAGAACGTTATCCTACCTTTCAGAAGTACATTCTAGAAACCAAAATAAAACTTCTCGATGAAACCATTCCTAGAATGTTTTTAGAACCATCGATGTCTAGCTGGGAACTCAGACATGCAAACGTGCACTATCATGAATTACGTGCTTGTTTTTTTTTAAAACGAAAATGTGGTGACATCAGATTTTAAACATCCTTTTCAAACAAATGCAACAAGTTTGTTTTTTAAAGCGCACTACAAATAAATCTGACGTTGACCGTGTTAATATTTCGCATCACAGGAACATTTTATAAAAATAATAACCTCCTGAAATATTATCCAAATGTTCTTCTTTGGTTATCAGGTAACATTGAGGGAACGTTTTATAAAGACCATCGTTCATGTGTTACCCCAACAACGTCCAAAACACATCCTTAGAAGGTTGCAGGCAAAACGTTCCACCTTTGTTACCATATCACATTAAAGCAGGGGTGTCAAACTCAATTTCATCGCGGGCCACATCAGCATTATGGTTGCACTCAAAGGGCCGGTTGTAACTTTTAAGACTATATAAATATACAAATATATAAATATATTACATCATTGCCTCTGAATTGGATTATTATCGGATAGGGTAATAAGTTAGTCGTGAACTACGTCTGAAAGCAGAAGTCCAGGGCAAATAATTGCAAGTCTCTTCAGTGCACATGGCACAAACGAGATGCATTGTGGGACATGTAGTTTATGGGCAACGTGCTTCTGTAAATCGACATGTAACCGTATAATAAACGTATTTTCTTTGCAAGCTCTTGCGGGGCCACAGAAAATGAAGTCGCGGGCCAGATTTGGCCCCCGGGCCTTGAGTTTGACACCCCTGCATTAAAGGAACGTTTAATAAAAACAAGTTCTCTCATCTCAGGCCTCAATAACATCCTCTGAATGTTGCAGTTAAAACGTTATGTCTTAGTTAACGTTAACCCTTATAGGAACATTTGAAACAATAAACATCCTAAAAAGGTTATTTGAACATCAGATTAAAACGTTTCTTTAAAACCTTATTATAACCTGTAGGTAGCGTTCGCCGCTAGCTGGGATGTGCCTCAGAACAACAACGCTCTGATTTAAATGTTAAGAATAAGCGATATACTCAAAAGTTTAAAAATATGTTGCTCACACTGGAACTTTGCATTCAAAGCAAAGTTGGCGCATCTCTGAATTGGCATACTGCCTAGGTCTGCTTTTAAACCACTGATTGGGAACTCTCCTGGATTCGAAGAGCACGCCGTTATTACAGAAGCATGAGGTCAACTTTTGGCAGCCTCGATTGCAACATCGGCAAAACTGTCTGTGGTCTTTTTGAGGCAATTGGCCCGTAATTGACAAACAACGCCGTCACCGTTTCTCTCAGAGGCTTTCTAATTGGCCTGAGCTGAGTGAATACTATGCAGGATCTAAATATGGACGCCAAGTCCGGATCGCTGTCATGGTTGGAGGCCAAATGTCGGATTCCACAAAATATCATATTTAGAGGCTCTATCGGAAGACAAACACAATTCAGAAAAGTCTACAGCAATTTAATTTGAAAGTCAAATATTTAACCAGGTGGCAAGGTAATCACTAATTCCTGGAATTAATCAACAAACCAATCAAATCAAACCCCCACAGATGGAGTGTGTGCTTTGTTCTGTGGGGGAGTAATAATCTCCCTATTATCCAGGGGTTAAAGCGGGATTTGGGCAGCGAGGTGTGTAATTATCCAAAGCACATTTGACGATACTAAAGAACCTCCTCAGCGTTTAGTTTATTGGATGACGGCCACTTTACAACGCCTCCCAAGTCCTAAATGTATTAAGATCATGATATATATTTACAACATGATACTCATCTGAACAGATAGGTCTGCAGATGCAATGATCATTTTGAACAAGAGAAGTGTGGGCTTAAGAAAAAATGTATTTCTATCATCTTAAAAGCACATACAGTATTGATACACTCACATATAAAATATATTATCACAGACAGCAGTTCAAGTTTATTCAGAACGCTCTGGATAAATGTGGCTAAATAATAATAATAATAATAATAGTACATTTTATTTTAGGCGCCTTTCATGACACCCAAGGACACCGTACCATTTAAAAAAAAAAAAAACTAAAAAAAAAACTAAATAAATAAAATAAAAGCTAAGAGGCAACAGAACAAGATAAAAACACAAACAGGAAATCATGGAGGACAGTCAAGTGGACACAAATGAAACATAATGGGGAACACTACAGTGAGTAAGCAGATTGAACAGGTGGGTTTTTAATTGGGATTTGAATATGGTGGTTGTGTCTGACTGTCGGATGTGCGGGGGGAGGGAGTTCCAGAGTCTGGGAGCAGTGCAGCTAAAAGCCCGAGCACCCATGGTGACGAGGCGTGGGGTGGGGACGGTCAGCAGACCAGCAGAGGAGGAGCGGAGGGAGCGAGAGGGGGGTGTACTCCGGAAGAAGGTTAGCCAGATAGGGGGGGCCAGGTTATGTAGGGCTTTGTAAGTGAGCAGTAGGTTTTTGAAGTTGATACGGGATTGAACAGGGAGCCAGTGGAGTTGGATGAGGATGGGGGTGATGTGTTCGGAGGCCTTGGTGCCGGTGATGATCCGGGCTGCGGAGTTCTGTATGATTTGTAGTTTATTGATGAGCTTGTGGGAATGCCTGAGAGGATGGCGTTACAGTAGTCGATGCGGGACGTGACAAATGCATTGCCAGGACTTCAGTGTTTGATTGAGAAAGGGATGGGCGGAGTCTGGAGATGTTGCGTATGTGGAAGAAGGCAGTCCGGGTGATGTTATTTATGTGAGGTGAAAATGAGAGGGAGCTGTCCAGGATGACACCAAGGCCACTTGGCCAGAGAAGGGGATGGAGTAGCCATCAATGATGAGGTTGGGGCAGGGGAGGATGAGGTTTTGGAGAGGGTGGTTTTGGTGCCAACCAGCAGGGCTTCGGTTTTGCTGCCGTTGAGTTTTAGGAAGTTCCTGCTCATCCAGCTCCTGATGTCCTGGAGGCAGTTGGTGAGAGAGGTTGGGGGGAGGGCAGTGTTGGGTTTGCTGGAAATGTAGACCTTGGTATCATCGGCGTAACAGTGGAAATGGACATATGATGATGGAGGATAGTGCCAAGGGGGAGTAGGTAGATAATAAACAGGAGTGGACCCAATACTGACCCCTGAGGCACACCATGTGAGACAGTGGAGCCGCTTGACCGGTGGGTGCTGAGACGGACATATTGTTTTCTGTCTGTGAGGTAGGATGAAAACCATGAGAGTGCAGTACCAGTGATCCCAATGTCCGCCAAACGTTTGATAAGCAGTGCGTGTGAGATGGTGTCAAAGGCAGCTGTGAGGTCAAGGAGGATTAGGATGGTGAGCAGTCCAGAGTCAGCTGCACGGAGGAGGTCGTTGGTGATTTTTACCAGCGCTGTTTCGGTGCTGTGCTTTGAGCGGAAACCCGATTGGAAGGGTTCATGAAGGTTGTTTTTGTCCAGGTGTTGTTGAAGTTGGTCAGCAACCACTCTTTCAAGGGTTTTTGAGATGAAGGAGAGGTTAGAGATGGGCCTGTAGTTATTCAGGTCATCTCGGTCAGCTCCAGGTTTTTTGAGTGTTGGTGTTATTGCAGCAGTTTTGAGGTTTGGCGGTACAGTTCCAGTTGCGAGGGACGAGTTAATGATTCTTGTGATCAAGGGGCAAGTAGAGGGCACACAGGTTTTAACGAGGGCAGTGGGGAGTGGGTCGAGCTGACAGGTAGAGTAGGTTTGGATTTACGGATAAGCTCAGTGATGGAGAACTCAGTAGCTGCCGAGAAATTGGACAGGGTGGGGATTAGCTTTACCTTAAATAGGCATCTAAGGTCAGTGGTTCAATTTCAAGTGTCCTTAAACCTCAAATTGTTAATGTAATATAATGTAACGACAGGTTTAAAAGTAAACATGTTAATTTAAACTTAAGAATGACAACAACATGGCTTGGGAGGAAGGAAGAAGTGTTGGTATTGACTAAAAAAAGATACAAATATCAACAGTTTTTATGAATGGACCTCGGCTAAGAAAGTTATTGTTTTCTTTGACTAATATATGGCTTGAATTCCAAGAGATACTATCAACCACAACTTAATGAAAAAAGACAAACTGGATAGTTGACACTGGACTAAGACTAGATTAAATTGATAAACACAATAATAACTGAAATACATTACACTAGTTCACATTATATTTATCAGTTTTATACAACTACTGACAGCCATCGATACTTTGGTGTAGTCCCTGTTTGGCTCTCTGGTCATTGAGCGTGTAGACTGGTGAACAAAAGGCCACTCTGCAGCAAACTGGATCTGCACCATGTATTGGAAGACATGTGTACGATATACTCGTGTACTAAGGATACTTCCTAACCCAGTCTCACGGCATTTCGTGTTATAGTCACAAAATTAATTAATTATTGATTTGTGTTTTCACAGAACGATTTTAAAAGCAATGTATTTCTATTGGTAGTATGTTTCGTGCCATAAAAAACATTTACATAGTACTCAATATATTAGCCTAACCCTAACCCTAACGGTACGTCCACACAGCAGCTTTTCAAAAATCTTGAAAATCTTGGAGCTGGGCGTGTCTGACAACTTGGGAATTTTTTGCGACCAACGCGACCAACAACCAATCACATGAATCTCCCGCCCCCGACATACAAAGCAAAAAACCCCGGGGATTTTATGCGAGCAATATTATATATATATATAAACTCCCCAAACAGGCGAAAACCTACCAGTTTCCCCCACTGTCTCTGCCACCTCCCTCCATGCCCGGTTCCTCCGGTTTGTATCCCGGTAATAGTTCTGGTCGTAAAGAACCGGGTGATTTGCTACCGTAACTTCTCGTTTGGAATATGAGGAAATGAACTGCGGTCTGGTTCTCCCAGCTTACACGCGGTTTGATTGGCTAGTGCTTCTACTGTCAGATTTGCATAAACGTGTTTGATTGGCTGGCGCTTCCAGCTCAGCTTCAAAAGTTGAACATTGCTCAACTTTTGAATCCTGGAGATCCTGGACATCCTGGAAATCTTCGCTTCGCTCCCCCACAATGCAGTTCGGGGAAAAGCGAGGCAAAGTGACGTCATCCCCATTCAAAGTCAACGGGCAGAGAAGCGTTGGAAGCGGTGGAAGATTCGCTGCTGTGTGGACGTACCGTAACCCTGTCGGAGTTTGTTTGCCGTCCATGAGGAAACAAAATGGGGCTCAGAGCCTCAGCATACTGAAATATGTTATTATTTGGTGCTGCACGAAACATACTACCAATAGAAAGACATTGCTTCTAAAATCGTTCTGTGTCAGAATACTGAAATCTGTATTTTTTTTAAATCTCTTTTCCCTTCTAATTTCTTACTATTTACATTGCTTTGGCGAAATCGTGTTGGTGAACACGAATCAATAGATTAGTTTCCTGACTGTAACACGAAATACCGGGAGACTGGGTTGTACATCCAGCAACAATGACTGATGTTCCTGCTTTGGCTTTAACAGGATCGTTCCTGTCTCTTACTTCTTTGCAGACTTGTGGATTTTCCTCCATATCCGCAGTATGTACCTCAACCATCCATCCGTTCTCTTCCAGCCAATGTACAGCTTTTCTTATCCCCCTCTCTCTTCTCTGTTCAATTCTCTCAAACCACCTTTCTCCATCGCTGCAGTGATCTCTATGCTAATTGTTTTTTTGGTCTCCTATGAATTTAAAGGCCCCTTAAGACCATCTCCCACACCTCAGATGTCTCCTCCTGTTTTCTGACTTCTTTCGTCTCCTCTATTTCCTATCCTTTGTAGTTTTGCCGTTCCCTCCTTACCGTCTTTCCTTCTCCCACCATAACTTTTAAAACGTCTCCAACGACTCCTTGGCTAATGAGATGGGGGGACAGCTGCTGAGAAAAAAGACAATGGATATACGGAATAATAGAAAGAGCTATTCCAGTTTGAGCTTCTTAAGAAAGGAGAGTTGGATGTCCATCTTGGAAGTTTTAAAGAGAAAATCAATGTAACAACACAGTATTGAGCTACATGTTTCAATGCTACTTTTATTAAGCTATGTGTGTACTGTAAGGGAAGCTTCTGCAGGACTCAGAGAGACACGAGGAGAGTTGGAGCTTTGATGCCAAACAATGATAGTTTATTGCAAGGATACGGCCGGAGAATTCACATCACAAGTCACACAGCAAAAGGTTCTGACTGCACGGTGGGTTGCCATGTCAATTCTGCCGCGCCTATCTCTCGATAGACCTTTTAACTCAGGGGTGTCAAACTCAATTTCATCACGGGCCACAACAGCATTATGGTTGCACTCAAAGGGCCAGTTGTAACCTTAAGACACATATAAATATTTAATATATATAAAATAATGTATTATATTACATTGTTGCCTCTGCATTGGATTATTATCTGATAGGGTAATAACTTCATAATTAACTACGTCTGAAAGCAGAAGTCTAGGGCAAATCATTGCAAGTCTCTTCAGTGAGAATGTCACAAAATGATTTAAAAAGAAAAGCCAAATTCTGTCAAAACAAAAAAAAGGGACATTTTGAAAAGAAAATCTAAGAAAAAATGCATATTTTGAAGAAAACATTTCAAATTCTGAGAAAAAAGTCAAATTTGAGATGCATTGTGGGACATGTAGTTTATGGGCAACGTGCTTCTGTAAAGTAGCATGTAACCGTATAATACACATATTATATTCTTTGCAAGCTCTTGTGGGGCCGCATTAAATGAAGTCGCGGGCCTGATTTGGCCCCCGGGCCTTGAGTTTGACACCCCTGACTAGTTTACAGAGAGTTAATGAGCATATTGGGGGAGGCGTAAACATCTGTGGAGCTTCGAAAGCCAGCGTTCTCACAGTCGTAAACCCCCCTATCAGGCCATAAAACTGACCCTTAAGTGCTGGAGCACATTCCTTATTAACGTCAACAGGCAATACGGTTAAATATCTAGGAGACAGAATTATTCCCTCACAGGTACTTTGATCATATTGTGTCCTTTTACTGACTGTACTAGACATGTTAACTCTTCACCAATCTAAAGTCAGATAAGACGCTAAAATGACTGCGAAAAAAACACAACTTTGGCCTAAAGTGTTTTTTGCAGCCTTCCTATAAGTTAATGTTGTCATAGATGCATTAATAGAAAGGCAAGCACTTTTACTTTGCACACTATTTCACCAGATGAGATCAACAACTCAAATCTGCATACTTCTTTTTAAAATATCGACTTCCATCTTTAAAGTTTGATCACAACACTTGTATTCACTTTGATGACTCCCTAACAGTGTGTGAAACATGTAGCTCACTATAACATTATAACAGTATTAAAGATAAACCTAGTTTTAAGGAATAACAAATTGAAATTTCAGTTTTTAACTTACAGTTCATTAAAGTTTTAGACAATTGTAGGGATGTCCTTTTCCGACAATCCTCTAATAATAAAATGTCTGGTCCCAGTTTTCTTCTTAGAGCCATACAGATAAGACTTACAATACTGTACACGTATTACAGGAACTGAAGTGGAGCAATACAATAGTTCTTGATCCACAACAGAAAGTAACGTCTTGTCTGTTGGCCGGAGGAGAAAGGAAGGACAGCTGTTGACTCTGCAGAGGAGAGGGAAATGTAATCTGCTCAATGTGTGCAGAGGAACGGAGCGAGAGACTGGCAGGTTCTCTGCATTGCAATGCGTTTGAATCTTGGCAAAGTTCCTCGGGCAGCTGACGTGTCTGTAGGGAAAACATCGAATAGCCTAAACTTTGTGAAGTGATGTGATAACAGATGTTGAAAGCTTGCACTCCTGACCCTCTTATGTAAAAAGGCATAAACAGTTCACCAAATCACATTAACATTCATTTTGAACGCCTGGTTTTAATGTAATCCGCACATTTAAAAGCCGTTATCAGATGTTGTCACTCCCAGTCTAAAGTACTCGCACGTATTTCAGGTGAAAGTGAAACTCATATTGGTAATGCTTTGAAATGGAAATAAACAACTTGTTGAGGTTGCAAAATAACTTGGTTATAGGGTTGGGAAAAGTTCATTGTTTCGGCCCGAGATTTTCTTTTGGGGGTGCTGTGGGGGTGCTGTGGGGGTGCTGTGGGGGTGCTGTGGGGTTTCATAGAGGTTGCTCAAACATTTAGGGTTTCCCATCAATGTACCGGTGCTACAGGTTGAATTGTCTACTGCAACACTCCCCACACGCACACAGCACATCCTCGACTGTTACAATGAAGGCTCGGTAATCAGCTCACGGCATATAGGTGTAAGCAGGGGTAAAGTGCTATTTTTTATAAGTGGGGGGGGACCTAACCCTCTAGGGGGGACCTAACCAGTGGTGTAGTCTACGTGATACGCAGGTATACGCCGTATACCCACTAGAAAATGCCAGTGATTTCCGTATACCCTCTTAAAAATGAGCGATGATACGTAACAACATCATTTGTGACTACGCTTTCGCCTCTTCGTTAATACTTTTGGACGTCTGGAGCTTCCGTCGCCTGTGGCCTGTTGCTATGCAACAGCAACACACGGCTCTGACAAACCCCAAGTTTCTCTAACGTTATCAGAATTTGATCCGTCCATCATTCAAGTTCGCGGAGCGCTAAACAGGAAGCAAACATGAAACGAAAACAGACGACAATATTTCAATGTTTTCCGAAGTGTTCCCCTATTACCACTACAGAAGAAGAGCCATGTCAGGTGGCTGTCCTAAAGGTGACAGAGAACGAGCCCGGCGGTCCGCAAATGTAACCGGTAAGTGAAATTAGCATGGTTATCATTAACGTAACTGTAGCTAACTTGCTAACTTGCTAGCTAACTTGATCAACGTTAGTGTGGTGGATCAATGGAAGAGAAAGGGAGGGAGCTACTGTGTGTTGTGTGTGTGTGTGTGTGTGTTTGGTGTGTGTGTGTGTGTGTGTGTGTTTGTGTGTGGTGTGTGTGGTGTGTGTGTGTGTGTGTGTGTGGTGTGTGTGTGTGTGTGTGTGTGTGTGTGTGTGTGTGTGTGTGTGTGATCATAAACAGAACACAATGTTTATATATCTCCTTGTTTCGGACACAGATGAGAGCTCCTGGCCAGCCTTGTGGACTGAAAGTCAGGCTATGGAATTTAAGAACAGGCATCCTTGGTTAGAGTGGAGGGACAGAAAGTTAGGTAAATAGATTAGACGACATGAGACGTCCAGAGCACACAAAATAGCCCAGGAGCTCACGGAGAAGGGTGGACAGGATTTAGTTGGAAATTTGGTGAGAGCTGTGTCAGAGACTGTGTTTGCAGAGACAGATTCTGTATTCAGAACAGCATATATCTTGCGAAGATGAACCGACCTTTTACTGACCAGGATAGTCTCATTGAGCTCCAGGAAAAAAATTGTGCCAACATGGGCACTAGTCTGCACTCAAGGTACAGTTCCACAACAATTGTAAAACACATAGCAAAAGAGATGCAGAAACAAATAGTTCACAGTATCGTGACATCTTCAAGCAAGTTGTCTGTTCTCATTTATGAGGCTACATCTGCAGGGCGAGTGGACTAACACAGTGAACCCAGTATGGACATGTTGAGTGCTTTTTCAACCCTCATTTATTGAGGTGAAGCTTATTGTTAATTTGTTTCTTGTTTGAAGCTAATTTGTCTTGTAGCACTTCAAGGATGTTTGCTTGTTCATTTAAGCTGATACAGTACATAGTTTGACAATGATTTATGGAAGATAATAGGGCTGAACAAGTTTGAATAAACTAATGCATTGAAAAATATGTTTAAAATGATTATTGTGTGATATTTGTGCAGATCTATGCGAAACAAAGATGTTTTTTAAGTGTAGAATATGATGTGTGGGCCAGGACATCTGTAGCATGACCATATTTATTGTATTACTTGAAAATTGCAGTAGGCCATATTGAGATTTTGATAAAAATGTCGATTAATTGTTCAACCCTAGAAGATAAGTGGGCTTTTTCCATCATTGTTCATTCTTTTATTTTTTTATTGTTAATGTCACTGGCAGTTAAAAGTCACATACAAATGCTTATAATACATTGACATGTTGATAACACATAACCAGTCTCAAGACTAGTTATGCATTAGTGAGTGTGATGGTGTTCATGAGGTGTTGCTTCGAGACAGGTGTCGCTCCGCGATGCGTCGCTCTAGGATGGATGAATACAATTATTACAGTATACCCACTACAAAAAAGTAGACTACACCACTGGACCTAACCTCCTCCTGGGGGGTCCTCACCTCCTCTAGGGGGGTCCTCACCTCCTCTAGGGGGGTCGGGGGCATGCTCCCCCGGGAAGATATTTGTTTTAATATTGAAGTTGAAAGCATCAATCTGCTGCACTTTGAGAGCAACATGAAGAGATCTATGGATACCTCTCTCAATACCAGATGAAACAGAACTGGAAGCAGATTTACTTTTTTTATGGATTTTAAAAATCACTCCCCTTTCAAACTGTATTCTTGTTTTACTGTCAACCTGTTTTTCATGTATTACTCTTTATATATATATATATATATATATATATATATATATTACTATCTGACATCACATACATCATAGCATTAAAGTTCACAGTATATTTATAATAAAAAATATATATATTTTTAAATGTTGTATTAAAAATAAAAACACGTGTTTATTGGGGCCGGGTCTGAGCCTACTCATTGTATTATTTACAAGTCACGTGGTTTTAGTATCTTTGACATTTTGACTGCGAGAGATCTACAGTATGGATACATCTCTCAACACCCAGATGAAACAGAACTGTAAACAGATTTACTTTTTTTTTAATGGATATTTAAAAAATCACTCTCCTTTCAAACTGTATTCTTGTTTTACTGTCATAGTATTTCATACCTGTTTTTCATGTATTACTCTTATTACATATCTGTATATATAACTATCTGACATCACATACATCGTAGCATTAAAGTTCACAGTATATTTATAATAAAAAATATATATATTTTTAAATGTTGTATTAATAAAACACGTGTTTATTGGGGGAGGGCCAGGCTCTCATGGCGCCGGGTCTGAGCCTACTCATCGTATTATTACAAGTCACGTGGTTTTAGTAACTTTGACATTTTGACTGCGGGGGCTGGGATTGAACCCACAACCTCCCAAGTGAAAGGAAGTTGTGGTACCTTTTTTTGGAGTGACTTTGGACTTATTATGTTTTCTTTCATTGGGATTTTTCAGCCATATGAAGAACACTGAATTCTAAAGTTGGACATTGCCAGAGAATTGCTCCAGTTATAATTTCTGTTTGTACTTGTGTTGGAGGTGTTACATGTGTTCAGGCTAATTAAACTGTCTTTGAGACGCCAGACTGACTCTGTCTAGGTATTAGTTTGGGGGGGAACTTTATTATTTAGAGGACACACTTAATGTATCAGTCACTGTCTTTGCCTGGTTAAAGGACCACAGGAGCACCTGAACTTTTTCAATGGTAGCGAGGCTTAACATATAAGCTGATTGTTACATAACACAGTCGTCACAGTTGCTACTATTACAAGACACATCATCCTGTTTGAATCGTTGGCAATCAAGTCATATGAATAGATGATAACGGCTTTAACAACCTTCTAGTAGGTGTAGCATGTTCCTTCTATGATAACCAGTAGGGTTGAAAAATCCCGGGAATTTTCAAAGATGGGAATAAACTGGGAATTTTCTAAATTGAAGGTTGGCTTTTCGTAGGGAACTTAATATAGTTGGGGAAAGTATATTTAGCATAATCTTGACTAAAACAAACAGATGCCTTTCAAGTACACTTGACTATCCATGCCATAGCACACTGCTTACTGCATGGCTATTGAGACCACACCCCCTACAGCAGGGATCACCAACTACATCTGTCCAAGGGCCGAAATGTAACCAATAGACACTATCGCGGGCCGCGATTTTTATATTGCCCAGAATTTTATAAATAGTATTCAGATTACTTTTGGAATACTTTCTTTTTCCATAACAGATGGGTATGTTTTGGTGCACAGGAGACACTTATGTTACTGTTTTCATGGCTTATCAAGAGCACAAACACAACATATTGGTGTCATTCTGGACAGCTCTCTCATCTGCACCCCACATACAAAACATCACCCGGACTGCATTCTTTGTACTGTCTTAAAACCTTTCCTTGGAATATGTTATGAATTGTGAGGTGTCCTTGGGTGCTTTGAAAGGCGCCCCTAAATAGAATGAATTATCATTATTTTTATTATCTGAAACGATGTAATAACTTTTAAAACTTTTTCCAGTCGCTTGCCCCATGCATTCAGCAGCAGCAGGCCATTCACTTTGATTTGATCCCGTTATAATGTCATCATCTCGACAATAAAGAAATGCTACATAAACGTTATCTTGCACATTTTATCTAACCATCTCCGTTTCTAACTTTCAATATATTTTAAAAGAGATCTCTCTCATCTGCGTTCGGGGGCGGGGCCTCACAGACACGCTGCATCTCTCTGCTCACAGACATGCTGCAGCGCAGTGCAGTGTGCACACAGTTCTGCCGGTAATGAATATTACATTTTGTGAGGAAACTTTCCCACCAATAATTCCAATAAGTATTCCAAAATGTATTCACTTCAGGTTTACGAAAGTAACTGTAATCAGATTACTCGTTTTTCAAATGTAACGCCAGCTGAACACAGTTAGCCTACTTGATTTTTGTATTCTGATTACGTAACGCCGTTATGTATTCCGTTACAACCCAGCCCTGCTTCTCGGCTACTCTCCCGCAGCTCCAGCCTCTCTGTTGGACTCTGTCGCAGCGGGGCTACTGCTGTGGTGCGGAGCGCATTAACCAGACTCTTCACAACGAAGGATCACTTCTTCTTCAGGGGAGGGAAGGTTTCGCAGTACGCAGTCTACTGTCCCGCAGCTGCTGCCTCTCTGTTGGACTCCGGTACTGCACCTTACTCACGAGACGTTGTAAACAAAGAAATGGGTGGGGGGCGGGCGAATGCAGTAACCACTCCGCCAACGCCACAGTCACCCCCGTTGTGCGGGCCGGATGAGAATGTCTGGCGGGCCGGATGTGGCCCGCGGGCCGCCAGTTGGTGGTCACTGCCCTACAGGCATCGATCAGAGTGTGATGTTGATGAGGCCCAGGAAGAGCCCGTTGACTGAAAGGCTTTAGCAAAAATGCAGAGGATTGCTTGAGGGAAGATGTGCATGTTTAATGGGACTGTTTGGAGGGAGAGGGGCTCTTTTCATTTCACATGTTGAATGGGACTTTGTGGGGATCTTTGGATGGGGGGGGTGCATTTTTTAATGAGTGGGGTTGGGGGGGGATGAGTAATATTTAACTCAACATTCCGTTTTCGTTCTTCAATGAAACAAATAACTGTTCAATAAAATAATTAAAACTTGTTCTGTTCTACTTAAAAACTTCTTTTTTTTTATCTGTTGAAATGTCATGTTTTTTGTTTAATTTTGCCTCAAATATTTCCAAAATTCCCCAGCTTAACTTCCCATGGAAACGTTCCGCCCTTTTGCAACCCTAATAACCAGTGATAACGGCCATTCAATCAGGGGATTACATCCGAAACTGGTGTCCATTTTTGTGTTATTGGGAACAGCGGATATAAATACTGTATGTCCAAATGAGATGGACAGCAACCCCCAGAGCACATATCAAAGAAGGGAAATGTAATAGTGCTTTATGCTGTATAATTGACCGCATGTCATGGAGTGTAATAAGGTATCGGAGACCTTTCTATGAGACAGCCATGGTACATACACGCAAACTTCTAGATGCAGGCTTCAACACATACTACTCAGTATCACTCCGCGCCACATCAGTAGCATCCTGATAGTATATGTGTGCGGCACTATACACTACAGACAAGATGACAACCACATACCTGTCTGCTGTGGTTAGGGGAGGATCAGTGGGAGGGAGGGGGACTCTGAGGAGGAAGAGAGGACAGCAAGAGACGACTTGTCAACTGTCTGATGCGTAGCTCCAGGAATCAAAGCAAATCAGGGAGGAAGTGAGATGTGACGGGCTTTTCAAACTTTCAGGGAAATGGAAAAAGGGGATTGAGAGAGATGGAAGAAATTAGAAGTTAAAAAGCTGACGGACTCTGGCCCTCATTAAAAGACTGGACAGAGGGTTGACATTAAACTCTGCAAAACATAAAGTATGGCAGTATTATTAAAGCACACAGTTGAAATTCAATGAAACAAAGACAACATTTTAATGAGCCTGATCGATTAGTAATTTATTCGCACCTATGTGAAACTTTAAATGGATTGTGGGGAGAGCTTCATGGCAGTCTCTGCAAACTCATAAAGAAATAATAGTCATTTGCCAAAATGCATCTTTAGAGGGGAAGAACTGGCAAAGACATCAGCTGTGAAGATTTATTAGAGAAGTACATCTTTAACAACGAAACTCTACTTTGATTCAATTAATTAAACATCGTCAAATAAAAAGCCAAGTTGAAGAAAAGGACTTAACACAAAATGGTTTTAGCCAGTTGTTACATTAAAGCATTAAGTACTTTGCTTCCAATACTGCATTTGCTCTCCAAGACTATAAAAGCCACTAAAATAAAATCCTCATCAGCTAAATATGATTTCATTTTCTAACTGTCCATTAGAGAGACTGTCCGGGAAGCAGAAGTCACAAATTCAACTACTGCAAAATATGATAATGTTCTTGATGAGCAGATACCGTATCAAACGGAGAAATGATGTTTTTTTGTACCTCAGCTCCCTCAATATAAATGGGATTTTTCCATACTGCAGAACAATCTAGATATTTGGCAAATTTAAACATTTATGATACTTACACATTTTGTTCAGCAGGATCTCCACATATTAAGAAGTAAAAATCTAATGTTGGCTATAAAGGAAACTACAGCACGGTCACATGACTTCACGTCACCACCGCTAAGCTAAAGGCGGCTAATGTTGGTCTATAAAGGAACTACAGCTCGGTCACATGACTTCAAGTCACTACCGCTAAGCTAAAGGTGGCTAATGTTGGGTATAAAGGAACTACAGCACGGTCACATGACTTCACGTCACCACCGCTAAGCTACAGGTGGCTAATGTTGGGCTATAAAGGAACTACAGCACAGTCACATGACTTCACGTCACCACCGCTAAGCTAAAGGTGGCTAATGTTGGGCTATAAAGGAACTACAGCACAGCATGACACGTCACGTCACCACCGCTAAGCTAAAGGTGGCTAATGTTTGGCTATAAAGGAACTACAGCGCGGTCACATGACTTCACGTCACCACCGCTAAGCTAAAGGCGGCTATGTTGGGCTCTAAAGGACTAGCACGGTCACATGACTTCACGTCACCACCGCTAAGCTAAAGGCGGCTAATGTTGGGCTCTAAGGAACTACAGTACGGTCACATGACTTCACGTCTCCACCGCTAAGCTAAAGGCGGCTAATGTTGGGCTCTAAAGGAACTACAGTACGGTCACATGACTTCACGTCACCTCCGCTAAGCTAAAGGCGGCTAATGTTGGGCTCTAAAGGAACTACAGCACGGTCACATGACTTCACGTCACCACCCGCTAGCTAAAGGCGGCTAATGTTGGGCTCTAAAGGAACTACAGCCGGTCACATGACTTCACGTCACCACCGCTAAGCTAAAGGTGGCTAATGTTGAGCTATAAAGGAACTACAGCACGGTCACATGACTTCACGTCACCACCGCTAAGCTAAAGGTGGCTAATGTTGGCTCTAAAGGAACTACAGTACGGTCACATGACTTCACGTCACCACCGCTAAGCTAAAGGAGGCTAATGTTGGGCTATAAAGGAACTACAGCACGGTCACATGACTTCACGTCCCACGCCGCTAAAGGTGGCTAATGTTGGGAGTGATGACGTTTAGTCGTCTCATTCGACACTTGAAAACAACCGGCATTTTTAAATTCACCATTGGGGTATTTACTGAAGAATTTGATTTAGTAGAAGAACAATCTCTTCAGCTTGTGTTAACTAAGACAAAAAACATTGACTTAAAGCAACACAGTCTCACGGCATTTCGTGTTAGTCACGGAATTAATCTATTGATTCGTGTTCACCAACACGATTTCACCATTTGTTTCGTGTCACACGAACGATTTTTAAAAGCAACGTAAATAATAACAATTCGAAGGAAAAAACAGATTACAAGAAATACATATTTCAGTATTCTGACACAGAACGATTTTAGAAGCAATGTATTTCTATTGGTATACGTTTCGGACTGCACCAAATAATAACAAATTAGAAGGAAAAAAAGATATAAAATACAGGATGTCAGTATTCTGAGGCTCTGAGCCCCATTCACATTATTTTCTTCGCGGATCACACAACAAAACTCAGACATATACAATTTAAAATAAAAGGGATAGGCTTAGGGTAAGATATTGAGTAAGACAATGCTTTTTATGAACACACAGCTTCCAATAGAAATACATTGCTTTTAAAATCGTTCTGTGTGACACGGAAAAAATGCGAAAATCGTGTTGGTGAAACAAAATCAATAGATTACATTCATTTCGTGACTATAACACGAGATGCGTGAGACTGGGTTTCTTAAAGGACAATCAAACAGGAAGTGGTAAAATGCTAACAATTTTGGGGTTATTTGGACTCATCCCTCTACAAACTCGCACTTAAGTGAGCACACCTGGATCGAATCGGGTTACTACAACCTGCTGATACTCAGCTGGAGAAGGAGGGAGAGAGATATTGAGGGGGAGGACGGTCTGTACTGTCCTCCTTCTCATCGTTGGGGAAGATTTATACAGTCCATAGTGTGTGTAACGTCGAGGAGCGGAGGCAGAGCAGAGCAGCGCAGAGCAGAGCAGAGCAGAGCAGGCAGAGCAGAGGAGAGGAGAGGAGAGGAGAGTAGAGGAAGCAGGGAGGAGAGGAGAGGAGAGGAGGAAGGGCAGCCGGAGATCAGAGGGAGAAGATGAAGGAGATGCAACGAAAAGAGAGGAGACACAGTGGAGGAAAAGTCCAGAAGGAGCCGAGCCGTGACAGATTTGTGGCTGTGATGAGGCGGTGAAGAAGGGAGGGAGGGAGGGAGGAAGAGGCTGAGCATGACTTATAAGAGATGGAGAACAAACGTGAGGGACACAGAGCGAGGCGGAGGGGATAAAGGGATGAGAGGAGCGGAGGGATTGAGGAGAGTCAAAAGCTGCTGAAAAGTGTTGCAAAGTTATGCAACGCCACCCTCTCCCATCAGGGGGGTTGCTGGAAACGCAGCAAAGTGTCCAAATTAACACCAACCGCTGGGAGGAACTACTTTATTATTTAAGGCTCATGTTGCGCAGAAGTTTCTTCATGCATCACTTCAGGGAGAACAACACTGCTTGTAGGAAATGTAGAAATTAAGAAACTGGTACAACATATTTCATCAGATTAAATGTTATTCCCAATATGTCTGAGTTCATGCAGAAACAGACATATACTGTACATGGTCAGTTGAATGAAAGCTTAAACGGGAACTTTCATGCCGAATGCACTTGTTGATGTCTTTTATACATAAATAGGTGTCCCCCCGGTGTGTCAGGGAACTCACAAAGTGTCAGAAAATTATATAGAATACACATATAGAAAAACATGAAAGTAAAGTAAAATTGTTTAAATTAGATTTGCAATAAATAATAGTAACTACCTTTTAAAGGGGACCTATCATGCAAAATGCACTTGTTGATGTCTTCTCTACATCACCATGTGTCCCCGGTGTGTCGGGGAACTCACGCAGCGTCAGAAAATAAACCCTCTCTCTTTTCCTCCGTACCCAAATCTCTAAAAACGGGGAACAACGGAGCTGATCCAGATTTGCGTCCGATATGACGTAATATCTGAAATGTGGACCCACGGCCCAATCAGAAACGTTGCTATCAGAAACGACGTGTTTTGGACGTAATATGGTCTTTGTTCACATTAGCACGCATCGCTAACACTCAGAGCTAACCTGTGCTGGAGAGAGTATGTGCAAAGAAGCAGGAAATAAAAAGGTAAACCCTCAAGAGAAAAAGACTCTGAGCTCCATCCTGTTTCATAATAATCCTTGATGTGGTTTTGAACATGATGGCTTTTTAAGTAGGAGCAGGGATAAGCTCCGCCCTCTCTTTTTGTTTTGCTTTATACCCAGAATCAGCACTTATCAGTAACATGGTTGAAATAGAGGGGTGATGAGGCTAGAATGGGCTTAGTTTTGGTATTTTGAGCAAAACACTTCATCGACATGTTTTGTATATATTTGTATACATCTAAGACCTATGCTATTGCCTAAAAATAGCAAGATGGTGACCTTTAACATATCAAATCAAGTTATCATAGCCCTAACGGCCCCGTCCACACTACAGCGTCGACAAGCGTCGAAAACTCCAATCTGCCAATCACTTTCAATGGGTGACGTCACGTTGCCTCGCTTTTTTCGCCGAACTGAATTGTGGGTAGCAGAGCGGTCCGTCTCCGCCGTCTCCGGCGTCAGAAGTTGAACAATGTTCAACTTCTGATGCCTGAGACGCCGGAGTAGCCAGCGCCAGCCAATCAAATCCCGTTTCTGAAAATCTGACAGCTCAAGCCGTAGCCAATCAAACCGCGTCTAAGCTGGGAGAGATATCCCGCCGTTCATTTCATATATTTCAAAAAAAGTCGGAGGAGAAACTAACTATCGCCGTAGCAATCACCCGGTTTTGTATGACCAGACCCTTCTTCACCTACCGGGACACAAACCGGAGGAACCAGGGCATGGAGGGAGGTGGCAGAGGCAGTGGGGGAAACTGGTAGGGTTTTTCGCCTGTTTGGGGAGTTTATATATATAATATATATTGCTCCCATAAATCCTCGGGGTTTTTTGCTTTGTATGTCGGGGGCGGGAGATTCATGTGATTGGTTGTGGTCGGTGTTGCTTGAATAAAATCCCCAGGCTCCAGACACGCCCAGCTCCAAGCTAATTTTGAAGCTGTAGTGTGGACGCTCCGTAACACAGTGAGGCTGCGGGCATATGAGCCTAAGAGAGACATGTTCATTATCATAGTGAGTGGAGAAGAAAGCCAGCACCAGGCTTTTAGTCAATACTCGTTTTGCTTGGGAAGGTTCCTAACGGAGCGAAATGATCAGGAGATATTCAAGTGGCAGACATGATAAGGGTTGTAGATGATAAGAGAGGAGCTGCAATGCTTCCCTGGTTCTCGTTTTTCTAGAATATTGCTATCCCACATTCCTTGCCGCCACAATTGGAGCATTCAAGGAAAATATGATTGTGACCTACCGACGCAGATCTTGCAGGTTACAGTAAGTACAGTAAGCATTTTCCATCTTATGACAAAATGCCAAATGTGCTTTTATGTTTTAACTCCCGACAATATGTTAAACCCGAAGAGACACGATGAACTTCCTGGTGAAACTTATCAAATAAAAGTCATGGTTTGGATTTCATGTAAAGCGTATTTGGGCATTAGGAAAAGCACTATATAAATCATATGTATTATTATGTTGTTTACTGTTTCTTAAGCTATTTAATTCATCGGATTCTCAGTTGTCTTTTCCTAAATTCATGAATTGTCCATCACATAATCTAACCCCATAGCATTGTTCAACAAGGGTTAAGGAAAAAGGGTTAGGAAAAGGGTTAGGAAAAGACATAGGATATGTTCTGACTGAATCGATTGCAGCTTGGGTTCCAGGAGACTCTTTCAATAGGCTGCGTTCACACAAAGTACTTTTGCCCGGAACTTTTATTTCCTGGAACTATCTAGTAAATCGCGTTCACACCGGAATAAGTCCCTGAGGGAGCCTCTGACGTCACTTCTTCTTCTGATTTGGGTTTACTGGAGGCCGCAAAACAACTTCAGTAGGGACTCCCAGCAGCTTCTACTGAAGCTTCGGAGTAAATCGCCCAGAACGCCGACACCTCCTCATCTCCACCGCTCCCTCGTTTTTTTTTGTGTTTGCCATAAGTTAGTCTCTCTCGTTGGTGCGCGGGCAATGCTAATGCTACCGAATTGCCTTCCGAGTAAATCGCCAAGAAGCGCTGACTTACCTGCAGCTTGGGTTCCAGGAGACTCTTTCAATAGGCGAGTTCAGCAACAAATTACTTTTTCCCAGGAACTTTTATTTCCTGGAAACTATCTAGTAAATCGCGTTCACACCGGAATAAGTCCCTGAGGGAGCCACTGACGTCACTTCTTCTTCTTCTGCTTTGGTTTACTGGCAGGCCGCAAACAACTTCACGGCGTATTACTGCCACCCGGAGTCCCCGGCCGGAAGTCCCCGGAGTTGGGGGAGTAAATCGCCAGAAGCGCCGACACCTCCTCATTCCTCTCCACTCCTGCCTCTTAGCAGGGACTAACAAGGGGTGAAAAGGTTCGCAAAAAAAGTTCCAGTTCCAGATCTTTTTGGTGTGAACGCAACCCAGGAACTATCGGAACTATTCCGGGGAAAAGTACTCCGTTGTGAAAGCGCCTATTGGGTCACAAAGCAGCTGTTTTGCAGGCTACATCTTAATACATCAGCAGTTGCTTGAAATGCATAATTTAAAGAGATACTGTCTGCCGCCCTCCTTGTTATATTATTTTGTCTGTAGTAATATATCAAACCCCTCATTATTTGGATCATTATTTGAAGTTCATCAAACACGGTTCAGTTGAATTACCCTGTGGTCCGCCCACACAGATGTTTCACTTCTGGCTAATTACTCGTCTGGACTCTGTAGGCGTGTACATACTGAAATGATTGACACCCCGCCTCACTTTCCTTACAATTACTGCTCTTTTGACTAATATAGCTATTTCACAGAAGACATACACCCTTTAGTATGTCAACAAAGAAGTTGAAAGTGTTGCATTAGGAAAGCTCTCATGTGGAGAGAGCACAGATGTTGATACTAAATGAACGACAGCCACATTCATGTTTTAGTAGTCTGGTTTTGTGCTCACTGTCACACCGTCATGGCCCACTTGACTAGAATGGTACCATCGTTAATATTGTTGGTACCATCTGTGCTTTTTACTAAGACAAGGCAGACAGCCAATAGTGCGTGATTACTCTCTTATGGCTTTCTGTGGATTGTTTAAGTTGGTTAGTTAGACATCTTGTCATGCACTTACGACGGCTGCTTTCTCAAGATATAGGCGGTTTGGAAGCCTGATGACTTTTTGACTTTGGAAACATAAAGAAAAGATCCATAGATGGAGCTATAAACCATAACTTTTAACTTTTGATCACAGAACATATTTCTTCTGAACATGGCATTACCCTTTGAATATTAAAAGTAGTTTGGAAGTTCACAACAAGTATCTTTCTGATTGAGTGTGGTAATACTTTATAGTTTAAAGGTCCCGTGTCATGCTTATCTGGTTATTACCCGTCCCCTTGTTGTTATGAAGGTGTTTTCTGCACGGTCTGCAGAGTCACAAACCCTCAAAGTACACCCTGTAGCGAGTACGACTCTAACACAGAGAAGACCCTGTCTGCTGCCCCAGAACGCCTCGTTGGACATTCGTCACTGATACGTTATTGTCCAATGTTTCCTCCGGGTACGGCTTTACGTCATGCGGTCCCCGGAACTGTATAATAATAATAATAATAATTCCTTACATTTATTATAGCGCTTTTCCAGATGCTCAAAGCGCTTTACAAATACACATATCATACATGCAATGGTCATGTCCACCCGTTCCGTATGAGAAACTATTGCACAATATAAATCTGTCAGGGTTGAGAGAGGCAAGCAGGACCCAAATGCAGATGAACAGAAAATACCTTTATTTCAAGGTTTAAAGACAGAACTCTTCCCCGTGAACACAGTCCAACAACAACAAGGAACTAACAAGGACTAACAGAAAACACAGAACCAAAATGCACACAGGACTAAGCAAACAAACAAGAGACAGGTGAGGAGGGAGGAGAACACACAGGGGCACCAGGGGAACACAATCGGGTAATCAGGGAGGGAACACAGACAGAAAGCAACAGGCAAGACAGGAGGTGAACACTTTTCAAAATAAAACAGGACTCCCTTGAAAAAGAGATCATTAATCTCAATGGGATTTTACCCAATAAATAAATAAAGGTTTTTTTGAATTTGAAACCAAAGACAGAAAAAGACAAGACACAACACAGACAGATCGTGACAAAATCTATTCTAGTAGAGCTCAACAATGGAGTTATGATCAGGGGAAAATGGCCATGTCATGGGCCCTTTAGTAGAGCTCTGTTGAACAGGCTGTCAGCCGGCTGGCCTCCACCTGGGAGGGGAACTGAGATCTGTCAGAAGATCAAATCAAGCATTAGTACTCAAGCATGTTGAGGGTATGAAGGCTCTCTAACTGTAATGTAATGCTTTTGAACATAATACCCCCCAGTCTTAACAATGCAGTCTCGGCCTAAATGATTACACGTTATCATCCATAACGAAACACAGTTTGAAAGCTGAAGATTGGTAACTCTTTTAAAGTGGTATCATGGGCCCAACAATCCTAATCAAATAATGCAATCCCCGACAACAAGCACCGCTCCACTCCAATTAATCAGGTGCCATACCGAATGGCTAATAGGCACGAATGCAGCTGAGGCCACGGCCAGGAATTAAACATCACGTCCGAGCTGGGAATCCCACTTTAGTCCAAGTGGTGCTCGGTGAGGCGCGACGAGCCATCACACTGTGAAGATACACACATGGGGAGAGGATTTAATCAGACCTGAGATGCCATAACGACCCGTTTGCAAAGCGCTGAGGGAGCTGAACACTTCCCATGCGACCGTCGTCATCCGAGTGAGTAACGTGATGTGTCGATCTGTGTCTAGTTACGTTGTAAAACACGTTATGTTTCTCCAATGGCCGCTTTTGTAATTCATCATCGTGTGTGTGTGTGTGTGTTGTGGTGTGTGTGTGTGTGTGTGTGTGTGTGTGTGTGTGTGTGTGTGTGTGTGTGTGTGTGGTGTGTGTGTGTGTGTGTGTGTGTGTGTGTGTGGTGGGGGGGTGGTAGGGATGTGTGTGTGCGATGGTGCTCAACACGTGACTGCAGCTGTAAGCGAAACATTGCGAGTAAGCTCTTTCTCTGGTTGGGGGTCCTTGAAGTGTTGCCTCCACCCCAAGCTCGATTATCTCTCCCGGTGCATGCCTATGTTACTCTCCAACATACACCGCGGCGTGCGCACGTCTTCCTGATATGTATGTATTCCAACGCACGACACCGCCGCCTAATATTCATCTCATGCACTGATGTTACTGAGATGCGGTTGCCACGGTGAGCCTTGTTATTCTCCTCATCTCTCGTCGATATGAGCCGTTCATCTGGAGAGGACGCGAGGCGGGAAATGCCCCCCCCCTGTTCTCACCTCTCTGGTAGCTCAGTTACACCTTCATCATATAATTGCAAACAAGACACGACCTTTTCTCACTGCAGGCGTTCCACATCACATGTCAGATTGGTTCTACAAGAAACTGCTAGGAACGTTCCATCTTTTCTGCTGGTTTACGGAGTTTGAGGCCATGAGAGGAGACACCACAAGGACCACCATAAGGGATGATGGCAGCCTCAGATCTGCGGGATTAGAAAGACATCCAGGATTAGAAAGCGATATGATGTTTCTGAATGTGAAGCAGAGCCGTCAGTGCAGGTTGTCTTCCACCATCAATATCGCATTACAGCAGGCGGATTGGTTTTCTATTACGAGCTTCTATAAAGAAATTATAAGACTTTCGAATTCACAAGCAAGGAATCTCATTATGTCTTGTGTTGGCACTAAAAGAAAACATTGGGATTTGATGATGTTCTTTAAATAAGTTACATGTTGTGTTCCAGACATTACAATCTTTCAATCAGCTAGTTCAGGATATTTTATTGAAGTTGACAAAATATACTTTAAAGTGGCACTTTTATTCTCATGTTCAGCTGTATATCAGTATGTAGTGTCTCTACTTTAAAGAGTCCTCTCCTGCTGATGTTCAGGTGTATATCAGTATGTAGTGTCTCTACTTTAAAGAGTCCTCTCCTGCTGATGTTCAGGTGTATATCAGTATGTAGTGTCCTCTCCTTTAAAGGAGTCCTCTCATGCTGATGTTCAGGTGTATATCAGTATGTAGTGTATCTACTTTAAAGAGTCCTCTCTGCTGATGTTCAGGTGTATATTAGTATGTAGTGTCTCTACTTTAATAGAGTCCTCCCCTGCTGATGTTCAGGTGTATATCAGTATGTAGTGTCTCTACTTTAAGAGTCCTCTCCTGCTGATGTTCAGGTGTATATCAGTATGTAGTGTCTCTCCTTTAAAGAGTCCTCTCCTGCTGATGTTCAGGTGTATATCAGTATGTAGTGTCTCTACTTTAAAGAGTCCTCTCCTGCTGATGTTCAGGTGTATATCAGTATGTAGTGTCTCTCCTTTAAAAAGTCCTCTCCTGCTGATGTTCAGGTGTATATCAGTGTGTAGTGTCTCTACTTTAAAGAGTCCTCTCCTGCTGATGTCCAGGTGTATATCAGTAAGTAGTGTCTCTACTTAAAGAGTCCTCTCCTGCTGATGTTCAGGTGTATATCAGTATGTAGTCTCTATTTAAAGAGTCCTCTCCTGCTGATGTTCAGGTGTATATCAGTATGTAGTGTCTCTACTTTAAAGAGTCCTCTCCTGCTGATGTTCAGGTGTATATCAGTATGTAGTGTCTCTACTTTAAAGAGTCCTCTCCTGCTGATGTCAGGTGTATATCAGTATGTAGTGTCTACTTTAAAGAGTCCTCCTGCTGATGTTCAGGTGTATATCAGTATGTAGTCCTCTCTTTAAAAAGTCCTCTCCTGCTGATGTTCAGGTGTATATCAGTATGTAGTGTCTCTACTTTAAAGAGTCCTCCCCTGCTGATGTTCAGGTGTATATCAGTATGTAGTGTCTCTACTTTAAAGTGTCCTCTTCTGCTGATGTTCAGGTGTATATCAGTATGTAGTGTCTTACTTTAAAGAGTCCTCCTGCTGATGTTCAGGTGTATATCAGTATGTAGTGTCTCTACTTTAAAGAGTCCTCCTGCTGATGTTCAGGTGTATATCAGTTATGTAGTGTCTCTACTTTAAAGAGTCCTCTTCCTGCTAATGTCCAGGTGTATATCAGTATGTAGTGTCTCTACTTTTAAAGAGTCCCTCTCCTGCTGATGTTTCAGGTGTATATCAGTATGTAGTGTTCTTCTACTTTAAAGAGTCCTCTCCTATGATGTTCAGAGTGTATATCAGTATGTAGTGTCTCTACTTTAAAGAGTCCTCTCCTGCTCATTGTTTCAGGTGTATATCAGTATGTAGTGGTCTCTACTTTAAAGAGTCCTCTCCTGCTCATGTTCAGGTGTATATCAGTATGTAGTGTCTCTACTTTAAAGAGTCCTCTCCTGCTGATGTTCAGGTGTATATCAGTAGTGTCTCTACTTTAAAGTTGTCCTCTCCTGCTGATGTTCAGGTGTATATCAGTATGTAGTGTCTCTACTTTAAAGAGTCCTCTCCTGCTGATGTTCAGGTGTATATCAGTATGTAGTGTCTCTCCTTTAAAGGAGTCCTCTCCTGCTGATGTTCAGTGATATCAGTATGTAAGTCTCTACTTTAAAGAGTCCTCCCCTGCTGATGTTCAGGTGTATACTCAGTATGTAATGTCTCTACTTTAAAGAGTCCTCTCTGCTGATGTCCAGGTGTATATCAGTATGTAGTGTCTCTACTTTAAAGAGTCCTCCTGCTGATGTTCAGGTGTATATCAGTATGTAGTGTCTCTACTTTAAATAGTCCTCTCCTGCTAATGTCAGGTGTATATCAGTATGTAGTGTCTCTACTTTAAAGAGTCCTCTCCTGCTGATGTCAGGTGTATATCAGTAGTAGTGTGTCTACTTTAAAGAGTCCTCTCCTGCTGATGTTCAGGTGTATATCAGTATGTAGTGTCTCTACTTTAAGAGTCCTCTCCTGCTGATGTTCAGGTGTATATCAGTATGTAGTGTCTCTACTTTACAGAGTCCTCTCCTGCTGATGTTCAGGTGTATATCAGTTATGTAGTGTCTCTACTTTAAAGAGTCCTCTCCTGCTCATGTTCAGGTGTATATCAGTATGTAGTGTCTCTACTTTAAAGAGTCCTCTCCCTGCTGATGTTCAGGTGTATATCAGTAGTGTCTCTACTTTAAAGTTGTCCTCTCCTGCTGATGTTCAGGTGTATATCAGTATGTAGTGTCTCTACTTTAAAGAGTCCTCTCCTGCTGATGTTTCAGGTGTATATCAGTATGTAGTGTCTCTCCTTTAAAGAGTCCTCTCCTGCTGATGTTCAGGTGTATATCAGTATGTAATGTCTCTACTTTACAGAGTCCTCTCCTGCTGATGTCCAGGTGTATATCAGTATGTAGTGTCTCTACTTTAAAGAGTCCTCCTGCTGATGTTCAGGTGTATATCAGTATGTAGTGTCTCTACTTTAAAGAGTCCTCTCCTGCTAATGTCCAGGTGTATATCAGTATATGTAGTGTCTCTACCTTAAATAGTCCTCTCCTGCTAATGTCCAGGTGTATATCAGTATGTAGTGTCTCTACTTTAAAGAGTCCTCTCCTGCTGATGTTCAGGTGTATATCAGTATGTAGTGTGTCTACTTTAAAGAGTCCTCCTGCTGATGTTCAGGTGTATATCAGTATGTAGTGTCTCTACTTTAAAGAGTCCTCTCCTGCTGATGTTCAGGTGTATATCAGTATATCATCCTGCCTGTGCTGCAGCACCTCTTTTCACCCTCTGTCTGAAACCAGAGCCGAGTATGCTCTGATTGGTTAGCTGGCCGGCTCTGTTGTGATTGGTCAACCGCTTAGAGATGTCGGAGCGCTAGCCAATAGGAGCGCGATAAATGCAAGTGGATTTTAGCCTTTGCAGACCATTGACATGCACTAAAAACCTATATAACAGCAAAGCAAGACTACAATCTGTTTCCACCAGCCATTATGTATCCTCACATTTTCTGTTGTTGAGATTGAACATGTGCAGAGGTAGATAACAGGTAGACGAAAGCTACACAGTGAAAGAGAGAGAAAGAGGAAGTGAGTGGAGAGCTTTTCAGTGTGAGACAATGGAAGGAGAGCAAAAGGGAAAGAACAGAACGAAGGATAACGGGATGAATCTTATTTGGCGACCGAGTGAATTCTAGTGTGGATTAAATATTAAAACAGCAAGGAGGCTGAGAAACTCTCCCGCTGTGTCTCCGCCCTCATCTCCCTGTCTCTCTCTCATTCATCCAAGATGGTGATGCTCGAGAGAAGGAACGGCTGGAGCGGAAGAAAGTGTGCGAGAGAGGGAAAGATGAGAAGTCCAGGCAGACAGTTGGCAGCGGCCATGTTTGATGTCGCAGAGCCATTAAAAGTGGGCAGCTGCATGTGGGAGACCATTACACCGGATTACTGTACACCCTCTCCCTCTCCGGTGCACTCACGGCTCTCGTCTCCTTGCTGCTCCTTCCCTCTCTCCTGCCAACTTAAAAGGGAACGATCTGTAATTAGCGATGTGATAGTCATGCATAGGGGTGGTGTCGTGGACTGGACATTTAATTTAGGCATTGTTAAGAAAATATTCCCTGCCACAAGAGAGAAGGAGAGATGAAAGAGAAAGTAAGGACTCGTGGGGCTTATCTCTCCTACAGGCGTCAGATGAAAGGAGGCCTCAACATCTGACACACACACACACACACACACACACACACACACACACACACACACGTCATTACTGTACAGCTCTAAATGCTGCCAATTGTGTGTCTGTGTTTTGTCTTGACGAATGTGTGATGTCATGGCGACTACTTCCACTTCATACGCCCCGTGTAATGGTCCAGCCCTAAGACACTGCATCACATGTTGTCTGGGTTAGTTTCCTCCCCCGGAAAACCCTCATTCAGTGCAGTCCCGACCGCAACTGGGTCTCGAACAAAACACCCAAACATCTGTACGGCGTGTTTGCATGTGCTGTTGATGCTTTGCTGGTTTGCACTCTGATGGATGTTGTTCAAGTGCTCTGAACGTCGCTCGCCCATTAACCTCGTGTTTCCAGCTCTATTAAGACGGAGGGCATCCATTCAGCCCAGTTTGACACACACACACACACACACACACACACACACACACACACACACACACACACACACACACACACACACACACACACACACACACACACACACACACACACACACACACACACACACACACACACACACACACACACACACACACACACACACACACAACCCTTACCCTAACCCTAACCAAGTCTTCACCCTAAAATTAATGAGTCCCCTTATGGGGACCTCCATTTTGTCCCCATAAGGGAGGTGAGTCCCCACACGTGACTATGTAAACAGATGTAGGTCCCCACAAGTATAGTAATACTAGGACACACACACACACACAGTGATGCAACACCGTAGAGCTTTGTGCAGCTCCAGAACATCTCCGAGTACTTCTCCAACACATTAGTATTCATAATGCACTCACATATTATTATTATATGAGGTCACTTGTAAGTCGCTTTTATCCAAAGCGACTTACATCCATTCGATACTGAGGACAGTCCCCACAGGAGCACTTTGGGCTGAAGCGTCTCAGGGACACAACGACATGCTGACTGCAGTGGGACTCCAACTCGCTACCCTCTGATTCCAGTCCAGCACTCTACCCACTGAGCCACAGCCTCCCATGTGTCAACATCTATTATAACCCGTCGGCCTGTACACGCCGAGGGGGAGGGGGGAGGGGGGGGGGGGGGGACCCACACTCGCTCGTGAACTGTAAGCGCCGTGTTATGCATGCCCACTGCACCTCGCGGGAGCGCAGCGTAAAGCTTGTACTCACAGACATTTCAATGATCCGTTCGGCAAAGTTAGGTTTGGAAGCTGTATCATTATTACTGTACTCTCGCAACCTTCAAATCCGCCTGAAAACCCACCTTTAAAACTAGCGTATTCTATATCATAATTCATCTAAACTAGGGGTGTCAAACTCAATTTCATCGCGGGCCACATCAGCATTATAGTTGCACTCAAAGGGCCGGTTGTAACTTTAAGACTATATAAAAATACATATATAAATATATCATATATATAAAATAATGTATTATATTACATCATTGCCTCTGCATTGGAGTATCAACGGATAGGGTAATAACTTCATAATTAACTACGTCTGAAAGCAGAAGTCTAGGGCAAGTCTCTTCAGTGCGTATGTCCCAAAATGATTTAAAAAGAAAAGCCAAATTCTGGAGAAAAAAGAAATAGAAGTGACATTCTGAGAAAAAGGAATTCTATGAAAAAATGCATATTTTGAAGAAAAAAGACAAATTCTGAGAAAAAAGTCATATTTGAGATGCATTGTGGGACATGTAGTTTATGGGCAACGTGCTTCTGTAGCATGTAACCGTATAATAAACATATTATATTCTTTGCAAGCTCTTGTGGGGCCACATAAAATGAAGTCGCGGGCCGAATGTGGCCCCCGGGCCTTGAGTTTGACATCCCTGATCTAAACTGTAGTTAAGACTTTGTTTTTAAGTCTCGAATTACTGTTTGACCGGAAACTTTGGCGCTGTTCTGAGTTCATTCTGATCCGTCAAAACGACAGACGGCTTTCAGATTTTTCCGTCATTGTTGAAAAATAAAAAACGTCATAGCCGGAAAATATTCGGTTAACGCGACCTGTGCTTGGTACCTTCCGTTGAGGACGACCATCAACCCCCTGCGCCACCGTTGCCCCTCATCATTACATGGCCAGTCGAGTGCTGCCGTAACGAGTCCTAAAACCCACAACATACTTCACATCTGACCACTTCTGGTTCCCAAAGTAATGTATGTGTGAACGTGTTTGTGGCTAGCGTCCTGCACTAAGGTCTGGTTAAAACAAGCTGAATATGTTTTAACATTTTGTAAAACAAGATGAAATGTGTCGGTAAACACCCCGTTCGTTTCGGATGCTTCGGTGTGTCGTAACACAGCGGTTAAATTAGCTTGTTATTTCTGCCGATTGCATTTCTGCTTCACGAATGTTAAAGCGGAGATTATCTTGTGAAGTAGCCTATCATAAACGGTTTTTTGACACAAAGCTTATTTACTGCAGTTCAGCGAGGGAGCAGTTAACTTCCGGTACGTGTCATTACTGCACAGCTCTGAAACGCTGCCAAGTGTGTGTCTGTGTGTTGTCCTGTTTTGTCTTAGACGAATGTGTGATGTCATGGCGACTACTTCCACTTCATACGCACCGTGTAATGGTCCAGCCCTAAGACACTGCGTCACATGTTGTCTGGGTTAGTTTCCTCCCCCGGAAAACCCTCATTCAGTGCAGTCCCAACCGCAACTGGGTCTCGAACTAAATACCCAAACATCTGTACGGCGTGTTTGCATGTGCTGTTGATGCATGGCTGGTTTAGACGCTGATGGATGTTGTTTAAGTGCTCTGAACGTCGCTCGCCCATTAACCTCGTGTTTCCAGCTCTATTAAGACGGAGGGAATCCATTCAGCCCAGTTTGACACACACACACACACACACACACACACACACACACCCGTATACATCACTTCAGGGGACATTACATGCATTTCCTGGAGACTTATCCTAAACCTAACCAAGTCTTCACCCTAAAATTAATGATCCCCCTTATGGGGACCTCCAATTTGTCCCCATAAGGGAGGCGAGTCCCCACACGTGACTGTGTAAACAAATGTAGGTCCCCACAAGTATAGTAAGACTAGGCCACACACACACCCACACACACACATTTCTGAGCACTATTAGCCATGCATGGAATGAGAACGAGGACAGACCAGGGGACCGTGCGCGCACACCGATATATTCACATTTAGAAAGGCATCGTTTGTCGCCAGTGGACTCAGTCACCACCGTCGCTCCATCGACACCACTGGGAGCTCTGTATGCTAACATCTCCATCACTTCATTAATCCTGCACACACACTGCTGAACCCTCAGAACATGTGTAGCGGGCCTCTGGGAGCTCTGCATGTAACATCTCTATTACCTCGCAGCGGCATTATGCCGTCGCGCTGTCTAATCCTGTTAGGCGCGTCACGGCTGATCTTCTCTCAGAGCGGCAGCACGTGTTAACGGCCGCATAAAGGCCTCACTGCGGCAGGGATTAGCCTTTAACCGTTTTACTGGGTTATGGTTGCTTCTGAACGCAGCCCCCCTGAAGGTGCACAGCCGCGGAGGCTCGGTTCCTCGACTGCGTGTAAGCCGTGGCTCGTAGCGAGTCATTATAACTGTGTTGAATAACTATGAGCATTGGGTTTGACAACACATGACACGTGGGAACAGATTGCTGTCAGAGTAAGACGTCACGCTGCTGGAGACAACATGCAGCTTTCTCTTTCTGTTGTTCTTTCTGCATCCGGGATGAGTGGTTACCTGCACGCAGGGTTGGGAGGGTTACTTTGTGAATGTAATCAGTTACTGATTACTGATTACATGGCTCTGAAAGTAATCCGAATACAGCTACAGTTACGTGTCTTAAAAAAGTAACTTAATCAGATTACTTTTAGATTACTTTTGGATGACTTTCTTTTTCCTTCACAGATGGTATGTTTCTGGTGAACAGGAGACACACAAAGCAAAAGGAAACTGAACGGTTTTTACTGTTTTTAATGGCGTATCAAGAGCACACTGAAACATCACATCTGAAACGATGCAACAACATAATACACTTGTTGGGGATGCAGCTTGGGATGTGAGGAGAGGGACACGGCTTAGAACGGGCGTGTCGCCTTCTGTCCTGCCAGTGTTGGGAGGACAGGAATTAAAATGTCGAACTCGGACTTCATTTTAAGGACATGTCGGCCAGGGGTGTAGAGCTACAGTTTAAGCACCGGATCGGCAAAACAGGAGTGTGTGCACCAGTCTGCCTTGATCTATGTATTCATGTCCGTGACTCTCACAGTATCTGCTGCCCACAGCTGTTTATAGAAGCAACACCTCCTTCACTTCATGACCTCTCTGCAGCCCAGGAGGCAGCGGGAGGGTTAGCTCGCCTCTGAGAAGACGAGCCTCTCACGCACCGCCTCGCTGCGTGTACCTTCAGAACCATTAGGAAGGCTAAAGAGCGGTGTGGCTGATGTGTTTTAACCACACACACACACACACACACACACACACACACACACACACACACACACACACACACACACACACACACACACACACACACACACACACACACACACACACACACACACACACACACACACACACACACACACACACACACACACACACACACACACACACACACACACACACACACACACACACACACACACACACACACACACACACTGCATTTATCAAACAGGTTTGTTTTCCACAGACCTTATTTCCAGCTATTTTCCAAAACCCTTGTGGAGGGAACCAGCAGCTACTTCCTGGTTTCAGGACACGTCACTGCACCTCTTAATATGATGCCAGTATAAACAAGGTCTTTCTGTCGGCTCTGTACATCAATGCCGACCTATGCTGACAAGTAAGTGAAGAGTAGACAATATAAAGGTATGGCGAAATGTCCCACCAGTTTAGGATAATGAAGGTTCTAATCTAATCTATTACATATAGCCATTACATGTCTAACTCCTGGTGACAGGAAGGCAGAAAGCGCATTATACAAATAATAATACTCATAATAATAGCAGACATTTTTTAACAATGACCACAATATCATTATTTTAATAAACCAAATATGAACAATTGAGGAAAATGAGGAAGAACTGATGATTCAAATCTTGTAGTACAAGTAGTAATGTAGTTAGTGCATACATTACTATTGCAACAAATGTGTTAATTTTCTTCATTATTAGTCGATTTGTTTTTGGACGAATGCTCCGGGCCAGTGGTTACAATGGTGGGGGCAGTGATAATACAAGTCCATTTTACCCTTAATGTCTACCTCTGCGGTAAGTTACTAGCACACCTCCCCCGTCGACAATTTACTAGCGGTATTTACTTGCGGCACCGCATGGGCCGGCGGTACCGAAGTGGGCCGGTCGAGAGTCTCGGGCTGATTTGTAGTCCCAGTCCGCCCCTGCCCAACCCTGCCTGTTAACATCTAGCTATGACATGTGGGTATAGTGGTGATGCCTCACCCCATTGACTGCACCCAATCTCCAACGCATGTCTAACAAACGTTGCATTTCTAGATACTAACACCTGGGATCTGTATAGTCCCTAATGCTCAAAGACGCTTAGATGACTTCCTGTAACACCACCGGTGTTCAACTTGATTATGTTAGGGCTGCGAGATGTCATTTCATATTATTTGTATACTTTAGTGGGAATGGATTTGTCCGTACTTCATAGTTGCCTGATAAGAAAGACAAATCATATTATATTATTTTCTTATATTATTTTCTTATTTCATAATACCTTTTATTGTTGTCATGTTGGCATCACTCGTTGTTTAGCAGATACGCTGTGGCGGTTCGACTGTAGTTGCTGGGGTGCCAGTCGGGTCAGGCCTGAGGATGTATAGTTAGGATCAAGTCAAACCCTACACCGGGTGCATGTCACTGACGGGAACCACATACAGCACATGCCTCTTAACCAGTACAATAGTCCTGTATTTTCAATAGTAATTAATACCTTTGAACAAAAACACATCTCTTTAAATGCAAAACAATGAAGCTTAGCGCAAGTTCAATGAGGAAGACCAATCCTCTGGTGTACACGTCATTTCAATCCTCTCCCAATAAGTGATCAGGGGCGTTACTCCCCAGCTCGCCAATCCTCGCACCTGCTAACCCCTTTAAATCTGCTCTTCCCTCTCTGTCAGTCATTTCAGGCGTCGAACGCACAACCCTCCTGTCTCCTGTCTCCTAATACAGGGCCAAGCTAGAACCTTCTCAGACAGACCGAACCACCACCAGGGTCTGGACCCCGGGGGGTTCATCGGAGCGGTTTCCCCTCCTGATGATCATCCTGCAAACCGGGGCCTAATCGCCAAACACACCATTTCATTCACTTGTGGCACTCCGTCAATCACGATTCCCTCATATCAGGCGTCCCGGTAGTAAACATGTGTTCCATACATCCCGTCTCTCCTGATTGAAATATACTATATTCAATAGTTCAAGAACAGTGTGTGAATGAAAACGTATAATCCATATAGTTCATGAAAAATAGTCCAACAAAAACAATAATCCACATTGCGTATTAGTTTCAGTTCAGCAACCACAGAAAGCACATCTTCGTTTAACTTCCCCTCTATTGTTGGAGGGATTGTGTGTGTTGGTATGACAGGCAGAATCGCTACAACACTATCATGTCAATTCCAATAAATGTTCCTTTAGTACAGATCATAGATCATGACCGAAAGAACGAGATCGCGGATACAAGCGGTCGAGATGGGTTTCCTCCGCAGGGTGGCTGGCGTCTCCCTTAGGGATAAGGTGAGAAGTTCGGTCATCAGGGAGGGACTCGGAGTTGAGCCGCTCCTCCTTCGCGTCGAAAGGAGCCAGTTGAGGTGGTTCGGGCACCTAGTTAGGATGCCACCTGGGCGCCTCCCTAGGGAGGTGTTCCAGGCACGTCCAGCTGGGAAGAGACTGAGGGGTAGACCTAGGACCAGGTGGAGGGATTATATCTCTTCGCTGCCTGGGAGCGCCTTGGGACCCCCCAGTCAGAGCTGGTTGATGAGGGGAAAGGAACGTTTGGGGCTCTCTGCTGGAACTGCTACCAGAAGATGGATGGATAGTACAGATGCCAGAAACATGGACTCCCTTAAACATGTTCGGACATCTACGTGTGAGACTTCTTTAATTGAGATTAAAACACTACATCGTTGGTTAATGTCCCGACGTTAGTAGTCTGAATTTGAGTCTCGGTTTAGTTGGGGAAGTATTCGTTCACATTTCTCTTTAAAAATATATATTTAATCGGCACTCGACTGATTTGTAAAAGTGAAAACTAGTGTGAGAACCCTCCACATGTTAGTCAGACATGTCGGTGCATCTTTCTGGAGGCAAACCCAGAGCCAATACACATTTCGACTTCATTGAGATTAAAATGCACTTTCCTCGTCCAGTTGGGCAGGACGGAGCTCAGTGGAGTGCGACGAGTCTGATTGGATGGGCCGAGGGAAGGAGAGTGCACATGATGAAGCTGCAGGCATGTTGTTTGTGACAATAGGGTCTTTAACGAAACGAGTAATCACCACAGACGTATGAGTGATCGCTGTGCGTAGAACGTTGTGAATTAAAATGGCAGGTGGGCTTGGAGAGGCCATCGTTTATCTTGTGAGCTACACCTCTAATGGAAACCCAGTCATCGCTTGAGTCTTTGTTTTGAGTCAATTCAGTATATATCGTAAACATTTCTTAATCCAATCCACTTTATTTATATAGCACAGTTTAAAAACAGAGGGTTTGCCAAAGTGCTTCACAATGAACATAACATTATAATAAAATATAATATTACACGAATAGATAAAAAAAAGCACACATAAGAATAAATACAAGGCACATAAAGGCTTTGGACAGACAGTGAAAGCATACACATAGGTATGACATAGCTCAGACTGACTGACTGGTAGGCGAGGGACAAGAGGTGGGTTTTTAGGCGGGACTTAAAAGCTTCAAGAGTGGGCGACAATTTAACATGAGGGGGGGGGCAGGTCGTTCCAGAGCCTGGGGGCTACCGATGAGAACGCTCGGTCTCCCCTGGTCTTTCTCTTTGTTTTTGGGACTACAAGCAGCAGCTGATCAGCCGACCTCAAAGCCCTTGAGGGGGCGTAGACCTGCAAGAGGTCGGAGATGGACTCTGGGGCCAGCCCATTAAGAGATTTAAAAACAAACAATAACATCTTAAAATGGACTCTGAAATGGAAGCCAGTGGAGCGAAGCCAGAAGTGGTGTGATGTTGTCAAACGTGCGGGTTCCTGTGAGCAGCCGCGCCGCAGCGTTTTTGTACCAGCTGCAGGCAGGCCGGCGAAGTCTTATTTCGGCCGGCATAAGCGCATTACAATAATCTAAACGAGTTGAAACAAAGGCATGAATTACACGCTCAAAGTTTAAAAAGGATAACACCGGTTTGATTTTGGAATTTTGAATTGGTTAAATATACTTAATTAAATCCATGAATCAAGACGTGGCACCGTGTGCAGATTAGTTATCTATCTTACATTTTAGCCCAGTGCTGAGATACCTTGTAACGAGCCAAAGGTGGACGCTACGACTTCCATTGTTGTAGTTCATTGACAACAGCTAAGACACTTTCAACTGCTGTGTATTGTAAACAAAAGGCAACCCTTTAATGGTTGTTGGGATATTGTTTTTGACAGGACTGAATCATTGTTGTTAAACTAAAGAAAACAATATATGTCGGTCATTGAATTGACTAATCGACCATGTTCTGTGAGCGGTCGATAACTACTCAAATCTCGCAGCAGTGACTGATGGAGTCCACCACACATCACGGAGCGTGTTTTACTATAATCAGACGACCCTCTCGTACCCTGTCCTCGCTACATCCGTCAATGCTTCATCAGAAAAGTGTCTTTATCTGACAGCAGTCCTCCAGCAAAGGGATGCTACAGCCCCCCCCCCCCCCCCCCCCCCCCCCCCGTCAGACTGTTGTCCAATAGTAAAAGGTGTCATTAGTAAATTAGCAGTATGGTTGATTGATGTTCTGATAGGCTAATCAATACTACTGCCCCCCCCTCTGGTTTCTGATGCATTCACTTCAGCCCCTGCCAAGTGTCCTTCTCTCTCTGCCCCCCCCTTTCCCTCTCACCCCTTTCTCATTTTGCTGACTGCATTAATCTCGTACCACAATGCCCCTGCTTTGCTGGCGTCACCCTGTACGCTCTAAATCACTTCAGTTTAGCCTAAAGTAGAGTTATTTGTTGTAAACTGATAAAAACAAACAAACAATATAGACTATTTTTGGCTAACTGAATAATTACACCTTGAACAAAAGATAAGCATACCAAACACAAGGACCGACACAACACGTACTAAGAAGGAGGGATAAAGAGATAACGGTGGATAAATACTGTACTGACAAACTTCTGATTCTGTTTTTAAAAAACTGTCTTCAATAAAGCAGCTTGTTGCCTAAAACAACTTTAAAAAACAAAGCAAAACATAAATAACGAGTACAAAAAATAGATATTTGGATAGACCTCGATCAGCTTTGTTGCCAACTAAGTCTAAGGTCTTCACATCCTGTATGAAGGAGTAGGGACATTGCTAGAGCGCCAACACATTGATAAGGGGCGGGACATCTCTTAGCTGTTGACCAATCACAACAGAGCCGGCCAGCTAACCATCAGAGCAGACTGGGCTCTGGTCACAGTCGAGACACTACATACTGATATACACCTGAACATCAGCAGGAGAGGACTCTTTAAAGTAGAGACATTACATACTGATATACACCTGATCATCAGCAGGGAGAGGACTCTTTAAAGTAGAGACACTACATACTGATATACACCTGAACATCAGCAGGAGAGGACTCTTTAAAGTAGAGACACTACATACTGATATACACCTGAATATCAGCAGGAGAGGACTCTTTAAAGTAGATACACTACATACTGATATACAACCTGAACATTAGAAGGAGAGGACTCTTTAAAGTAGAGACACTACATACTGATATACACCTGAACATCAGCAGGAGAGGACTCTTTAAAGTAGAGACACTACATACTGATATACACCTGAATCAGCAGGAGAGGACTCTTTAAAGTAGAGACACTACATACTGATATACACCTGAAATCAGCAGGAGAGGACTCTTTAAAGTAGATACACTACATACTGATATACACCTGAACAAGAAGGAGAGGACTCTTTAAAGTAGAGACACTACATACTGATATACACCTGAACATCAGCAGGAGAGGACTCTTTAAAGTAGAGACACGACATACTGATATACACCTGAACATCAGCAGGAGGGACTCTTTAAAGTAGAGACACTACATACTGATATACACCTGAACATCAGCAGGAGGACTCTTTTAAAGTAGAGACACATACTGATATACACCTGAACATCAGCAGGAGAGGACTCTTTAAAGTAGAGACACGACATACTGATATACACCTGAACATCAGCAGGAGGGGACTCTTTAAAGTAGAGACACTACATACTGATATACACCTGAACATCAGCAGGAGAGGACTCTTTAAAGTAGAGACACTACATACTGATATACACCTGAACATCAGCAGGAGAGGACTCTTTAAAGTAGAGGCACTACATACTGATATACACCTGAACACAGCAGGAGAGGACTCTTTAAAGTAGAGACACTACATACTGATATACACCTGACATCAGCAGGAGAGGACTCTTTAAAGTAGAGACACTACATACTGATATACACCTGAACATCAGCAGGAGAGGACTCTTTAAAGTAGAGACACTACATACTGATATACACCTGAATCACAGGAGAGGACTCTTTAAAGTAGAGACACTACATACTGATATACACCTGAACATCAGCAGGAGAGGACTCTTTAAAGTAGAGACACTACATACTGATATACACCTGACATCAGAAGGAGAGGACTCTTTGAAGTAGAGACACTACATACTGATATACACCTGATCATCAGCAGGAGAGGACTCTTTAAGTAGAGCACTACTACTGATATACCCTGAATCAGCAGGAGAGGACTCTTTAAAGTAGATACACTACATACTGATATACACCTGAACATTAGAAGGAGAGGACTCTTTAAAGTAGAGACACTACATACTGATATACACCTGAACATCAGCAGGAGAGGACTCTTTAAAGTAGAGACACTACATACTGATATACACCTGAACATCAGCAGGAGAGGACTCTTTAAAGTATAGACACTACATACTGATATACACCTGAACATCAGCAGGAGAGGACTCTTTAAAGTAGAGACACGACATACTGATATACACCTGAACATCAGCAGGAGGGACTCTTTAAAGTAGAGACACTACATACTGATATACACCTGAACATCAGGCAGGAGAGGACTCTTTAAAGTAGAGACACTACATACTGATATACACCTGAACATCAGCAGGAGAGGACTTCTTTAAAGTAGAGACACTACATACTGATATACACCTGAACATCAGCAGGAGAGGACTCTTAAAGTAGAGACACGACATACTGATATACACTGATCATCGGCAGGAGAGGACTCTTTAAAGTAGACACTACATACTGATATACACCTGAACATCGAGGAAGGACTCTTTAAAGTAGAGACACTACATCTGATATACACCTGAACACGCAGGAGAGGACTCTTTAAAGTAGAGACACTACATACTGATACACACCTGAACATCGGCAGGAAGGACTCTTTAAAGTAGAGACACTACATACTGATATACACCTGAACATGCAGGAGAGGACTCTTTAAAGTAGAGACACTACATACTGATATACACCTGAACATCAGCAGGAGGGGACTCTTTAAAGAGACACTACATACTGATATACACCTGAACATCAGCAGGAGAGGACTCTTTAAAGTAGAGACACTACACACTGATATACACCTGAATCAGCAGAGAGGACTCTTTAAAGTAGAACACTACATACTGATATACACCTGAACATCGAGGAGAGGACTCTTTAAAGTAGAGACACTACATACTGATATACACCTGATCATCAGCAGGAGAGGACTCTTTAAAGTAGAGGACACGACATACTGATATACACCTGAACATCAGCAGGAGGGACTCTTTAAAGTAAGACACTACATACTGATATACACCTGAACATCAGCAGGAGAGGACTCCTTTAAAGTAGAGACACGACATACTGAGATACACCTGAAACATCAGCAGGAAGAGGGACTCTTTAAAGTAGAGACACTACATACTGATATACACCTGAACATTAGCAGGAGAGGACTCTTTAAAGTAGAGACACTACATACTGATATACAACCTGAACATCAGCAGGAGAGGACTCTTTAAAGTAGAGACACTACCATACTGATATACACCTGAACATCAGCAGGAGAGGACTCTTTAAAGTAGAGACACTACATACTGATATACACCTGAACATCAGCAGGAGAGGACTCTTTAAAGTAGAGACACTACATACTGATATACACCTGAATATCAGCAGGAGAGGACTCTTTAAAGTAGATACACTACATACTGATATACCACCTGAACATTAGAAGGAGAGGACTCTTTAAAGTAGAGACACTACATACTGATATACACCTGAACATCAGCAGGAGAGGACTCTTAAAGTAGAGACACGACATACTGATATAACCTGAACATCAGCAGGAGAGGACTCTTAAAGTATAGACCACTACATACTGATATACACCTGAACATCAGCAGGAGAGGACTCTTTAAAGTAGAGACACGACATCCTGATATACACCTGACCATCAGCAGGAGGGGACTCTTTAAAGTAGAGACACTACATACTGATATACACCTGAACACAGCAGGAGAGGACTCTTTAAAGTAGAGACACTACATACTGATATACACCTGAACATCAGCAGGAGAGGACTCTTTAAAGTAGAGACACTACGTACTGATATACACCTGAACATCAGCAGGAGAGGACTCTTTAAAGTAGAGGCACTACATACTGATATACACCTGAACATCAGCAGAGAAGAGCTCTTTAAAGTAGAGACCACTACATACTGATATACACCTGAACATCAGCAGGAAGGACTCTTTAAAGCAGAGACACTACATACTGGATACACACCTGAACATCAGCAGGAGAGGACTCTTTAAAGCAGAGACACTACATACTGATATACACCTGACCATCAGCAGGAGAGGACTCTTTAAAGTAGAGACACTACATACTGATATACACCTGAACATCAGCAGGAGAGGACTCTTTAAAGTAGAGACAAAACTACATACTGATATACACCTGAACATCAGCAGGAGAGGACTCTTTAAAATAGAGACACTACATACTGATATACACCTAAACATCAGCAGGAGAGACTCTTTAAAGCAGAGACCTACATACTGATACACACCTGAACATCAGCAGAGAGGACTCTTTAAAGCAGAGACACTACATACTGATACACCTGAACATCAGCAGGAGAGCACTCTTTAAAGTAGAGACACTACATACTGATATGCACCTGAACATCAGCAGGAGAGGACTCTTTAAATAGAGACACTACATACTGATATACACGACAGGACTCTTTAAAGTAGAGACACTACATACTGATATACACCTGAACATCAGCAGGATAGGACTCTTTAAAGTAGAGACACACTACATACTGATATACACCTGAACATCAGCAGGAGAGGACTCTTTAAAGTAGAGACACTACAATACTGATATACACCTGAACATCAGCAGGAGAGGACTCTTTAAGTAGAGACACTACATACTGATATACACTACAGGACTTTTAAAGTAGAGACACTACATAATGATATACACCTGAACATCAGCAGGAGAGGACTCTTTAAAGTAGAGACACTACATACTGATATACACCTGAACATCAGCAGGAGAGGACTCTTTAAAGTAGAGACACTACATACTGATATACACCTGACATCAGCAGGAGAGGACTCTTTAAAGTACATACACTACAAAACTGATATACACCTGAACATCAGCAGGAGAGGACTCTTTAAAGTAGAGACACTACATACTGATATACACCTGAACATAGCAGGAGAGGAACTCTTTAAAGTAGAGACACTACATACTGATATACACCTGGATATCAGCAGGAGAGGACTCTTTAAAGTAGAGACACTACACTGATATACACCTGAACATCAGCAGGAGAGGACTCTTTAAAGTAGAGACACTACATACTGAATACACCTGAACATCAGCAGGAGAGGACTCTTTAAAGTAGAGACACTACGTACTGAGATACACCTGAAACATCAGCAGGAGAGGACTCTTTAAAGTAGAGGCACTACATACTGAATACACCCTGAACATCAGCAGGAGAGGACTCTTAAATAGAGACACTACATACTGATATACACCTAACATCAGCAGGAGAGGACTCTTTAAAGCAGAGACACTACATACTGATACACACCTGAACATCAGCGGAGAGGACTCTTTAAAGCAGAGACACTACATACTGATATACACCTGAACATCAGCAGGAGAGCACTCTTTAAAGTAGAGACACTACATACTGATATGCACCTGAACATCAGCAGGAGAGGACTCTTTAAAGTAGAGACACTACATACTGATATACACGACAGGACTCTTTAAAGTAGAGACACTACATACTGATATACACCTGAACATCAGCAGGAGAGGACTCTTTAAGTAGAGACACTACATACTGATATACACCTGAACATCAGCAGGAGAGGACTCTTATAAAGTAGAGACACTACATACTGATATACACCCTGAACATCAGCAGGAGAGGACTCTTTAAAGTAGAGACACTACATACTGATATACACGACAGGACTCTTTAAAGTAGAGACACTACATACTGATATACACCTGAACATCAGCAGGAGAGGACTCTTTAAAGTAGAGACACTACATACTGATATACACCTGAACATCAGCAGGAGAGGACTCTTTAAAGTAGAGACACTACATACTGATATACACCTGACCATCAGCAGGAGAGGACTCTTTAAAGTACATACACTACAAACTGATATACACCTGAACATCAGCAGGAGAGGACTCTTTAAAGTAGAGACACTACATACTGATATACACCTGAACATCAGCAGGAGAGGACTCTTTAAAGTAGAGACACTACATACTGATATACACCTGGATATCAGCAGGAGAGGACTCTTTAAAGTAGAGACACTACAACACTGATATACACCTGAACATCAGCAGAGAGGACTCTTTAAAGTAGAGACACTACATACTGATATACACATGAACATCAGCAGGAGAGGACTCTTTAAAGTAGAGACACTACATACTGATATGCACCTGAACATCAGCAGGAGAGGACTCTTTAAAGTAGAGACACTACATACTGATATACACCTGAACATCAGCAGGAGAGGACTCTTTAAAGTAGAGACACGACATACTGATATACACCTGAACATCAGCAGGAGAGGACTCTTTAAAGTAGAGACACTACATACTGATATACACCTGAACATCAGCAGGAGAGGACTCTTTAAAGTAGAGACACTACATACTGATATACACCTGAACATCAGCAGGAGAGGACTCTTTAAAGTAGAGACACTACATACTGATATACACCTGAACATCAGCAGGAGAGACTCTTTAAAGTAAAGACACTACATACTGATATACACCTGAACATCAGCAGGAGAGGACTCTTTAAAGTAGAGACACTACATACTGATATACACCTGAACATCAGCAGGAGAGGACTCTTTAAAGTAAAGACACTACACACTGATTATACACCTGAACATCAGCAGGAGAGGACTCTTTAAAGTAGAGACACTACATACTGATCTACACCTGAACATCAGCAGGAGAGGACTCGTTTAAAGTAGAGACACTACATACTGATATACACCTGAACATCACAGGAGAAGGACTCTTTAAAGTAGAGACACTACATACTGATATACACCTGAACATCAGCAGGAGGGACTCTTTAAAGTAGACACTACATACTGATATACACCTGAACACCAGCAGGAGAGGACTCTTTAAAGCAGAGACACGACATACTGATATACACCTGAACATCAGCAGGAGAGGACTCTTTAAAGTAGAGACACTACATACTGATATACACCTGAACATCAGCAGGAGAGGACTCTTTAAAGTAGAGACACGACATACTGATACACCTGAACATCAGCAGGAGAGGACTCTTTAAAGTAGAGACACTACATACTGATATACACCTGAACATCAGCAGGAGAGGACTCTTTAAAGTAGAGACACGACATACTGATATACACCTAACATCAGCAGGAGAGGACTTTAAAGTAGAGACACTACATACTGATATACACCTGAACATCAGCAGGAGAGGACTCTTTAAAGTAGAGACACTACATACTGATATACACCTGAACATCAGCAGGAGAGGACTCTTTAAAGTAGGACACTACATACTGATATACACCTGAACATCAGCAGGAGAGGACTTTTAAAGTAGAGACACTACATACTGATATACACCTGAACATCAGCAGGAGAGGACTCTTTAAAGTAGAGACACTACATACTGATATACACCTGAACATCAGCAGGAGGGACTCTTTAAAGTAGAGACACTACATACTGATACACCTGAAATCAGCAGGAGAGGACTCTTTAAGTAGAGACACTACATACTGATATACACCTGAACATCAGCGGAGAGGACTCTTTAAAGTAGAGACACTACATACTGATATACACCTGAACACAGCAGCCGGAGAGTACTCTTTAAGTAGAGACACTACATACTGATATACACCTGAACATCAGCAGGAGAGTACTCTTTAAAGTAGAGACACTACACACTGATATACGCCTGAACATCAGCAGGAGAGGACTCTTTAAAGTAGAGACACTACATACTGATATACACCTGAACATCAGCAGGGAGGACTCTTTAAAGTAGAGACACTACATACTGATAACACCTGAACATCAGCAGGAGAGGACTCTTTAAAGTAGAGACACTACATACTGATATACACCTGAACATCAGCAGGAGAGGACTCTTTAAAGTAAGACACTACATACTGATATACACCTGGACATCATCATGAAATGCCCTCTAGCATCAGAGTTTCTACTATTACTTTATCTTAATTGTGTTCACATAAAGGCAGTTGATGGCAACATGTAATTTGCTTAACTCTTGTACCACACAGACATGTTCTTTCGTCGTTATTAACATCGGCCACGGTCTCACCGATTGTAACTTTTGCTACTGGGAGACGCCCACAATGTTCGGTAATGTTTCTACTTCCTGCATCACCTGCTTTTAACTTTCTATTTCCCCCCCTTCTGTTTAATGAATGACTTGATGACGTGTGTGGAGGAGAATCTCTCTATGGAGGGAACGCAGGGATGCCTATACGAAATACAAAAATATGTTTTCAAGGTTGTTGAAACATTGATTTAAGTTGCCATTTCCATTCAGAGCAGCAACAGAAAATGGTTCAAAGTGAAATTAGGAAAAAAAGATCAATAACCAAATGAAGCCGTAACACAATCAATTTGACAAAGAGGTAATTAAAGGTCAGCAAGCGGCAGATTAACAGAGAACAAATGAGGCGATAAATGGACTGCATAATCTTTCATGTGTCCCCCAAATATCATTGGCCGAGTACCAACTTTGTTGAGTCTTTATTAACTCCATTTGGGGCGGTGGTGGCGAAGTCGATAGGGACTTGCCTTGGCAACTGGAAGGTCACCCGTTCAAGTCCCGGAAAGACCAAGTGCTACCGAGGTGTCCCTGAGCAAGGCACCGTTCCCCACACTGCTCCCCGGGCGCCGTTCAAAATGGCCGCCCACTGCTCCTAACACTAGGATGGGTCAAATGCAGAGAGACAATTTCCCCACGGGGGATTAATAAAAGTCCATCTTATCTATGTCTACAAAATATTAGTGACTTTTGTTAACCATCCTTTCAAATAGTAGTAAGTAAACATGCTTAGTTTCAGCATGTATCGTGGGTACCCATACATCATCTTCATGAAACACACACACACTGATTTTACACCAACACACGTCCCTCTGTATCAAAAGGAAAGTATTTTGATATATTTATTAGGGATGGGAACGATTAATCGAATATTCGAAATTATTCAGGAATTCGAATATGAGAATATTAATTTAGTTTCTGGGTGGGGTGCCTACGTTGATTACATGGTCAAATGGAATAATTCAACGTATACGACAGTGCCATAGTGTGTCAGGTCTAAAGGTTGTGTGTTGCTCCGCTCACCGGTCCCTCACAGCGGGCCGAGCTGCAGGTGCTGATCCCTCTCTCTCGCGTCCGGTTAGACTTCACCCATCAGAAGAAGGTCTATAGCTGTCAACTGTTCAAACTGTGATCACCAGTTCAATACATTTGACAAATTCGACTTGGTTTCTAAACTTATTTGAACATGTATTTATTTATTGTTCAAAATACAATTTTTTTTATAGGATATGTACATTTCGGTTATCGGTTTTTTTGGGGGGTCGAATATTCGAATATACATTTGCTTTCAAATGCCCATCCCTAATATGTATGTGGCACGTGTGATGACCCTGGGTCCTTATGTCATGTGTGTTTTTTTTGCTATGCCATTCTCCCTGTGAGTGAGTGAGTGAGTGAGTGAGTGAGTGAGTGAGTGAGTGAGTGAGTGAGTGAGTGAGTGAGTGAGTGAGTGAGTGAGTGAGCGAGGCAAGGCAAGGCAAATTTGAGCTACAGCCCAATAGCATAGTGTGTGTTTTCAGACCCCAGGAAATCTGTAGGCCTGTGTGGCAAAGTTGATAATTGTAGTAAGTAGTAACCTTGTTTACCTTTGTAAATATAATGTTTTGGTGACGTGTTTAAAGTAGGAGTGAGAAGCCCTTGTGTTTGTTTGGTAGGAGCCTTTCATATGATTTGTTTTTTTGGTACGTTTTGGGTCCTGTAAATATGTTTTGTTTGTTATGTTGGCTTTGTCTCACCTCAGACGCTTTAATTAAACTACTAAAGGTGATCTTCGTTGTCACTGAGTGGGAACAGTGGGCATTTTTAACTTATGGCTAGGTTCCCCTAAACCTGGTCATCACCACACGATTTCTTTCAATTCTCCCCGACTTTATCAGTAAATAGTTTGACGGTGAAGCATTCAGTACGATATTAATTCACTTTTCAGCTTTATACCAATCCAAGGTCGAAGGTTCAAGATTCAAAGCTTTATTAGTCATACGTACATAGCTACACATCTTAGGTCACAGCCAGGCTCCTCCAACAGAGCAACACAATAAAACAGAAATAATTGTGCAAGTAAATACAAAACAAATAGTGCAATAAGAGTCTATATACAAGTGATTGGAATATGATATATTAGATACATCATTTGTAAGTTGCAGCCAGGTGGATGTTGTTTCAAAAGTTCAGGTGTTTACCAGTCTTATATCCCTTCATAACTTGAAGACAATATGGCCGTTTCTCAATGTCGAGGAGGCTTGCTTGGTAGCACATGTATGCTGGGCATTTGTTAGTCCCTTTTATCCAAAGCGACTTACACACTCAATACTGTGGACTATCCCACAGGACCAATTTGGGGTGAAGTGTCTGAGGGACACAACGACATGCTGACTGCAGTGGGACTCGAATAGAATGGCCATGTTGCTTTTGTTAAAACAATATGTCGCTAAATCCCTGATCTCGGATATTAAATTGCTGGGAATAGAAAAAGTGAACACAGAACAAGAACTTTCCTGTAACACGTAAGTGATCGATCAGCACTTTATCAAAGTCTGTTCTGGACTTCTTTTGTTCTTTCTTATCCTTATTTTGCTGAGTGTGTATTTCCTCTCTCAGAACTCGTCTGTTTTAAATTCATGCAGCTAAACCTTTTCTCACCTGGGACCACTGGTGCTGATGGTCGCAGAGAGGCTCGGTTCAGTTCCCCTCTCTTCGCTCATGAATGTTGATGAAGGAAATTAAGTTTAGCCATCTATTATATGGTCTATATTTATGAAGCGCCCCTGTTCCAAATAAATCACGTTTCGTCCCCATGGGAGTGAAACCATCAGAAGAAGCTCCTTGACGGTGAGGAAGAGCTTAACTTAATGTAGTTTACAAAATGCAATACATGATGTTACTTAGCTAATGCTATCATCCAAAGCCACGTACTTCAATAATTACCCTTTACATGACATATAAAATATCTACCTCTCAAAGAAGAACGTCAGCTTTTGAATAATCGACCTGTATCTCTTCTGAGAAACAGAAACAAAGTTGTCCGAATGTAAGCCTGGACCCCAATAAGACAATTACGTTTCGGCAACACAACTCCTTGTTCAGGTTTTTTGAAAAGATTGTGGGTTTGCGTTTAAATACAACAACATTGGTATTACTTGCAGAAGACGAATGAAACCGTTCTGGTTCCACTGGGGGACACCCACCAGTACACGAAGAAGAAGATACTAGTACAAGAAGATGTTTTTGATTTTAAAACAAATTGTATTTGCATGTGTTTTAACGACACACACATTTTGCAAAAGAGTTGAAAAAACCAACGCGTTTCAATTAATAAATAACCAGATTTCCATGACTACGATTAAATATCATTTGAAACATTGTACCCATTTAAAAACATCCTCCTTTACACACTTTAAAAACACAAACTACACCTATCTTTCAAAACTTCAATAATAGTCGTTCTCCCCCAGCGAGCACAGAACCTGCCCACACATCCAGAGCCCCCTGCAGATGGTTGGTCAGTGTGTAGAATGCTCCACCCTCAGACGCGCTGCCACCAGCCCCCTCACCCCCGTTTCCACCGGGTCCGTTCGCGTCACGGCCGCGCCGCGGTTTTGGTCCGGCCTCCTCCGGCGTCATACCCTACCAGGCGCGTTTCAGAAGCATTTCAGAAGCGGAGCGTCTTGCGTGCCGGCTCACAGTTTTTGTTGATTTGGGCATTTCTCATCCTACTTGAAAGACTACGGAGGGATAGGGTCTGTAAAATGAGTTCATATCGGGGATTGACTGGATGCTCTGACCGTTCCACTTCCTGCCCGGCGCTAAGCAACGCCTCGCGTCGCGTTGAAATAGACTTGCATCCTATTTTTAGCGGTGCCCAGCGTCGAGACGCTTCTGGGACGCTTCTGAGCCGTAACGCGGCGCGTCTGGTGGAATAGCACCCATTGACTAGAGTGGCCGCGATCAATGTGAACGCCGGGGCGCAGCCGTAACGCAGCCGTAACGCAGCCGTAACGCGACACAGACGGACCCGGTGGAATCTAGGGGTCAGACGGAGCACTGCATCCGTCCATCCCACTCCAGCAAGTTTTGCATCAGCAAACAAGAAATGTATCAGTACTAGAGTTTCCTTCTTCTTCAGGGTGTATTTGGGGCAACAAGTGGTATGGAGAAAACCTCCCAACCCTTCCACCCACTCCTGTAACATGTTATTTAGACCAGCCAATCGGGGACAGGACACCACTACGCGTTCCAATGTTTCTGCTATAAAACAGAACGGACCGCCTGGGTCCAAATGAGCTCTGTATTTATTTGTGACTATTGCTCCATGTATGATTCTCCATTGGATGTTTGCTGTTGCTAAGGTATAGCTGCTTCCCATGCAGGGGCTGAACGTTCCAGGTGTTCGAGTCCCCAGTGACAGCAGGGCCCCATCCTCCTCTCTCCAGGCAGGAAATACATACCGTACTTTTCGGACTATAAGCCGCGACTTCTTCCCCCATTTTTTTTGTGCAGCTAACGGCCACTAGGGAACCTCCTAAATCTATAGGTTTTACAGGTAACATTAACCACCTTTAACACTATGGGCTCTAGGACCGGTCCGCGCCCGCCACCTTTAAGCGGCGGGCTCCAGCAGGAAAAGCTGGAGGCCGGAAAAGAGTGAGACAGGTAGCGCGCCAAAGTAAAAGTGGAACCGAGAGACAGAACCAGTGATAGCAGGGCCCCATCCTCCTCTCTCCATTCCCCCACCGCACACTCAAGGCAGGAAAGACATACTCATACCCTTTCTCCACTGGTCAGCCAGATCTGCATTGAGAGCAAAAGTCCCGTGGGATGGCGACAGCGACTGCCACACCTCACCTACCAAGTTCTCCAGAACTCGGGTTGATCGAATGCCCGTCACCTCAGCCAGTTTTTCTGTGGAGACCCCCGTCAAAGTGTTACCACTCTGCAACAGTACAAGAAGAAGAAGATACTAGTACAAGAAGAAGAAGAATATACTAGAAATAGCGGTCGTGTCCAGTGCTTTTCGACCATGCCACCCTCTTACTTCAACATTTTGTATGTGGTATAAATACAAGTTATTTTATGGGATATACTCGTCTTAAAACCCAACAAGGCATTTCAGTTTAAGCCACACAACTGCTTCGTCAGGTTTAGGAACATGTTAGGGTTAAAGTGACATTTTTTTTTTTTTTTTTAATCTCTCCCTGACCCAAGCCATCATCCCATCATGCTTAAAATCAGCAATCATAATCCCCGCCCCCAAAACAACAGCAGCCAACAGCTGCCTAAACAACTTCAGGCCCATTGCCCTAACATCGGTAGTTATGAAATGCTTTGAGCGGTTGGTCTCGCATCACATCAAGGCCTGCCTCCCCTCAGCCTTCGATCCTCATCAGTTTGCCTTCAGGACAAACCGCTCCACGGAGGATGCCATTGCCATAACCCTCCACACCACACTAAGCCACCTGGAACATCCAGGGAACTATGTTAGACTTCTCTTCATAGATTACAGCTCAGCCTTTAACACCATCATCCCTGACATCCTCATCAATAAACTTCTTGACCTCCACCTGCCCCCCTCCACCTGTGCCTGGATAAAGGATTTCCTCACAAACAGACCACAATGTGTGAAACTGGGCTCCCATCTCTCTTCCACCCTAACACTCAGCACTGGCTCTCCCCAGGGCTGTGTGCTAAGTCCACTCCTGTATGCCTTATACACACATGACTGCTCTCCCACCTACCTTTCAAACACCATCATTAAATATGCAGACGACACCACTGTCATCGGGCTCGTCTCAGGAGGTGATGAGACAGCCTATAGAGAGGAGGTCCGTAAACTGACGGAGTGGTGCGCGGTCAACAACCTACTGCTTAACTCCATAAAAACGAAAGAAATCATTATCGATTTCAGGAGAACAAGCATAGACCACGCCCCCCTCTACATTAATGGGGACTGTGTAGAGAGGGTGCCTTCATTTAAATTCCTGGGAGTCCACATCTCCCAGGAGCTCACCTGGTCCACAAACACCACGGCAGTGATAAAGAAGGCCCAGCAGCGACTGTACTTCCTGAGACTGCTCAGAAAGAACCATCTGAATCAGAAGCTGCTGGTGACCTTCTATTGCTCGACAGTTGAGAGCGTCCTCACATACTGCATCTCTGCTTGGTATGCAGGGTGCTCGGCTGCCGACAGGAAGGCTCTGCAGAGGGTCATTAACACGGCCCAGAGGATTATTGGCTGCCCTCTGCCCTCCCTGGAAGACATCACCAGGTCTCGCTGCCTCAGGAGGACCAGTTCCATCCTGAAGGACTCATCCCACCCAGCCCGTCATCTGTTCGACCTGCTGCCCTCGGGCCGGCGCTACCGTTCACTGAAAGCCCGCACCTCCAGACTCACAAACAGTTTTCTTCCCATGGGCCATTAGGACATTAAACACACAAAAATAACTCCCCACATCCCCACTGTGCAATAATCCTGGTCTGTTTTTATGTATACTGTAATATTTATCATATATATATATTTTATCATAATTCTATTTTATTCATCTATTTATTAATCCTGGTCATCTACTTGACGATCCGAAGCTGTGTGCACTACTTGCTGGTCGTAACTGTCAGACCTTTTATTTTGTGTTTTAATATGTCTGTTTTTAAAGCACTCGCTGGAGCAGCAACCATGAATCTCGTTGTATATATGTACAATGACAATAAAAGCTTTTTGAATTTGAATTTGATTACTTCATTACGTAACAAATAAGTCAACTTTTGGGCTAAAGTAACTACAAAAGTGGCATTCAATGGTTTCGCAAGACGACTAAATCAATGCTGGTTTCCCATTGGACACAGAAAGCGGCCTCCTGGGTGAAAGTCCAGGGGTTTTTCGAAAAATAGATTTTTTTTTGTGCTATTCATTTCATACAGTGCACGAGCGATGAAGACTGAAGCCTGTGTATTGTTGAAAGGCAAACACATTTTCAAACTCAACACCATAGTTTCCAGCTGGTTATACCCTGAGGACATCACTATGGTATAATCAGGGCTCCACGAGGAGGTGCTGTGAAGTCTCGTCCTCCTCACGGTTCATCGTGGGGCATGTTCTAGTTCTCTCACAGCAGCTCCACGAGGAGGTGCTGTGAAGTCTCGTCCTCCTCACAGTTCATCATGGGGCATGTTCTAGTTCTCTCACAGCAGCTCCACGAGGAGGTGCTGTGAAGTCTCGTCCTCCTCACGGTTCATCGTGGGGCATGTTCTAGTTCTCACACAGCAGCTCCACGAGGAGGTGCTGTGAAGTCTCGTCCTCCTCACGGTTCATCGTGGGGCATGTTCTAGTTCTCACACAGCAGCTCCACGAAACCACAGCTCTGACCGCAAGTCTGATGTCAGCCACCTCACGTCTCTCATGCTCTCCGATAACCGTTTACTTTTGACTAACTTCAAGACTTCGTTACCTTCGTCAGGTGTGTTGCTATAACACCTCCATATTTGAAATCGTTTATCATTTTAAAAGTTACTCTATTCGGTAGTCCGATCCAATCGATCTGTAAATGCTGAACTTCAGTTGTGAAGTCGCCATAAAGTAACTTGTGGTCCAGTTCTAGCTCCGCCTCTTCCTCCATCCCAGTTCTCCTTCCTCAACCCAAGTGCTTTCCTATCGATTGAAGCCGAGATGTTTTTTACAAAGGTGATGTTTAGTCTAATGCCCAGGTATATGGCTCCCAGCCTCCATATTCCCTACTCTTAAATAACAAGTTACATTTAGCAACCTCCCTTGTTGCCATTTCCCCTTTCTGTGTGTTCATGAGTGTGTGCTTCACTCTGGGGTGAGACCGACAGAGAAGGTGCACAAGGCGTCCATAAAGCAAACCCCTGTCTCATTAGGACGACAGCACAGACACCACGTTACTCACACCTCGCTCCACCTGCTCGTCTGCCTTTCTCTCACTGTCTTCCTTCTCCTTCTCCGTCCTCTGTTTCCGTCAGCTCTTCTCCGCACATCCGTCCTGCCTCCGTCTTCACTTCTCACCGATTCTCGTCACCGTGTTTGACACTCTTCATTTTCTTTTGATCACTTTTCCCCTCCCCACAGGCTACACTTCCTGTCGGAGCGTCCCTCTCTTGTCATCTTTCGGCAGCGAGATGGCATTACTCAAATCCTTTTTCTGCCGAGGCTCGTTAGAGTTATTTACACCTCTTCTGTCTTTCTGTCGCTCTCGGTTTCCATCTTTGTCTTCGTGTGTCTCCATCTCGCTGCTGCTGCCAGAAGTCTTTGAAGGACGTCATCTTTCTCAGCCTTCCTCCTTTCTCTCAGGTGTTGAGTTGACCGTTTTAGCCAAGGTCATACTTGTTAGTCTGCAAGGAGATCTTCTTTCTGAGAAGTTCAGTCAGTCGGTCTTGATGGTTTATTTAAAGCAAATTACAGCGTCCAAAATCAACATAGCATCTTGACGGCCCACTACCGCCTGAAGACTAAACTATAATACTGTGTTCATGTTGGGTTTCATTAGTCCTTACTGTCCTTTGTGGTTGTCGATTCCTCTTTTAGTAGTTTTTTAGTCTCTTTCTGGCAGTTTTGAGTCTATTTCTAGTAATTGTGTCAGTCTACTACTTTTTATCGTACATTTTTGGTGGTAATTTATCCGTCTCTTTGTGGCTTTTTCGTTACTTTGTTTGAGTGTCTGTATTTCTTTTTGTTGACTTTCCAACATCAGTCTTCCAGCCTGTAGCCCAACCCAGTCTCACGGCATTTCGTGTTATAGTCACGAAATGAATCTATTGACACCATTTCCACATTTTTTTTGTGTCACACAGAACGATTTTAAAAGCAATGTATTTCTATTGGTAGTATGTTTCGTGCCTGCACCAGATAATACTAAATTAGGAGGAAAAATATATTTTAAAAATACAGATTTCAGTATTCTGAGGCTCTGAGCTCCATTTATTTTCCTCGCGGACGGCAAAAAAAGTCCGACATTATACGATTTAAAATACAAACAATAATCGTGACTTGATATTGAGTAAGAAAATGTTTTATGGACCACACAGCTTCCAGTCTTCCAAGACTCGACCGGACAAAAAGACGTGCTGCAGGCACGAAACACACTACCAGTAGAAATACATTGCTTTTAAAATCGTTCTGTGTGACATGAAAATAAATGGGGAAAATCATGTTGGTGAAGACGAAGCAATAGATTAATTTCGTGACTATTACACGAGATGCCGTGAGACTGGGTTGTGTAGCCAGTCCACCCATTAGGTAATCGACCTATAGTACTAACAAGTTGGGCCAATCAGCTTTCAGGGATGTCTTGGCCCCCCCTCTTTTCCCAGTTGTCTCTAATCTCACTTTTTTTGTATCCCATAAAACACTTTAAAACTGCAGACTTGCCAGCGTCCTATTGGCTAAACCTTAAGTTCAGCAAAGTCCAAACTCATACAAAACACAACTGTCTTGCCAACATAAACATTTAATCAGACATAATCACTTGCCTAAATGGCTGGTGTCTTCCTCCCTTTATCCTTCCTGTGTCTTTCCTGTTCTCACTTCCTCAGTTCCTTCCCTCTTTCTGCTACGCTTTTTCGTAATCTTGCTCATTGTTTGCTTTTCTTTCGGCTCTTCTCTTCTCTTCGCTCCTTTCCTTTTACCTTTATTTTATTTTTCATCTTCCACTTCCATTATATGTGTCATTACTTCCCCTTCATTCTCTTCCCTCTTCTGACTTAGACCTTCTTGTTGTGTCCCTCCATCACCTTCCCTTCTGTCACCGTACTCCCCTTTCTCTTCGTGCACTTCCTTCCTCCTCCCTTCCCCTCTCATCTGACCAACCCCTGCTCTGACAGCCTCTTTTCACCCCCTACCTCTTGATGCTGTCGGCCTCTTAAAGCCCTCCCCTTGACTCTAACATCCATGGGGACATGGACCTCGATGTATTCTCTCTCCAATCCTCACCTCTGATCTCCACACCCTCTGACTTGTGTTCAGGCCTTGTTATATGTCTCCTTCCTTGTGTGTCCTTCTTCTCCCTGTTCGTCCCCTCCATGCGTCTTCCCTGCCTTCCTCTCTGTTCTGTGAAGTTGTGAATATTATGTTATATAAAGATTGAACATCCAGAAGGACGGCCGTTCCTTTGTCCGGTATCAAAGTGTGACGTCACCGGACAGATCCTCCTTTCTCTTAACCGGACACTACGGGGATTACACCCAGTTGAATACGGTTACAGCACGCGGTCCACTCCCATCCGGGCGGGACGGCAAAGAGCCTCTCATTGTTTGGTGAAATCAGCTGTCGTTGCAGTTTGTTGAGGTTTCTGCAGCGCCGTGCTTTTAATGCACTCGGACTGATGTGATGGGCTTGATAGAAAGATGATGTTGAATATAAGTAGGGTTTCAACAACTTTTCAGTACATCTAGGAACTTTAGACTTTGCTTGCTAATCTGAAAGAGATATACCACAATAATTCTGGTTTGGTTTGTTAGTATTATTGTTTGCTTATAGTTAGCTTATTTTAGCGTAGATCCGTGGCAAAAACATTTAACATACTTTAATCACCAGTTCTAAGACACAAAGAACCTTCGGACATTCACCACTAGGGTATTTACTGGTGTATTCTGTTGAACAACACGTTAAAACCTCTTCAGCTTGTGTTAACCGCAGACATGTTATCAGGTTAACAACCAAAAACACATTCAGAAAACCTATAGGCGCGTTCACACCGCAGTACTTTTTCCACTTTAGTTCCAAAATGTCGCGTTCACACCAAAAAGAGCCGGAACTAAAAGGAGTTAATGCAAACCTTTTCACCCCCTTTTCCGTCCCTGCTGGAGAGCAGGGACTTTCGTGGGAGAAAAAGGTTCCTCTGTCTGATTGGCTGGGCGGATTGCAAACCACGCCCCGTAAAACTCCCAACAAGTTTTGTGAAGCCGCCATTTTATTATCCTCGCATTAGCATTATTAGCATTAGCATTAGCCCCGCGCAGAAACGCAGAGAGACTAACTTATGGCAACACAAAATAAAACATGGGAGCGGTGGAGATGAGGAGGTGTCGGCGTTCTGGCGATTTACTCGGAAAGCTAGTCCCCAACTCCGGGGACTTCCGGCCGGGGACTCCGGGTGGCAGTATATACCGTGAAGTGGTTTGTGGCCTGCCAGTAAACCCAAAGCAGCAGAAGAAGAAGTGACGTCAGCGGCTTCATTTGCCTCATCCTCCCCCAGGGACTTATTCCGGTGTGAACGCGATCTGTACTTAGTTCATGAGAACTAAAGAGTTCTCATGAACCTTTGTGGGAAAAGTACTGCGGTGTGAACGCGCCTCTTGACTTCTCATTAAGTAACCCTGAAGTGCTGAAATACTTATCTATTCCTAGGTTTGGGACTCTGAACCACTCGAGATGGCTGCCGTGTCTTTGGCTTTTTCTTCATTTTAGTTCAGTGTATGTTTACATTACGTTGTGTGCTTTTCATTATTTTATGTCTATATATATATATATATATATATATATTCATGTGTCACTGTTGGCAGAGCCTTCGTTTTTAATTGCCATATCTCCACTGTAGCTACTGTGCACATGACAATAAAGCCTTGCATCTTGAAAAGCAAATGGCTACACTTGCTTATAATCAGGCCAGTATTGTTAACATACACAACATGCATGGGGGCGTGTGGCGCAGTGGGTTGTGTGTTGGGATCACAGGTTCAAACCCCACTGCAGTCAGCATGACGTTGTGTCCCTGAGACTCTCACCCCACGTTGCTCCAGTGGGGATCGCCCTCAGTATTGAGTATGGAAGTCGCTTTGGATAAGAGCGTCTAACAAGCGACATGTCATGTGATGCACTCCATGGCTACACTTATATCCCCCGTGTGGTCTACCGCTGAAGACCATAACTCAGAACACCTTAATGTTCCGGATCAGTGCATCGATATGGCGCCCCTTCATGAAGTGATTGATGCAGCTCTTAAAAATGAAACGGTGTCTCTTTAGTTGTCCCTTGACGGGTATCACCTTTCACTTCTGCGGTGTGTTTCAAAGCAGCCTTTTGAGCATATTAAACAGTCCCTCAGGTCGCAGTCAGTGCAGACAGAGTTTCTCTTTTGACTGATGAATACGGAGGTAATTGGCATACTTTTAAAACGCTGAATCAAACCCAGATCAGGTTGAAACTCGTGGGAAAAGGTTTAACAGCTGCAGTATCATCTAGCAGGATTAACGGGATGCGATGGACTCCACTAAGACCGTGTGGATGTGCTTTGTGGACAGATGAAAAAGCAAAATGAAGAAAGAGGAACGGACGTCGATGAAGCCATAATACAAAGCGACAGATGGTGCAGGTTGTGGATGTACAGATGTTGGATGCATGTACAGATGGTCGTAGTTAATAGCCCAGTGTGCATTTAAAGTGTACAGCAGTGTAACACCGGTCCAATGTTGTTGAAGGGCATAATTATGTTAGACATCTTCATCGCCTGAGGATCCTCCTGAGACTCTCAGGACTGGCTTAATGACTGTATATGACTGTGAGCTGCATGCTAAGGTCCGCTGGCCCTCTCTCAGAGCCGGGGTTTGTTCATATGGGCGCTCTATCGAAGTTGCTCTAATGATTGAATAATGTTACGGTTTCTTCGTGCATCTGCAACAAGCGATAACATGCAGGTCATTCTCAGGAATAGTTGACTATACTTGATAGGACATATAATAACAATAATGCATTTTATTTATATAGCGCTTTTCACAACTCAAAGACGCTTTACATTATGAGGGAGGGTAGACAAACAAGGACAGGCAAACAAGTAAGTATAGTAACATAAAAAGGCAGTCAAGAGGAAGTTGATTGAGAGGGGGCGGGGCTTATGGGTAGACAGAGTTGAACATATGTGTTTTGAGGCGGGACTGAAAGACTGTGAGGGACTCAGAGTCACGGAGATCTTGGGGGAGGGACTTCCAGAGCCTAGGAGCTGCCCCTGAGAAGGCTCTGTCCCCAAAGCTGCAGAGTGTGGATGTGGGAGTGGATAGGAGTCCGGCTGCGGTGGGTCTGAGGGGCCGTGGGGGGTCTGAGGGACCGTGGGGGTTGATAAGGAGTGAGAAGGTTTGTGAGATAAGGGGGGGCCAGATGGTGGAGGGCTTTGTAGGTGAGGACCAGAACTTTGTCGTTGATGCGATGGGAGACAGGAAGCCAGTGGAGGTATTTGAGGACTGGGGTGATGTGATGCCATGGTTTGGTCTGCGTGAGGAGACGTGCAGCTGCATTTTGAACCCGTTGGAGTCTGCTGAGGGATGTCGTCCTGATGCCGTAAAGACGTGAGTTGCAGTAGTCGAGGCGGGAGGAGATGAAGGCATGGATTAGTCGTTCGGCTGCAGGGCGGGTGAGAGAGGGTAGGATTTTTGCAATATTGCGGAGGTGGAAAAATGAGGTTTTGACTGTTTGGCGGATGTGAGGTTCGAGGGAGAGGGTGGGGTCAAAGAGTACGCCAAGGTTGCGTGCCTGATTGGAGGCGGAAACAATGGGTTAGGAGGAGTTCTGTGTTGTTGATGTTCAGTTTGAGGAGGTTATGTTGCATCCACGTTGTAATAGCTGTCAGACAGGAGTCGATGTGGGTAAGGGGTGGGTTATGGAGGGATTTGGTGCTGAGATAGATGTTGAATGCAGGGTTCTTACGGTCTGGAAAAGTCATGGAAATTCAAAATGCTAATTCCAGGCCCTGGGAAAGTTTTGGAAAACAATATTTTCCCAAAGTGTTGGAAAAGTCATGGAAATGTAACTAAAGTTGCATCAAATATAATGTATATGTTATCTAATCGCCTAAATAGTAATACTATAATGATAATACTGTATCGTATAGTAATGAAACGTAAAATGGCATTTAACTGTTGAGGTGTCTTGCTGGTGAGAGATTGTAGTTGCTTTAGCGTGTAGAAGCTAGTAAGCTATTTGATTTGTTTTAGGTAGGCACAGCATGTTTCATATGCAGACCTTATTTTCCTGTTCCATGTTAAAATAAACCATTGTCAGTGGTACGCTGAGAAAGAGTCTCATGGAAAGTTAGGTAAAGGTCATTGAGAATCATTGGTGAAAGTGTACGAACCCTGTGAATGTCATCCTTTTTCGCTTCCAGTTGTTCTTGATCAAGTTCCACTCAATCGTAGTCGTTTCTGGTTTTGCTACTCAATCCCACGTTAATACAGAATCCCTCCTCACTCTCACGTGTTCCCTTCCTTACGGCCCCTACACACGGCGGCGTGCCGCTTCAACGCTTCTGCCCATTCACTTTGAATGGGGTGATGTCACGATTCGCCGAACTGCATTGTGGGAGCAAAGCGTAGCTTCTCTCGCGGTGCTCGCTGCAAAAGTAGAGCAATGTTCTACTTTTGCCGCCTCGACGGAGGCGTCAGCCAATCAAATCCCTCGTATGTAAATCTGACAGTACAAGCACTAGCCAATCAAACCGCGTGTATGCTGGGAGAGCCAGACCGCAGTTATTTCCCATATGTCAACAAAAGGAGGAGAAAATGATCGTGGCGGTAGGGAATCACCCGGTACTCTATGACCAGTCCCTCTTTACATACAGGGACACAAACCGGAGGAGCCAGGCATGGGGGGAGGTGGCAGAGACAGTGGGGGAAACTGGTAGGTTTTCGCCTGTTTGGGGAGTTTATATCCAGTGTACTTCGTTTGAATGGACAGCTAGCAAGCATAGACAGTATATTTAGCCAGCATGGATGTAGCATGAATGCTTTGTATGTCTGGGGCGGGACATTCATGTGATTGGTTGTTGGTCGGGCTGCTCGCGTTGACTCCCCAAGCTCAAGACACGCCCACCGCCAAGCGGCAACGCACGCCGCCGTGTGTAGGGGCCGTTATAGTCCTGTGTGTATTACCAAACTCTCCAGTGTTCAGTTCATATATTCCCAGTTCAATCAGGAGAGACAGTTTTTTGATGTGACAATATATATTTATTACCGGGAATACACAGATGCATGAAATGGTGTTTGGAGATTAGCCCCCGTTGTGCTGGAATATAATTCGTGAGGGGAAGACCGAACCGATGAACCCCCCCCCCCCCCCCTGGGGTCTTGCCACTGGTGGTGGAGGCATGAAGGGATTGATGGAGGTCGGTCCGAAGAGGAGTGGTTTAAGCTTGACCCTGGATCTGGAAGAAAGGAAGGAAGGTGGAAGGGGTGGAGGGGTGCTGCGTTGAGTCGCCTGAAATTACAACTGTGCGGAAGGGGAGAGAGCGGATTGAAAGGTTTAGCAATGCACTATGATAGGCTTGTGGGAATAGAGGCGAACTGGGAGTGACACCCCGATCAGTGATTGAGAGGAGAGAGAGAAGTGAGCTGGGAATATGTGAATGAATGACTGAGGATGGTCTTCCTGGTTGAACTTGCGCTACCCATGTCTGACCCTGCCTGCACCTGACTTGAAATAAACTAATCCTCTTGAACTTTCTGTCCACCTATATCATGCTTTTGGGTTTCAGTAAGTCCCTGTGGACATTACAGTGTTGCTGTTGTTCTGAAGTTATTTAGCTACTGTTTCTGACGTGGCTATGTTATAAATTGGGTCTATACCTAAGTCTAGAACCCTGAGAGCAGGAGAGACAGAAAAGAGTCACGGGAAGCTTATAAAAGTTAAAGTCCCCGGTCGTCTTCTTCTATTGGTCGACGGGGGGTCCAAAGCAATTCCTGACTTTTTCTGTTGCTAAATTACATAATTCTGGTGTCTGTGGTTATTTAAAGATTCCCTGATAAACGTTAAGTCAGCGTCAATACATGAGTGTTGATCCCAGTGTGTTTAGTGTCCAACATCACCTTCAATTCACGGTTTCAACACGTTAGCCACATGCTAACCGGAAATGAAGAATTTTCAGAATAAAAGTTAATAGTTAGTGTAAACTTCCATTTTTTTCAGAATAAAACTGCTTTAAATTAAAACCCTATATTTAATTTAAATTACGCCATATCAACATTGATTTTAATTTCTTACATACCTCAATGTGTTTCCCAATCAAAAATAAAAGTTGACTGACATGAGGGTCTGCCTGCAGCAGATGGTTATTGCTTTAGCACGCATGAGCTTCTGGTGATAGTGTGGCTCTACATTATTATTGTGTAAAACATATTTTAAAAGGAGGAGTCATAGTCCTGAATAGCCTTAGTTGTCTGAGATGATTGATGGTACATTACACCCATACTTGCCAACCTTGAGACCTCAGAGATCGGAAGCATTTCCAAAGCCACCAGGGGGGGGGGGTGCTAGTGGATCGCCGGAGCTGTATTGGATCAACATTAACATGCATTGTAGCTGTAAGTGCACTGCCTTGCTGCCTGTAGCACCATGTGGGCTGGACCTGTACCAGGAAAGGAGTGATTCTTGTTCAGTTTTCTGTGACTATCTTCCTCACCCTCTCAGATTTTCAGTTGCGCGCTACTAAAGAGACGCGCTACCCTGGAAACCAAACAATGGTGTAGCTGTATTAAAGTCCGATTGGAAACAGTCCTGAGTAAATCTGATTTGGTCAGAATGCGGGAGAAATATAACCCCGGGAGGAAACCGGGAGAGGGCTATGCAATCGGGAGTCTCTCGCGGAAATCGGGAGTGTTAGCAAGTATGCTTACACCTCCTCCAGCAAGACGCTGGTTGGTAAACTCCCAAAGGCATCTGTAGGCCGCTCACCCTCTTCTCAAACCATGCAGCCTTTTGGGGATTGTGTCTCTCGTGTAAAACACCATTTGATTTTTGCTCGTGGTAAAAATAATTAATAACAGCTTGGGAGAGACTTGGCAATGCAACATGAATTCGGCCTAACCCTGATGTCGCTGCCCACGTACTATAACTTGGATGACAAATATGTACATATGCTGACAGTTATTTTACAGTTATTTATCTCCTATTTTATAGTCTTATTATTATTATCATTTTAATTGTTTCTTGATGTTTGATTTTATTAATCTGTGTGAATCGTTGCTGTCCTGTTTTTTCACACTTACCCTGTTGCTGCTTTGGACAACTGAATTTCCCCTCGTGGATTAATAAAGGTTCATCTTATCTTATCTGATCTTAATTATCAGCTCACACCATTTGGATCCCGATTGTAGTTCAATTCTTACAAAGTTCACACAACTCTGATTTGGACTTCTACAGTTTCACGTAGCATAATCTGCTGCCTTATAAGACTCAGCAATACGAGAATATTTGTTTATAGCAGTGCTTCTCAAAGTGTGGTTCGCGGACCACTGGTGGTCCGTGAGCGCCCCCTAGTGGTCCGTGAGTATATTGGTAATTTGAAATTAATTAATTAATTAAAGTTTTCCGCACTCTCGCGGGAATATCTCCACAATGAAGCGAGCTTAAGTTTCACTTTCTATTGCATGATGTAGCCCAGATAAACACCTTCATCACACATGTGGCCACTTGTTTGTTCCATTTTCATGTGTTTTTGGATATTTGTGGAGTTAGGTGGTCCGCGAGTGTTTTTTTTATTGTTTAAGTGGTCCTTGGTATGAACAAGTTTGAGAAACACTGGTTTATAGGGTAGAGAAAATATGACCATACCTTGTACAAACCTTAAGAAACATATAATTGCTGACATAAAGTCGTACAGGTACATCATATATACAATACACGCTGTTTGCCCAGAGGCTACTCTTAAGGAAAAGTTCTCCCCATGTTTTCCTGCACGACTTCATCTTTTCTTGTTTGTATCTAACAGGGCCTGCTTTGATCCACTCCTCAGTCTGCTTGTTAGTTCAGTCAATCTGTTCCTTTCGCTGGACTTCTCCCGTCACTCTGTTCCCTCGCTCCACCGGTTAGCTTTGAGCATGGTGGTAAATAAAGTGCACCTCTCTGTGTGCCTAAAACAATGCGTAATCGCCTTGAATTGCTGCTGCTCTTGTAGAAAACATCGCCTTTTGTTGTCAACGCTTGGCTGCGTGTGAACGCTTCAACGGCCGAAGACGAAGCGGAAATCACAGGGGATTGTTTAACAGGCCCAGACAAATAACTCTGCACGACCTACAGACTTATTTCGCTCTGATGCAGATACACATGTGATCTGAGAAAACGTTTGCACGGATGAAGAGACCTCGGAGCATACTGCGCGCTCTCGCCGGGGGAAGGGCGCACCTCTTCGGCTGCTAATACTGCACCGGTTTGTCAGAGGATTCAAAAGCTATACTTGTAATCCTGAACGAGCCTGTAGAGAAAGTGTTTCACGGTGAAACGGTGAGACACGACTACATTAATTTTCTGCAGCGATGACAGCGTAGTTTAACAAAACATAAAATAGGGCAGCCCTTTCAACACTCTCACTTCAATAAAGGCACGTGTTTCCTAAAACATCTGTAAAAAACAAGATAATGAAACATTGAAGTAAAATAAATCTATATTTGGATTGAAGCAGCTTTTTGCCAACTAAGTCTTAGGTCTTCACATAATGCACAATTAAGGAAATTGGCTCGAGCTCCAACTCATTGTATGTGATAGGCTAAGGGGCGGGACATCTCTAGTGTTGACCAATCAGAACAGAGCCTGCCAGATAAACAATCAGAGCAGACTCGACATGGAAACCTGTCACAGTAGACACACAAAATAAATATCAGCCCTACCATAATACCATAATAGGGCCCATTTAAATTATTATAACTTATATTTAAGGATCTACGGCACCAATAACAACATAATAATAATAATAATAATAATAATAATGCATTACATTTTTTATTAGAGCGCTTTTGCAGGTGCTCAAAGCGCTTTACAATTACACATGTTAGACATGTAAGAGTCAATACTGCGGACATTACCCACAGGAGAAAATGCGGGTAGCGTGTCTTGCACAAGGACACCGCGGCCTGACGCAGTGGCGGCCGAGGCGGGTTTCGAACTGGAGTTCACCAACGCCCCTTGATCTGACCACTGCGCCAAAACCGCCCCACTGCCCCCAACATGTCATCGTGAACACCATCAATACACTATGTACACAGGACACAGTTGTATATGTGTGTGTGGAGCACATCAAAGCTTGCCTTGCTGCCACCTTAGTCACGACCATCACCTCTTACCATCTGCTGCCCCCCCCCCCCCCCCTCCCAGACAGCAGCCAGACTCCCAGTCCGTCTGAATATAAAAGGAGAATAAAGTCTTGGATCAGAACATCTTATTTCTGAACTCATGGTCGACACCTTGATGTAATTTAGGACCCAATGACAGCACCACTGCATCAGCTTTAATTAGGAGCGTGTTTGCATTTCATTACGAGCATTGGAATGAAGGTCTGCCTTGTTACCATCCTTATTATAGGACTATTTGTATGGTGGATGTATTTACATTTAATTTGACCTTTTTATGTTTAATTAACTGCAGTTACCCTTCTACAGTCAAGTCAGGAGCCTCGGTGTGACTGTGAAGCCCCCTCTCCTTTGCATTCTTTCACACACACATACGGGTATTGGGCCGAGCGCGACACCGTACTTCCGGTAACCGCCGTTTTACGCGAGGTGCAAGCAGCCGTACACCGTCTAGGTGTTGCTAAGCTTCCTGTACTGAATATCATACTCTATTGCCTTAATCAATATCTAGTCAACTCTAAAATACCACATATATGCAATGGCAGGATAATATTATTGTGACAAGTGGGGTATTCACCTGGTGTTCCAGAAGATAGACGTAGATGCAGCCAAAATCGACGAAGGCCACCTTCCATACATCTGCAGGCAGTCTGTAAGGACAATCCGACAACCCACACAGCTCTAGTTCACGCTGGTAACGACCTAGAGCACACCCCTCCAGTCCAGAGATGTAATCCGAAGACATGCAGCGATTTCTTCGGTCGTTAATTCAGAAAAAAAAACCTAGTGCGCTCTGCCTGGCTCCGTTAGCTAGCTGTTTATATTAGCACCTCCAGGATATTTGCACCTCCAGGAAAATGGCGTATTTATATATATATATGGCGCGTTGCATTGTGGGTAGCTCGTGACGTCACTGTGTGTGAAAGAATATTAAATACAAAACAGCACCTGGACGGTTTTCTTACACCTGCGCAACATCTCCAGGCTCCGCCCATTGCTCTCAGAAGCGACTGCAGAACCCTTTTCATTTGAGATTTTTGAAAACGTTGCATGTTTCATCACGTCGGTGAATGTTTTTCAAATGCTGCGAATGTGTTGCGAAGTTGGTGAAGATGTGTCCATGGGTTTTGACGGATTCATGTCCTCTTTAAAACTGCATCGCGAAATGGGAGTGACTTAGGCCGTTGTAGCTCGTTCGCACCTATCAGCCACCGTAAGCATCCTGCAATCAAACAAGTTGAACCTAAATTCTCTGAAAGGTATTTTCCTCATATCTGCATTGTTTATAAAGAAAGTTAAAGCGTTCTTTTGTCCAGTCTGCTGGCGGATGAGCAGTGGCATGTGAAGGCACGCGCATGAACACACTTGGATCCATGCATAAAGACGCCACATGTGAGCCAGGCATGCACTCTCCAGGTATATTTCAGCCGTCAGTGATTATGGGTTGGTCAATGGATTCTATAAACACTTGTTCCTTGTTCCACCACCTCTACTTAGACATTATTTCCCCTGAGCAGAAACACACCTGACGTCTGCCTTGTTTCATGTTATCGAGATCAAACTGGAACTACTGCACCAGTTGGTAAAGTGGTGCCGGAATAAGTCCTAAAGCCGTATATAAAAGAGGTTGCCGGTCGCTGGGGGCGAAGTCGATAGGGACTCGGCTTGGCAACTCGAAGGTCACCAGTTCAAGTCTCGGCAAGACCAAGTGCTACCGAGGTGTCCCCGAGCAAGGCACCGTTCCCCACACTGCGCGGCGCCGTTCAAAATGGCAGCACACTGCTCCTAACACTAGGATGGGTCAAATGCAGAGAAACTATTTCCCCAAGGGGATTAATAAAAGTCCATCTTATCTAATCTAATCTTTACAAGGGCATGAATGAGTAGAGCTTGTATCTTTTTGAAAGACCTTTCTGACAGAGGTGCCTAATGTTCTAATTCTGGAGAAGGCTCAATTGATATGTTTACTTTGAACATGACACAAACATGTACTCACCCTAAGCATTGGCATACGGTTGCTAGTAATGCATTAATATTACAAGTTGAGTGGGGATAACAACACACAAGCAACTACCCGCGTGTACAACTAAAGTAACTCATACTAAAACATCAACGTTGCCTTTGGGTCGTCTTGGCCTGATGAACATGGATTTTAAAATCTTCAGAAGTTGTATTTTGTTTCATTAAAGGATGACCGTTGGCTTAGCAGGGTGAGAAAGTAATCTCTGCGTCAACCCGAGTAAAGGAAACATGGACTGAGAAGGGAATATTAACATAATATTAGGAGCGTTAGGAAAATGTATTATCATTATAAATGTTCTGTGAAAATACTCGACCTAAGTCCAACAGCTACTAGGACTCAAATACCCAGGACCAGGTGGAGGACGTATATCTCCACGCTGGCCTCAGAGTGCCTTGGAATCGGCCAATCAGAACTGGTTTATGTGGCCAGGGAAGTCTCTGCTGGACCTCCGTACCCTGCGAATACGTGATGTCAAATGGATGGATTTCTCTTTGGATGTAGACGTATTGGAAATTGTCTGGTAGCTTAAAAGGGAACTTTAGATCTCTTCGTTTTTCGTTCATAGCAGACTATACCGTCTAGAAAATATTGATTTAAAACAATATCTGTACTGTCTAGTGACTGAGTTTCTTGCAAAGCCACAAGTATATGGAAGTGCATTCTTCATTTGAACTGCAGTGTACCGTCCAACCTCCAACGTGTTATTATGTGACCACAGACATAAAATGTACACCGTGCCTTTTATATATGTGCCAATGCCTTTGCTAACGAGATTGAGGTTACGGGGGCTGCCTGTGGACTCGTGTGAATAAATGTCATCTCCTTGCTGTGTCTATGCAAACTGTGCCCACTGAGGATGAGCACTCCTCGCAGCAGTGGGTGGTGCGTATCAGCCTGTTTGATTGACAACAGAATGAATAGAGTGGAGGATGTGATGAAGATAAAGAGAGGACAGTGAGCGAAGGAAACCCACACACTCGCAGTAGAGAAGGAGAAAGTGAAGTTTTAGGTGGGAAGACAAATCAATAAACGGGGCTGTGAAGAAGCTTCCCGGAAAATTCTATTTCTTCTTTTTTATTCATCAGACAATAGATCTTTGTTGAGGATGCATTTTGAAAACGGGGCTCGCAGTCGAAGGGTATCGTTCGTTTTGTGGGATAGTGATTACTCAATATCTGACGGGACTGACGGAGCAGAGCCCAGGAACTCTGACAGGTCTCGTTTTGAAGCCACTGTCGAAGGTCGTGAACTACCACGACCCCCGCAGCAGTGTTGCTTTCTGAAACTAGCAGTTTGTCCCGTGTGGGGAACATTGATCTCAAACGACATGCCGTCTGTGTGCTTCCCGATGACATGTGAAAACCACATACAGGGCTCTGTAGGGTTAGGGTAGGGTTAGGGTTAGGTTGGGGAAGAGCGCAGGGCTCCGGAGGTGCACTGGCTCTCGGTAGATAGGTGTTTAAAAAACATTAAAAACCTCCGTAAACATAAACCTTATAAAAACCCTTTTTAAAAGCATCATCAAAGCTCCGTGAGGACAAGACCGTTTCAGACGGATGGTTAAAAAGTGCAGAGCGGAGCCGGACCACGGGACGGCGGCAGAGTATGCCCAAAAAGCAGATCTCCCCGTCCCAGGATCTGGAGGGTGGTGTGTGTGTGTGTGTGTGTGTGTGTGTGTGTGTGTGTGTGTGTGTGTGTGTGTGTGTGTGTGTGTGTGTGTGTGTGTGTGTGTGTGTGTGTGTGTGTGTGTGTGTGTGTGTGTGTGTGTGTGTGTGTGTGTGTGTGTGTGTGTGTGTGTGTGTGTGTGTGTGTGTGTGTGTGTGTGTGTGTGTGTGTGTGTGTGTGTGTGTGTGTGTGTGTGGAGCTTGTCCCAATGGAATCCATAAAAGACCTTAAATGAGAGGGGGATCTAAAATGGCCAATTTGAAAGTGACTCCAGTTCTATTAGTGTAAGCCGTGCATGGAAGTGTAAGTGCAGTTAAAACACAAGTGCAATGATACAAATATAAATAATTAAAACATTCTCCCCAGTAATATGAATTTAAAAAGTAAAGGGAGTGTAAAAATTAACTAATAATAATAAAATAAAGGAAGGCACACCGGGTTAGTAAAATCGTATGCAATGAACTGGATGTCACTGAAAAACAGAAACCATTAAAATCGAGGTCGGTAAGTTTAAAAGATTCCAAAGGGTAGCCGTTTTTTATTTAAAAGGGTGGCAGGGAGGTGAAGAGTTCCCCTCTGCGGGCGGTTTCCCGGCCTCCAAGTAATAAAATAATTTAAAATAAATATAAATAAACAAATAAAAGCGTCCTCATGTGGCTTTGATCATTTTCAGATAAAAACATACACATAAATACATTTAAAATTATAAAACATGTAAGAAGTAATAAAAACGAGGGTCTTAAGGCGAGACACGGCAGGCAGACACATCGTTTTTCAAGTACTGGTCAATTTTGAGATGTTGTGCTATTTTGATTCTATAACATGTTTTCTTTCAGGCTTTTGGAAGGAAAACGTACAAAATACACATTTAAGTGTTTATTTGACTATAGTTTGTGTATTTGCGTCTGTAGATTTCTCCTAAATTCACCAAAAGTTAGCTTTCTAACGTAACATAAAGTACCGCGACCGCTGTGTGCACCATGTCAACAGAGGTATCGCTGGAAAGCTCCGTCTCTCCTGCACAATCTCATCGGATCCAAATATGGTCATTTCCTTTGTATCAGCAACCAATCGTGAAAGCACAAAGGGGTCTTAAACCAAGAAACAAAATCTCATCTCAACTTCTGACAACGTGATTCGTTCAGATGCGTCACGTGGTGTGCTAAAACACTTCCTGGTTAGCTTTCCGCTAGAAATTGAAATCTCAAAATGGCAAAAGAACCGCGAAAAAAACGTTCACAGAGAACACGACAACAATTGCCACTTGCACGAAGCAAGGTTATACAAAAAACAAATGACCCCGAACATGAAATACCTTCACGGAGTGCGTCGAGGCGCAAACTGTCATCCAGAGAACAGGAGGGTTCAGCTAGCGCCTCCCTGCAATCTCTAAAGGTCGTTTTCTCAAAAGGAGTTTTTTATCCTACTCTGAGTTCGAAATGTCAACTTCAGTAGCACGTAGAGACACCAAACCTTCCAGTTATATGCCTATCAATATTATGAAGGCTTTTACAGAAGGGTGTGTTCATATATAATTCATAGCCTGAATTACACAACATTGTATACCTAAAAACATGGCGGAAATGGATATTTTAGGGCTGTTGACAGTATTTTCTGATTTATGGAGTGATACAAAGAGATATCCAAAATGCCTTCTGTAAAAGCCTTAGATACTAATATGACTACAAAATGAAACAAGAATTTTGAACCTGGCCTTATCCAAAGTTCAGATTTCGGTTCCTGAAATGTGTTAAAATATGCGCATATTTAATGAGATAATGGCATATTTAAACATGATATTTCAAAAGACTTGTAATACAAAAGACAATTGCCTTATTGTAAGCCATTAACCGGAGAAATATAAAGCTGATACCTTTAAGTTAAAAAAATTACCCTATTCACCTGGGGTGTCTCGCCTTAATTAGATTATATCAACATGTATTTAGTGTATGGTCCTTTAAAGAATGCAAATGATGTGGAATGGGACTTCTCGTTGTCAACCATTTTCAACAAACAGAACATATGTGGTTGAGTTTAATAAGTGAGAGTAAGACATTGAGCTTTCAGGAGATTAAGAAGAAGCAGGTTTTAAAATGTGTTCTGCATTTACAATATTCCTCAAATGACACATCATTAAAACACTATGTATTTTCATCATGATGCCTCGTTATGCACTTTTTGCGAAACATGTTTGACTCAACATCGAGGTACATATAAACAGTTACATAAACTATATTTGTGATATGTTCTAAGATATCAATTATTTCAGTTCTTGAAGATAACCATGAACAATGTTCAGCAGTAGCAAAGTTCCACTTTCAATAAAACGGCACTGCTCAGCAAAATGAAATCAAACTTTAAGATGCATTTTGTTAAGCTCCCGTCAATCTTAATGCAACAGACTCAAATGTGCAGAGGAGTGATTTGTCGGGGTTCATCGACTAAATCCAAATTAAGTATGTAAGCCAGATTTGTGGAACTAATTAAGTACCACAGTTTGTGTCGGAGCAAAATGTGTTGATATTAAGGTGCAGAAAAATAAAACTATACGACTTAGGAGGAGAAAAAGTCAGGGTTATCTTCAGTCATAATGTCCATATATCATATAGGAAAGATGTGTCTGATCATTGCACATTGAATAACATATTAGAATCAGGAAGTTAGACCTCGTGTGAGAAGCAGACAGTTGTGTATGAATTCATTGGTACACTTCGGTAAGTTCCACAGATCAACAGTGGGACATGTCAGCCTTCTTTTGATAAGCAGGCTCTGCAGGATCCAGGGGTGCTTCCTGTTCTCACCTCGGGTCACAGAGACATCAAGCTGTGAGAGGAGGGGACATATGTGTAGCGCAACTTTCAGAATGATGTGTTTGTGCCGTTCCTACAAACCGTATGTATCCAGGAGTGCAGAGATGCAGGTACTCGCCGAGACGGTCTCGCAGAGTGTGAAAGGTCTTAACCCGTCTTTCTCCAGCTCAGGCACTTCCTCTTTACTTTACTTTATCTCACAGTAAGGCAAGGCAAGTTTATGTATATAGCACGTTTCAACACAAGGCAATTCAAAGTGCTTGCAGTAGGAAGAAGTCGGATACATATGTTCTGTGTATATCCGCAGCCAAGCTTGGGAGTAACAGCATTAATACAACTACAAAATAAAGGCAACTGGTGCAGTTACATGGAAATACTTCATAATCAGATTACGGGTACATCGAAGAAAATGTGGATTCCTAGCAGGATTAAAATGTAACAATGCATTTTAAAATAGAAGAACGATATGTCATAGAGGGTGTTTGTAATCCACTAAAACCTATATAACACAAAAGGGAAAACTCCAAAAAGTATTACGGTACGTCCACACAGCAGCTTCAGAAGAATCTTCCACCGCTTCTCTGCCCGTTGACTTTGAATGGGGATGACGTCACTTCGCCTCGCTTTTCGCCGAACTGCATTGTGGGGGAGCGAAGCGAAGATTTCCAGGATGTCCAGGATTCAAAAGTTGAGCAATGTTCAACTTTTGAAGCTGAGCTGGAAGCGCCAGCCAATCAAACACGTTTATGCAAATCTGACAGTAGAAGCGCTAGCCAATCAAACCGCGTGTAAGCAGGGAGAACCAGACCGCAGTTCATCTCCTCATATTCCAAACGAGAAATTACGGTAGCAAATCACCCGGTTCTTTACGACCAGAACTATTAACGGGATACAAACCGGAGGAACCAGCATGGAGGGAGGTGGCAGAGACAGTGGGGGAAACTGGTAGGTTTTCGCCTGTTTGGGGAGTTTATATATATATATATATATTGCTCGCATAAAATCCCCGGGGTTTTTGCTTTGTATGTCGGGGGCGGGACATTCATGTGATTGGTTGTTGGTTGCATTGCTTGCAAAAAATCCCCAAGCTTTTCAAGATCTTTGAAAAGCTGCTGTGTGGACGTACCGTAATAGGACCTCTTTAAGGTACTCAAATGAACGGACAGTAATCTCTTATTGTGATTTGGTAACTGATTACATTTTGTACTGGTAATTGGTAATTGTAACCCCTCACAACTCTGTAGCCATAAACGTATGTTGACAGTCTCTCACGTGCACACACACATGCACACACACATCAAGATGTAATGCCTGACATAAATCATAACTGTGAAGAGCTCTCAGCCGGCCAGCAGCGGAGTGACCTGCTGTCAGCGGGGCCGGGGGCTAATGCGTGGGAGAGCAGACACAAACGAGACGGAGTATGACTGAGTGGGATTTAACGAGGCAGCGCACTACCAAAACAAACAGTTTTTGGCAGTGCATTATTCACAAGGTTAAGGAGGTCGGTCCTCTAAATTTCATCAGTGATGCCCGGTGAATGTTAAAGATCCAGATCGGAGAGAAGCTGCACAGGAAGTGGACAGAGTAATGATTATATGCGTAATGATTCCTCACATGAGAAAAATCAGCTGTCAGATTGTGGAGAGAGACGAACGGGGAACATTTGCTGCGTAATGAAAACATTATGTTATTTTAGTGACGTTTGCCGTATAGTGGAAAGATATGTTTCCTCAGCTAAATATCAGCAGGAGACAGATGATGGTTAATCAGCAGGTTGTAAGATACACACTTTATTTCTACTCTTTGAATTTATCTCAAGTGCAACGCCTTGTCTTTTCTGCTGCTGCAACGCAAACATGTCCCAGATCGGGATCAATAAAGTACATCTTATTTTATTTAGCAGTTGCATTTTCTTGGGGGTTGATAATTGGCCAACTACATATATATTTAGTTATTTTGTTTTCCTTTTTCTTAAACAACACACAGGTAAACAAATAAACAGGTGTTTGTAACCCCCCCATAGTATAAGACAAGATGAATGGTTTAAATCACAGCACAAAAAACAAAACAACAACAACAACCAAATAATAAAACACATAACAAGGTTGAGATACATGTTAGTCGTGGTTGACCAGTGGCGAACCGTCAGGGCCTTCAAGGTGTTCAGAGAATACCCTGGAACACTCAGATAAAACAAACAAAACATCGATTTAATTATATAAATAGTAATAAATGAGAACGGTATCTGTGCTGTTGATCTGTAATATCACAGTGTTACGTTGATTTGTTTGTCCTTCTCGGACCATGCACTACGCATTTCAGTGGAAAAGAAAGCAACCAATCAGATCTCGTTCTGGGTCTCTGGGTAGATATCCTTCAACCAGGTATTCTACATCCTTGATCGAAGGCCCTGGCCGTTGCACTGAATGAGAGCGTACGTTTGGACTGACAGTTTGATCAACCAATCAGATATTGATCTGTAGCCAATGGGCGTGTTCTTTCAGAGTTCCCCTCGGTTCCAGGGTGTTCTAGAAGGCCCGCTAGTTAGCTGGCTCGAGACAGAGGATCTAGAATGCGACGAAGCAATTCATGCTGTTTTATTGTTTTTAACGTTGAAATGGACAACAGGTGGAGATGAAGTTGTTGAGGAATTGTTGTGAGTACCCTTTAAGACGACAATTCAGTGAAAAGACGGACATTATAATGCCACGGAGGGGGGGGGGGGTGGCGGTGGCGGGGGGTGGGTGTGTGTGTGTCTACAGAAGGTCTAGTTGTGATAGCCACGGTTCCCCACTGTGGTTGACTATAGTAAATCTGTGTTCTAATTCAGTTTTAAAAAATAAAATAAGAAATGATGAGAATCAGTTAGGGAAGACCATTTATAACTGTTTTCTGGTCTTGACAGGATAAAAACTGCTTTCATTTGGCTCGGATTTAAGCTGATGGAAGCTGCCCAGAAATGTATAGAATCAGAATCACCACAACTGATGGGAATACAATTCATCTGGAGTCATCTAAAAACTGAACGCTGGATGCATTAGCAAAGTTCCTATAGCTAAATGACTTTGATTGTAAAATGCTGCTTCAGTCTCCGTCTAATTAAGCTGTAATTATGAAATGAAATGGCTGTAATTCAAAGTGTCAGCTTCCAATGTGAATACAGTCACCGTTCCAAATGTAGTGACACTCTTTGAGAGCCGTTTCTGAATGTGAGGATTGGAAATACTCCAGATGTGTGTTGATGCCACACACAGCTTCTGATAGGCGGACCGTTGGATTGGTGGTTGTGAGGAAAAACAGCGTACACACACACACATCATCATAGTACACTCTGCGCTGCCAGAAGATGATTTATGGCTCGAGGCTGCATGCTGTAAAACATGTTGCACATTTCACTGAAAGCAATGTGTTGGCCTGGCACCTCAGCAGCAGTGTGGTGTGGATGGCAGCGCAGTGTAATGAGGAGTGAAAGCTGATAAGAAGGTGCAATATTAGAGAGGGTTTTTCTTGGGAATGAGAGCACATACACACGGCTCGAAAGAAGAACACTTCTTGCATGATTTGTTTACTTCACTATCTGCACTGTCACAGAACAACTGAATGGGAGTGGATGCATCGCTTTAAGGTTTAAATGCGTCACAATATTCAAGTTAGCACCTCCCTAGTTCCCTCCACCAAAAGCCAATGGGATCTTTCCATTGTAATTTTAAATATTGCAGAAAATAATCTCTGTGTCAAACAAACAAACTTCACGTCTCCACCGCTAAGCTAAAGGCGGCTAATGTTGGGCTATAAAGGAACTACAGCACGGTCACATGACTTCACGTCTCCACCGCTAAGCTAAAGGCGGCTAATGTTGGGCTATAAAGGAACTACAGCACGGTCACATGACTTCACGTCTCCACCGCTAAGCTAAAGGTGGCTAATGTTGGACTATAAAGGAACTACAGCACGGTCACATGACTTCACGTCTCCACCGCTAAGCTAAAGGCGGCTAATGTTGGGCTATAAAGGAACTACAGCACGGTCACATGACTTCACGTCTCCACCGCTAAGCTAAGGTGGCTAATGTTGGACTATAAAGGAACTACAGCACGGTCACATGACTTCACGTCTCCACCGCTAAGCTAAAGGAGGCTAATGTTGGGCTATAAAGGAACTACAGCACGGTCACATGACTTCATGTTACCACCGCTAAGCTAAGATAATAGACAGTAATAACATGTTAGCAAAAAAACTATACAGTGCAGTGTAAGAATAGTGAACTTATTAAATAATAAGGCATCAGCATTAAGTTACATTAGTTACAGTGTACCTTCAGTTTGTAAGTGTGCAATTAGTGTGTGTGTGTGTGTGTGTGTGTGTGTGTGTGTGTGTGTGTGTGTGTGTGTGTGTGTGTGTGTGTGTGTGTGTGTGTGTGTGTGTGTGTGTGTGTGTGTGTGTGTGTGTGTGTGTGTGTGTGTGTGTGTGTGTGTGTGTGTGTGTGTGTGTGTGTGTGTGTGTGTGTGTGTGTGTGTGTGTGTGCCTAATGGGGGTGGAGAGGAGGGTATACAGGAGGAAAAAGGGAGGACGCATGGTGAATGAGGTGAAGAACAAAAGAAAAAAGAAGTGGTAGAGGCGTAATGTACCCTGTAACCTTAAAGCAGAGGCAGTGTGGAGAAAGAGCACGGCAGCAGCGAGGCAGGTCACGAAAAATAAGTGCAGAAAAACGACAAAAAGAGACGAGGACGTGGACGAGGACGTGACTATTAGTGCTGTGAAGAGACTCTTCAGAGAGGAGGGCTATTTGTTCCTGAGACAGAGCTCCATTTACCTGTCACACACACACACACACACACACACAATCAATATGTTCAAGTGCGAGGACTAAAAGCATAGACAACCTCAGAGGCAATGAAGCTGAGTTTTTCTCACTCTGTCAACAACATCTCCAAATCAGAGAAAGCATCAGTTTCTCCTCTCACAGCAACACGTCAGACCTCAGTGTCTTCTGTTGTAAATGGCCCAGCTAGAAAGAGACACGAAAAGCACCACGTCATATCAGCCAGCCGGACTTCATAATAAAGCTGCTGTGGACAGTTTGTAATCGATCTGGCAGAAAGGAGACAAAGGTCCACGGTGTTGACATTTAAAAAAACAAGTTAACCCAAATTCAATTAACCTGCCAGTGGGCTATTTAGCTTGAGCAATTGTAGCTAGCGGACGTTGGCTATCAATGTACCTACTTAGCTAGCTTATATTAGCTACCCATGAAACAAGCTAGCTAGCGAATGTTAAAGTAATCCAGGGTTGCCAACTCTCACGCATCTGGCGTGTGACACACGCTTTCACTCTCAATCTCACGCTCTCACGCTGGCCACACTATTCTCACGCCAAAAACAAGATGAACCGGCGATCGTTTTTGGTTGGTTATTTACAATGTTGAGTTGACAGCTGCTCAAGCTGTCGATCCGCCCCCACCACTCTTAAGAACGTTAACAGACAGCAGAGCAGTGGGAGCCGGTTGGCCAATCCCCGACCCGTATTGCGCATGCGCAGATCTAAGATCCAGTAGAAATGATAAAAAGTAAAAGTCTGCTGTTTATTGTTCTACTCGGCCAACATAGAGTCAAAGAGTATATGAGAGTGAGAGTGTGTTAATTAATATATTTGGCAGTTTGGAGAAAGTCTGTAGATTTGTTTGTGTGTGTGTGTTTCACGTATAGGCCTCTCACGATAATTAATTTTGTTGGATACATTTTCCCAGAAATTATTGCGATAAACGATAACATTGTCGGCACCGTTGTATGACCATTTCAGACCACTGACATAATGATAATATATAATAATAATTCAAGTACATCCTTTCGAACTGCTAGTCACATCCTCATGGCAATGGCAATTTATCGAGTTCATTTTTATTTATCGTACGATAACTCATTTAATTTAACAGGCCTATGCACACAATAAAACAGTGGAAACATGTATTTGACTTTCATTAGTGAATGAAACTTTTTGCCCTTTAAAGTCTGTCCAATAGTGTGTATTTATATATATTGTATATATCCTATATATAATAATGTCCTGCTGCTGACACGATAGCAGTCATTTAGTGCGCATATGTGTAATTAAACCCATGATATCAAAATCTCACTCCAGCCAGGTGCCCAGAGTTGGCAACCCTGAGTAATCACACATTGGTAATCAACATAGTTATATATCTCGCTTGAAAAACATTTATAACATAGAAACGGTGTATTTAAAAGCTTAAAAACGGTTTATTTGGCAATGTGTGTGTTATAACCCAAGTGTGTGTGTTTTGTATGAGTGTGTGTGTGTGTGTGTTGTCGTGCATGTGACTCAGTGTGTGTCCCAATGGCTACTAATGGCAGCTGTCGCCGTGATGAGAGCCATGTGGAAGCAATCCCTTTGCTCCACATATGAAATAGAGAACTTTATGAGAAACACAAATATAACTTTCATAAAAGAACATTTTGGAAAGCAAGTGCCGACTAATACCATTTTAAATAGTCTCAACTTATATATTATGCAATCGTCGGCCGTATTGATGTGTTCGCTGCCTCCTTTGTCTCGAGTTTCCACTGCTTTTCTCCAATATCTCAATATTTTCCAACTAATCAAATCTCACTTGTGGCTTCAAGTAAATCCGATACGTCTGAAATGAGTTGTTTGTGGGCGCTGGTTAATAACCAGGTGCGGACACGTGTCGGAGGATCTATTGTCCGTCATCACGATGTGTCGGGGACATGCAAAGTGTGACAAAATGAGTGTTGTCTGCCGTAACCATTACACACAGCACATAAATAATGACTGTTTGCAAATTGCAGACACATCCACACACCTCCACGACTCCCCCGTGCTCATGAATGAGTCTTAATGATGGTACTTACTTTGATTTGTTAAAGACGTCAACATTAACGAGAGAGGGGAGTTTCAGGGTGCGAATCGCCGCCTGCATTCTGTTGGAAAGGGCTTGTTTTGCTGAAATGGCGTTTGGCGATTAGGCCCAGGTTTTGTAGGATATCATTCGGGAAGGGAAAGAACCGTTTCCGATGAACCCCCCCGGGTCTAGACCTGGTGGTGGTGATAAGTGGTCCGGTTGGAAGGGAGGAGGTTGAGCTTGGCCCTGAGCTGGAAGCAGGAGGCGAAGGGGTGGAGGAGGGTTGGCGTTGACGCCTGGAAGACAGCTGATAGGAAAGGGGAGAGCGTATATAGAGGGATTAACAGGTGCGATCATTAGGCTTGTGAATGGAGGAAGTGATAGGTTAGCTGAGGAGTGGCGCTCCCTGTCATCCAGTGAAGGGGGCGAGTATTGTTGTGTGCACTACGGAGTGAGAGGTCTTCCTGTCTGAACTTGCGCCAAGCTTCATTTCCTCCCAACTCTTTCTGATTCTGAAATGGCTGCTCTGCTGTTAAACTTTTGTGAAAGTATTGCCAACGTAGCGGAAATATGCTGGTGGATATTCAAGTCTTGGTCCTTCTAAGTTCTTGCAGGCATCGAAATAATCTATATATTAAGATTCATACCATGGACACCAGATATACACATTTCAATATCATGTGAGACGACGCCTGGACAACAGACACCCAGTGTGTAAGATGAACCAGAGCAACCGTATCTATTTGTTGTTGTATCTTGAAAATGTATCAGAAAAAGAAAACTCAAAACTTTATTTACAAAACATTGAATGAATATGGTCAAAAAATAAATTTGGGAGGTGAACATATTACAAAATGTCACACATGACCAACAATCTTTTGACAATGTCAGTTTTCACATCTGTACATTTTACATTTACTTAACACGGTTGTTGTAACCCAATCAGCAATGACCTAAGCTAACTAAACATTATGTATGGTGTCTTAATATAAAGGAGCATTCAAAATGTCATGTTTGTTTTAGTTTTACAGCCCTGGATAAAGTCCTCAGATATTTCAATTTAGTAAAGTAGCAATATTACATTGTGGAAATACTTTGTGACAAGTTCAAGGTTCAAAGTGTTAGTCCTGCATTGCAAATATGTATTGAGCAAAAGTATTGGCATCAAAACGACTAAAAGTACCAAAAGTTAAAGTACTGGTTATACTGGTTCCTTTCAGAATCATATATTTAAGAGTTGGTTTTCATTTTGTATTAGCTAATTATCTCAATCGTTAAGTGTAGTAGAATAATAAGGAAGCACACACACACACACACACACACACACACACACACACACACCACACACACACACACACACACGTCACTTCAGGGGACATTACATTGACTTAAATGCATGTCCTGGAGACGTATCCTAACCTTAACCATAACCAACACATGCCTAACCCTAACCAAGTCTTCACCCTAAAATTAATGATTCCCCTTATGGGGACCTCCAATGTGTCCCCATAAGGGAGGCGAGTCCCCATAAGGGAGGTGAGTCCCCACGCGTGACTGTGCAAACAAATTTAGGTCCCCACAAGTATAGTAATGCTAGGCCACACACACACACACACACACACACACACACACACACACACACACACACACACACACACACACACACACACACACACACACACACACACACACACACACACACACACACACACACACACACACACACACACACACACACACACACACACACATCAGGGAATAAAAAAGAAGTCAATGGTTTGTTTCATATAAGATGTTACCAGGAAACTTACCCAGCAACATCGCTGTGTTTCCTCTCATTATTGTAGTATCCTACAGAACAGAACGAGTACACACTTCACACAGCGCTGTGACACAAAGATAACTACACACACCGACAGTACACTTGTGTTTCTCAGGGTGCAGAACCCACATTTGCTCAGTTCGGGTGCGGAGCTGAAACAGTAGAAGAAGAAGGGGAAGTGCCGCCCTGAGGGAAATACTCCGCCGGCTTCCCCCCCACACTGCAGCAGTGATTGATGTGTGTGTGTGTGCCAGTTTGATCATCACTGTGCAGGATGTGTGTGTTGCAGAGGGCGTTGGGGGGCGGCGACTCAAATGTGAAAACTCAGGGAACGAAAGCGGGTAAAAAAAAAAGAGGCGTGCATTTTCTTACGAGCATCCATCATTCTGCCTCAAATCTGCAGCTTCACCCACACCGTATACTCTCAGCGTCTTCTTTCTACCCCCTCCCCCCTCCTCCCTCCCTTTCATTGACCCATGCATTGTGTCAATCTCCCCCGCTCTCCTGTGGTCTCCCCTGGTGCCGGCTCTCATTGGTTTAAGCTTTAAACTTTCACTCGCGCTCACTTCCCCCGGGAACTGAAGTTGAATTACAGTCATTACCTGGCCGTTTCTCCACACTCACTCTGTACCTGTCTCAACTTTCTCTTCTCGCTCTGCAGGCTCGCCCAATAGAGTAGTGCAGGGACGTATTTATGTAGGACAACCAGGAAGTTAGCATCGCAAGGTATCCAGCGACAAAAAGCCTATTGGATTTTTCTATTGGATTTTGGAATGAAGTCTAAAGTAAACGTTTATGATACACAGTTTGTTAAGCATGATCATGTCGACATATTAAGAAGAAAGATTTACAAACATTAAGTCCGAATAAATATAGGCACCTTTCAGTCTAACCTGTAGTTTTTTATTACGATCGAGACTTGAGCCGGAGACCCTTCGGTTTCCAAGCCAAATCCCTACAGACTGAGTTACTGCCGCTCATATTAAGGCCTTATGATTTGTAGAAAGCTAACATTAGGCTCCAAAGGAACTACAGCACGGTCACATGACTTCACGTCTCCACCGCTAAGCTAAAGGCGGCTAATGTTGGGCTACAAAGGAACTACAGCACGGACACATGACTTCACGTCCCCACCGCTAAGCTAAAGGTGGCTAATGTTGGGCTATAAAGGAACTACAGCACGGTCACATGACTTCACCGCTAAGCTAAAGGAGGCTAATGTTGGGCTATAAAGGAACTACAGCACGGTCACATGACTTCACGTCACCACCGCTAAGCTAAAGGTGGCTAATGTTGGGCTATAAAGGAACTACAGCACGGTCACATGACTTCACGTCACCACCGCTAAGCTAAAGGTGGCTAATGTTGGGCGTGATGACATTTAGTCGTCTCATTTAGACAATTTAGCGGTTTTAGAAACTCCTAAAAGCTTCAGACATTCACAGTTCACGTAATTCATGTATACGAAAATCTTGTAAGTTAGTGTTTATAGACCCTTTTTTAGGCCTTTTCCCTAAAACACTTCAATGGAGGGAAAAACACTGACTCATGTCCGAGGTGTAGGGCTCACGGTACCGATATATTATTGTACATATTGGAAGGTAGTGGGAGGATTGTGAGGTCACGATCTGCTTGTTGTCATTACTGCCTCCCATGTGACCAACTCACCACAAAGCATGCCTCATCCTCCGTCTGTTTTTAGCCAGCACTACTCCATGAATACTCTGAGGAACAGTTGTTTGCAAGCTGCTGTTGCTAGGCGACTCAAACCTTCATTAACTCGAAGAAAATGTTCCAATCTTGAAAACATTCTCTCCTTTAATGGACTGAAGATCCTCGGCGGTAAATTGCACTTAAAATAAATATGTGTATCTCCTCGTGCGTGGCTATTATACCACAAGTGGAGATGTTAAAGTTTATTGTTGCTGTGATTAAGTGTGTCTTCGATGTAGTAAAGCTTTGATTGTATGTGTTTTTTAAGACTTTCTGTGATTAAATGTGATCTCCCTCGTTGTAGATTAGGCAGCTGGTGGAAAGCAATGTTAAAGTGGCACGTATTTTCTTCAGGCAGCAGCAGGAGAGACACACTTGTTCGTGGCTACAGCTGTTGCTGTGTGACTGCTTTCCAATCTTCCTGCCGAGCCACATGCACTGGTTAAATTGCCTCGGAGTTGCAACCTTTAGGAGGCTTCGCGATGTGGATAAAGCCTTTCACAAATCTCATATAAAGCTGAAAAGTGAACAAGTCGCCAGAAGAATGTGGGCTTCTTTTTAAGATTGATACGATATTGATCCCAATTTGGTAAATGTATTCAGTGTGTTCGGACATGGAAATGTGAAATGGGTGGAACAGAGAATTAACTAAATATTTAAAGTGAAAATACAATCAAATATTATATATAAAATCCAAACATAAACAGTATAATAATTCTGGATGACTAACATTTTCTAAAAAAGTCAAACGTATATATAAATACTGCAGTTAGTAGCAGGAATACATGCTTACACTACAGGAGCATAGACATACTTGTAGGATAGTATACAATGTACAGATATACATACAATTGTTCGTGGTTACTAGGACGGAAAAACTCAAACTATGGATCATTCTGGAGATAGTGGGAACGGTCATGCACATGAAACCTTTTTGCAACATAACATTTCAATAGCCTTTATTTTATGTTGCTCCAGGAAATGTGACATGTTGACAGTTGGGGATGTGGATCGAACCCTCAGATTGGTTAGCATCTATTTACCCCCAAGACACTGCTGCCGTGAAATGACCGCAGCTTCAGTCGATCATTTGTTGAAGGGACTCAAAAGCAACTTTTAATTAGCTAGGTATTTTAACAGATCTCTTATTGATATTTTTAATGAAAGACTTCGAAACCAGTAAAATCCTTAAACTTTATTTTTTAATGAAGGATCTCATTTGATTTGCAGCTTCATCTGTTGCCAGGTCTGTGTCTCCGTGATGAGCCACATCAAATATTAAGCTAGATATTCATGAAAGAGGAAGTTCTGGCAAATCTAGTACATTGGAGGAAAACTTCTCTGTGAAGTCGTACAAAATGTCTTTTGTTCTTGACCTAAATGAGGACATCTCCTGCTGATGTTCAGGTGTATATCAGTATGTAGTGTCTCTACTTTAAAGAGTCCTCTCCTGCTGATGTTCAGGTGTTTATCAGTATGTAGTGTCTCTACTTTAAAGAGTCCTCTCCTGCTGATGTTCAGGTGTATATCAGTATGTAGTGTCTCTACTTTAAAGAGTCCTCTCCTGCTGATGTTCAGGTGTATATCAGTGTGTAGTGTCTCTACTTTAAAGAGTCCTCTCCTGCTGATGTTCAGGTGTTTATCAGTATGTAGTGTCTCTACTTTAAAGAGTCCTCTCCTGCTGATGTTCAGGTGTATATCAGTATGTAGTGTCTCTACTTTAAAGAGTCCTCTCCTGCTGATGTTCAGGTGTTTATCAGTATGTAGTGTCTCTACTTTAAAGAGTCCTCTCCTGCTGATGTTCAGGTGTATATCAGTATGTAGTGTCTCTACTTTAAAGAGTCCTCTCCTGCTGATGTTCAGGTGTATATCAGTGTGTAGTGTCTCTACTTTAAAGAGTCCTCTCCTGCTGATGTTCAGGTGTTTATCAGTATGTAGTGTCTCTACTTTAAAGAGTCCTCTCCTGCTGATGTTCAGGTGTATATCAGTATGTAGTGTCTCTACTTTAAAGAGTCCTCTCCTGCTGATGTTCAGGTGTATATCAGTGTGTAGTGTCTCTACTTTAAAGAGTCCTCTCCTGCTGATGTTCAGGGGTATATCAGTATGTAGTGTCTCTACTTTAAAGAGTCCTCTCCTGCTGATGTTCAGGTGTATATCAGTATGTAGTGTCTCTACTTTAAAGAGTCCTCTCCTGCTGATGTTCAGGTGTATATCAGTGTGTAGTGTCTCTACTTTAAAGAGTCCTCTCCTGCTGATGTTCAGGTGTTATCAGTATGTAGTGTCTCTACTTTAAAGAGTCCTCTCCTGCTGATGTTCAGGTGTATATCAGTATGTAGTGTCTCTACTTTAAAGAGTCCTCTCCTGCTGATGTTCAGGTGTATATCAGTATGTAGTGTCTCTACTTTAAAGAGTCCTCTCCTGCTGATGTTCAGGTGTATATCAGTGTTGTAGTGTCTCTACTTTAAAGAGTCCTCTCCTGCTGATGTTCAGGTGTTTATCAGTATGTAGTGTCTCTACTTTAAAGAGTCCTCTCCTGCTGTATGTTCGGTGTAGATCAGTATGTAGTTTCTCTACTTTAAAAGAGTCCTCTCCTGCTGATGTTCAGGTGTATTAGTGTGTAGTGTCTCTACTTTAAAGAGTCCTCTCCTGCTGATGTTCAGGGGGTATTCAGTATGTAGTGTACCGCTACTTTAAAGAGTCCTCTCCTGCTGATGTCAGGTGTAGATCAGTATGTAGTGTCTCTACTTAAAATCCTCTCCTGCTGAAGGTTCAGGTGTAAATATCAGTGTGTAATGTCTCTACTGAAAGGTCCTCCTCCTGCTGGATGGTTCAGGTGGTTATCATAATGTAGTGTCTCTACTTTAAATAGTCCTCTCCTCTGATTTCAGGTGTATATCAGTATGTAGTGTCTCTACTTTAAGAGTCCTCTCCTGGCTGGAGGTTCAGGTGTATATCAGTGTGTAGTGTCTCTACTTTAAAGAGTCCTCTCCTGCTGATGTTCAGGGGTATATCAGTATGTAGTGTCTCTACTTTAAAGAGTCCTCTCCTGCTGATGTTCAGGTGTATATCAGTAAGTAGTGTCTCTACTTTAAAGAGTCCTCTCCTGCTGATGTTCAGGTGTATATCAGTATGTAGTGTCTCTACTTTAAAGAGTCCTCTCCTGCTGATGTTCAGGTGTTTATCAGTATGTAGTGTCTCTACTTTAAAGAGTCCTCTCCTGCTGATGTTCAGGTGTATATCAGTATGTAGTGTCTCTACTTTAAAGAGTCCTCTCCTGCTGATGTTCAGGTGTATATCAGTGTGTAGTGTCTCTACTTTAAAGAGTCCTCTCCTGCTGATGTTCAGGGGTATATCAGTATGTAGTGTCTCTACTTTAAAGAGTCCTCTCCTGCTGATGTTCAGGTGTATATCAGTAAGTAGTGTCTCTACTTTAAAGAGTCCTCTCCTGCTGATGTTCAGGTGTATATCAGTATGTAGTGTCTCTACTTTAAAGAGTCCTCTCCTGCTGATGTTCAGGTGTATATCAGTATGTAGTGTCTCTACTTTAAAGAGTCCTCTCCTGCTGATGTTCAGGTGTATATCAGTATGTAGTGTATCTACTTTAAAGAGTCCTCTCCTGCTGATGTTCAGGTGCATATCAGTATGTAGTGTCTCTACTTTAAAGAGTCCTCTCCTGCTGATGTTCAGGTGTATATCAGTATGTAGTGTCTCTACTTTAAAGAGTCCTCTCCTGCTGATGTTCAGGTGTATATCAGTATGTAGTGTCTCTACTTTAAAGAGTCCTCTCCTGCTGATGTTCAGGTGTATATCAGTATGTAGTGTCTCTACTTTAAAGAGTCCTCTCCTGCTGATGTTTAGGTGTATATCAGTATGTAGTGTATCTACTTTAAAGAGTCCTCTCCTGCTGATGTTCAGGTGCATATCAGTATGTAGTGTCTCTACTTTAAAGAGTCCTCTCCTGCTGATGTTCAGGTGTATATCAGTATGTAGTGTCTCTACTTTAAAGAGTCCTCTCCTGCTGATGTTCAGGTGTATATCAGTATGTAGTGTATCTACTTTAAAGAGTCCTCTCCTGCTGATGTTCAGGTGCATATCAGTATGTAGTGTCTCTACTTTAAAGAGTCCTCTCCTGCTGATGTTCAGGTGTATATCAGTATGTAGTGTCTCTACTTTAAAGAGTCCTCTCATGCTGATGTTCAGGTGTATATCAGTATGTAGTGTCTCTACTTTAAAGAGTCCTCTCCTGCTGATGTTCAGGTGTATATCAGTATGTAGTGTCTCTACTTTAAAGAGTCCTCTCCTGCTGATGTTCAGGTGTATATCAGTATGTAGTGTCTCTACTTTAAAGAGTCCTCTCCTGCTGATGTTCAGGTGTATATCAGTATGTAGTGTCCTCTACTTTAAAGAGTCCTCTCCTGCTGATGTTTAGGTGTATATCAGTATGTAGTGTATCTACTTTAAAGAGTCCTCTCCTGCTGATGTTCAGGTGCATATCAGTATGTAGTGTCTCTACTTTAAAGAGTCCTCTCCTGCTGATGTTCAGGTGTATATCAGTATGTAGTGTCTCTACTTTAAAGAGTCCTCTCCTGCTGATGTTCAGGTGCATATCAGTATGTAGTGTCTCTACTTTAAAGAGTCCTCTCCTGCTGATGTTCAGGTGCATATCAGTATGTAGTGTCTCTACTTTAAAGAGTCCTCTCCTGCTGATGTTCAGGTGTATATCAGTATGTAGTGTCTCTACTTTAAAGAGTCCTCTCCTGCTTATGTTCAGGTGTATATCAGTATGTAGTGTCTCTACTTTAAAGAGTCCTCTCCTGCTGATGTTCAGGTGTATATCAGTATGTAGTGTATCTACTTTAAAGAGTCCTCTCCTGCTGATGTTCAGGTGCATATCAGTATGTAGTGTCTCTACTTTAAAGAGTCCTCTCCTGCTGATGTTCAGGTGTATATCAGTATGTAGTGTCTCTACTTTAAAGAGTCCTCTCCTGCTGATGTGCAGGTGTATATCAGTATGTAGTGTCTCTACTTTAAAGAGTCCTCTCCTGCTGATGTTCAGGTGTATATCAGTATGTAGTGTCTCTACTTTAAAGAGTCCTCTCCTGCTGATGTTCAGGTGTATATCAGTATGTAGTGTCTCTACTTTAAAGAGTCCTCTCCTGCTGATGTTTAGGTGTATATCAGTATGTAGTGTATCTACTTTAAAGAGTCCTCTCCTGCTGATGTTCAGGTGCATATCAGTATGTAGTGTCTCTACTTTAAAGAGTCCTCTCCTGCTGATGTTCAGGTGTATATCAGTATGTAGTGTCTCTACTTTAAAGAGTCCTCTCCTGCTGATGTTCAGGTGTATATCAGTATGTAGTGTATCTACTTTAAAGAGTCCTCTCCTGCTGATGTTCAGGTGCATATCAGTATGTAGTGTCTCTACTATAAAGAGTCCTCTCCTGCTGATGTTCAGGTGTATATCAGTATGTAGTGTCTCTACTTAAAGAGTCCTCTCCTGCTGATGTTCAGGTGTATATCAGTATGTAGTGTCTCTACTTTAAAGAGTCCTCTCCTGCTGATGTTCAGGTGTATATCAGTATGTGGTGTCTCTACTTAAAGGGTCCTCTCCTGCTGATGTTTAGGTGTATATCAGTATGTAGTGTATCTACTTTAAAGAGTCCTCTCCTGCTGATGTTCAGGTGCATATCAGTATGTAGTGTCTCTACTTTAAAGAGTCCTCTCCTGCTGATGTTCAGGTGTATATCAGTATGTAGTGTCTCTACTTTAAAGAGTCCTCTCCTGCTTATGTTCAGGTGTATATCAGTATGTAGTTGTCTCTACTTTAAAGAGTCCTCTCCTGCTGATGTTCAGGTGTATATCAGTATGTAGTGTCTCTACTTTAAAGAGTCCTCTCCTGCTGATGTTCAGGTGTATATCAGTATGTAGTGTATCTACTTTAAAGAGTCCTCTCCTGCTGATGTTCAGGTGTATATCAGTATGTAGTGTCTCTACTTTAAAGAGTCCTCTCCTGCTGATGTTCAGGTGTATATCAGTATGTAGTGTATCTACTTTAAAGAGTCCTCTCCTGCTGATGTTCAGGTGCATATCAGTATGTAGTGTCTCTACTTTAAAGAGTCCTCTCCTGCTGATGTTCAGGTGTATATTAGTATGTAGTGTCTCTACTTTAAAGAGTCCTCTCCTGCTGATGTTCAGGTGTTTATCAGTATGTAGTGTCTCTACTTTAAGAGTCCTCTCCTGCTGATGTTCAGGTGTATATCAGTGTGTAGTGTCTCTACTTTAAAGAGTCCTCTCCTGCTGATGTTCAGGTGTATATCAGTATGTAGTGTCTCTACTTTAAAGAGTCCTCTCCTGCTGATGTTCAGGTGTATATCAGTATGTAGTGTCTCTACTTTAAAGAGTCCTCTCCTGCTGATGTTCAGGTTTATATCAGTATGTAGTGTCTCTACTTTAAAGAGTCCTCTCCTGCTGATGTTCAGGTGTATATCAGTATGTAGTGTCTCTACTTAAAGAGTCCTCTCCTGCTGATGTTCAGGTGTAGATCAGTATCTAGTGTCTCCATGCTTTAATGTTCACAAAGCTCTTTATTTTTCTCATACTGCCTGTGCTGCAGAACCTCTTTTCACCCTCGGTCTGAAACCAGAGCCCAGTCTGCTCTGATTGGTTAGCTGACCGGCTCTGTTGTGATTGGTCAACCACTTAGACATGTCCCGCCCCTTAGCCTATCACGTACAATGTGTTGGAGCGCTAGCAATAGAAGTATGAGTGCCGCAAAGTGATGTCACTATGTTCAGGAAGTAAACGAAGGACTACAAAGTAGGCAGGGGAACACAGGGATTTAGTAATTGAAGACCATTTCCATGCACTTAAACCTATGGAACAAGCTGCAGAACAAATCCCAAAAAGCTTAATAGGGCCTCTTCAACATATTGAAAAATTGCATTTGAACGGGCAGTCCGATAGAGATCATAACATGCTCATCTTCATTGTGAAATAACATGAATTGAAAGTGCGTCTGAGTGCCATCAACCAATTACAGACTTCATCAATGGTCCCAATATAACCACCCCTAACAGTGCTTGTTATGTTCCCATTGCACACGATGCTGGAGATACATCATGGTCTGAAGTAGCTTAAAGCCGGCCCTTTCATTCAGCCATCTCCATAATTAGAGTCTACGAGAGCATCAACATCAATACAGATCTATTTGTGTGCATAATTGTGTATTGAAGCTCTGTCGCCAGGATGGGAATAATATCCCTATTCATAAATAAACTATGTTCAATAGACCGTTAAGAATCAGGGGATGGAATCGAGGTGTTTTTTCTAGACATATAATTTGAAGTACTCACACATTATGTAAAACTGTACACCATGATGTTTCGTAATGCATCACCCGCTCACTCACATTGGATCCCATTGCACTCGTGCTGCTTTTAATGCGTCTTTACTTATTCGTCTCAACTCCGTGACAGCTGTTCTATTTTTAAATGGTTTTTTTGCATTGTTTTATTTAGTTTTTGTTTGTGACATTCATCGTCTTTTACGCAGTTCACCTTTCATTAGTGTTCCCGAGACAAATTCATTTGATAGTCCTTGAACTTTTACCCCCATTGTTAGTGCCTGCTAGAGAGGTGGGACTATCCTGGGGAGAAAAAAAGTACCAATTTCTATTGGCTGGGAGAATTGCAAACCACGGCCCGTAAAACTCTGAAAAGTTTTTTTAAGCCGCCATTGTATTTGCTGGCATTAGCATTATTAGCATTAGCATTAGCCCCGCGCGCCAACGTTCTGGCGATTTACTTCATAAATCTTTTTTTTGCATTGTTTTATTTAGTTTTTGTTTGTGACATTCATCTTCTTTTACGCAGTTCACCTTTCATTAGTGTTACCGAGACAAATTGATTTGATAGTCCCATTTTATTCTTATCATTAGTCTTTTATCACCTCTCATGAGGACACAAATAAACCGTTAACTCGGCAGAGCTCCGGGAGTTGTCCTTGCCAAAGACTTTGATGCATGTCAGCTAGTACGTCCCTTTTTGAAGGTATCATTTAGATTGTTTCCAGTCTAGCAGGGTTGCTCTTGAAGATACTTTGGTGGCAGCGGCACCTGGAGTGTCGGTGAGTGAAAAAGCAGTCTGCTGGACTGTGGATAACAGGCTGCGATCTCAAGCATCTCCTCTCTGGGATAAGCTACTCCTCACCTAAGCGCAGTCGATCGGCCACAGTTGTTTCCCCTCCTGTTGAGGGAAATATCTGTTCAGACTCCTTCAGTGCATTTTGTTGTGGATATCCCTTTAGGCAAGGAGCTTTCATTCTGGTAACAAAAGCTGTGTGTGGAATACATAAACTATTACTCGTCTCCGTTTGCAAAAGGTACTCCTACATCTCAAAATACCTCCACCGCCTCAGCCACCATGCATGTTAAGGCACCCAGTTTTCCATATGATATGCAGATTGTGTTGATCGTGTCGCTTAGACATTGTAAAAAGAAGCTTCTGGGTAATTCCTGGTGTATGAATTTGGTTTGTATATACGATTTGACACCAAAAACATTGATTTAGTCGTAGTGAAAGTGATTTTATGGCAACAAAGGACATTCCTAAGCCATCATTGGTGGCCATCTTCAACAAATCCGCCATATTGGATTTTTGAGTGGCTATTGGCTTTTTCAAATGTATGTTCCAATTGTAGTACTAGTCTATATGATATATATGATTCTGTTTTGTTGGTCGAACGCACTTATTGTAAGTCGCTTTGGATAAAAGCGTCAGCTAAATGCAATGTAATGTAATGTAGTGCTAGTCTCCGTCCTATATCCTAGGCCAAAGGTATTTAGGGGTGTCCTTTCATACGATTGGTTGTGTTTGACCCCGGAAAGGCAGAGGTTTTTTGAACATGTTTGTGAGAACCCCAAGTACTGTTTGGATATGGACTCTACTTGTATGATGCACATGAAGAGAATCAGTTAATCAGATTATGCGGTAGCTCTAGTATTAGACTAAGCTTCTACACTTGAGGTCCTTGACGTTTCGGACACTGTGCCCTAGTTTGGTTTCAGAGAAGAAAACACCTCCTAGACAAACCTGGATTGACAGATTAGTCACTCAAGCTAATAACATGTCATCATTTGTCATATCCAGACAAAGATAGAGCCACGCTGCAAAATGCCCTTTGACCACATTCCCAGCAAAGCTCCATATTAATAATATGAAGTGGATCTATTGTTATACAAAGTGTTATCGGAGAGGGGTCGCTTTGTGTGAATGACCCACACATCATTATCTTCTCTGGAGCTTATTAACTGCTTTTAGCTCATTACTGTGGTTTCATGACGTGTAGTGCGCCCTCACTGCGCCTGTTCACTTTGTTCCAGCAGCAGAAGGAATTAATATACAGCAAACAAGCTCTGGAAAACCCTCTCTATGCAACCTGTTCCGCACCAAATGAAAGACGGACAAAGTTAGCTAATAGCTGGAGAAGAAAGTGAAATGTGTAGCAGCTAAAGGGGCTAGATATCTGTCATATGAGTTAGGAGGCCAGCTGGTTCTAAAATAAGTGGAAATATCAGAAGTGTCTCAATGTTTCCTACATTGAAACAATAATGTTGGCGAGTGACCGATTGACGCCCAGAATGTTTTAGCTATTTTTGAATTTTCAACCGACATGTGAAAAACAGCTTTAAAGCAGTACTTCATTGATTAACTATTGCACTTCCATAGAGTCGAATAGGCAGGTTATACAATTACAATCATGGTTATTGTTCTACCTTTGGGAAACTCTTCGAGAGGTGTTGGGTGTGCAAACGGAAATTACCTAAAATCTCTGATTGGTCCATTTGAGATTGGTATTTAAGGGATGACAGTAAAAAGCAAGTCTCTCATCGTGCCCTACTATTATTTTGAAATGTCAGATTATTATTTTAAGGGCCAGACATTGTTAGTAACATCTAGGGTTAGGGTGTTGTGTGGCTCTGTCGTAATTGGACAACCACTTGAGAGATGTCTCGCCCCGTAAAATGTGTTGGGATGCTAGCCAATAGAAGTGCAAGTGTTACGCGCGTTCACACCGGAGTACTTTTCCCGTTTAGTTCCGTTAGTACCCCTTATTTTGCGTTCACACCCAAAAAGAGTACTTAGTGCCGGGAACTTTTTACCCCCATTTTTAGTGCCTGCTAGAGAGGTGGGACTATCCTGGGGAGAAAAAAGTACTCATTTCTATTGGCTGGGAGAGGTTGCAAACCACGCCCCGTAAAACTCTGAAAAGTTTTTTTAAGCCGCCATTGTATTTGCTGGCATTAGCATTATTAGCATTAGCATTAGCCCCGTGCGCCAACGTTCTGGCGATTTACTCGGAAGGCTTCAACTCTGGGGATTTCGGGAGGCAGTATACGTCGTGAAGTGGTTTGCGGCCTGCCAGTAAAGCAGAAGAAGAAGAAGTGACGTCAGCGGCTTTCATTTGCCTAATCCTCCCTCAGGGGACTTATTCCGGTGTGGAACGCGATCTATACTTAGTCCCATGGGGGCAACTAAGTGCTGGGCACTAAGTACAGCAAAGTACTTGGTGTGAAAGCGGCTATTATGATGTCATTGTTGTCCAGAAGTAACCAATCCAAAGTCAAACAGAGGTGTTTCAGGCAGGGTGGGGATGAGAAGCTCAGTCTGGAGGGAACACAAGGATGTAGCTTTTAAAGAAAAATGACATGCACTCAAACCTATAGAACACACTCAAGGAAAGGAGAAACCCCAGCAATTATAATGGGGCATCTTTAAAGCACACACTTGGAATAGAGACATGTGCTCTAACCTACCTCGACCCTGTACTCAAAAGTTAAAAGGCCTTCAGCAGCACTTTGAAGATTTCCTCAACATATCCTAACTTAAGGTTTACATTTGGGCCACACAGAGTGACCTTTAGAACTCAACGAACACACACACACACACCACACACACACACACACTTCCATCCCAACATTTTGATTAGCTCTCTTACATAGTGACTTCATCAAGGTGAAAGTACAGTGGCAGTAAGTGTAACAGATCACCTGCCAACGTGAGCAGTAGTTCAGCAGGTAGTGTAGATGAAAGGTCGGAACGGTGTGTGTGTTGTGGTGTGTGTGTGTGTGTGTGTGTGTGTGTTGTGTGTGTGTGTGTGTGTGTGTGTGTGTGTGTGTGTGTGTGTGTGTGTGTGTGTGTGTGTGTGTGTGTGTGTGTGTGTGTGTGTGTGTGTGTGTGTGTGTGTGTGTGTGTGTGTGTGTGTGTGTGTGTGTGTGTGTGGTGCCTCTTCATTAATCTCCATTCATCTTGTGTTTGCAAGTCACCGGCATGTCAAACTCACGTCTAAGTCCAGTGAAGACGGATGAAGTTAGCATTTACTTCCACTCGGTCTCTCTGATGGATGTCCCGACAGGTGGCTTTTGATTGATGTCTGATCGCTGATCCCATATGGACTCATCCATTCCCAGCATGCATCTGTGATAAGGTGCTCTCTACCCAGGGCTAACCTTCAGGACGACAAACGGAGTGACTACACCCCCCATCTGTGAACATTAGTCGACAAGCATGCACAGACTATACGCCGATGACACACGCTATAAGTCAAAGAAGGTGTTAGATCAAATAGAACCTCAGCTAGCCACGAGGTGTGTACTGTCTTCATTTAATGCAGCTGTGTTTCCCTTTTGTTACACAGAAATAGCAATATGGCCGACAACCAACATAATAATTTCTGGAAGTCTTTCAAAGGCCAGTTGAAGAGTCCAGACCTCGTGTACGTCTTGTATCTTTTAGAGTTCTAACATTCTGAATAATTTGCTGGAGGCAAACGGAGTACGATGCAATATAACTATACGCAACTTTTGTCAAAGTCAACAATTAAAGTCAGAGCAGACCCAGGGATCGTACTGCCAAACGATAGCTGTGTTTCATGTTATAGTTTAAGCACTCTTGTTTTCATCGGTTGAACTTGAGTGGGAACAACGCTCCTCCTTCCATTGTCTTTGACGTATACTTTTCCATATGTATTTCTAATAGTGTCGTGTAAACTAGGTTACATACACTATCTTCATTTTTAACATTAGATACAATCCTGAATCGTGTGTGTGTGTGTGTGTGTGTGTGTGTGTGTGTGTGTGTGTGTGTGTGTGTGTGGTGTGTGTGTGTGTGTGTGACCATTAAAGAGGGTTTCATCCTGGGAGGCTATGGCTCAGTGCTGCATTGGTGTTCAAACAGGTTCAAACCCCACTGCAGTGAGCATGTCGTTGTGTCCCTGGCTGAGACACTTCACCCCAAATTGCTCCTGTGGGGATTTATCCAAAGCGACTCACATACTCAATACTGTGGTATTGAGTATGTGAGTCGCTTTGGATAAAAGCGTCTAACAACTAACACGTAATGTAATCCTCCAATTCTAATAAATACTAAATTACTGTATCAACAATACTCTAGCGGAAACCTCCAAGTCCAAAAAATGAAGCCCAAATGGAAGTGCCTTAAAGGGGACCTATCATGCAAAATGCACTCTTGTACGTCTTTACACATGAACATGTCCCCGGTTCCAGGGAACTCACCAAGTGTCAGAAAACACAACCCTCTCTCTTTTCCTCCGTACCCAAATCTCTAAGAACAGGGCTGCAACGGATCTGATACAGATTTGAAAATAGTCTGGCGTCAGTGACGAGGAGCTCCGCCTATATGGCCAACTCTCCACCAATCAGGGGAATGAGAGGTTGCCGTGGCATGGTAACAGCATGGTAACAGCACGGTAACAGCATGGTAACAGCATGGTAACAGCACGGTAACAAGATGCTCATAACTCAACCCCCTCCTTTGCAGGGGGGCGTGGTCAGCTGCAGCGCATGCAAAGACAGGTGGAGGAGAGTAAAATGATTTGTTTGGTATTTTGAAAAAAAAAACGTATAAATATTGCGTTAATAACGCGTTAACGCAAAAAAAAATTAACGCCACTAATTTTTAACGCATGTGTATTTTTGTCCTCGGCCGCCCCGTAGCTTCAGAGCGCATCGAGTTTAAAATACCGTCTACAAGCTGATGCTGACAGCCCCGCTCCTGCCTCCCGCTTGTGGCAGATCACACTTCCACGCTCACCGGCAGGCACCGACTGGCCATCGGGAGGACCGGGAGGGTGTGTGTATGTGTGGCCCGAGCGAGCGAGAGAGAGACCTTACGTGCATTGTTGTTGTTAGCATCTGATGCTAGCTAGCTGCGCTAACGGATATAAGGAGCTGTTTAAATGAAACAGAGGAGCGCTCTATCCACACAACTGCGCCGAGCACTTGACTTGATGCAGGAAGCAGACAGCGGGACGTTGTAGGAGAAGTCAGCACACTCATGATTGCAGCGTCCAGGCAGCTCCCGTTCGAGCATATGCCTTGAGTTGCACATAGCTCCAATGATCACACACACACACACACACACACACACACACACACACACACACACCACACCACACCCCCCCCCCCCATGTGTATTGTATTATTGTATGAGAGGTTCCAGGTTGTTGTGTTAATATCATGAGAATATTTGTCATTGTTCAAATGATAATAAACATTAGCATAAAGCATATTTGTCCACTCATATGTTGATAAAGTATTAAAAACTTGATAAATATTCCTTAAGGTGCATTTAGAACAGATAAAAAATGTGCGATTAACTATTTAATCGACTGACAGCCCTAGTAAATAACCTTATGCCCACATAAAGTATTCACATATAGCATGAATAGGTCTCCTTAAACCAGCCATTTTCTGTAACTTAACAAATGATGACACTATGATTTTGACATTTTTCCCACCAGGGGGTTTCCAATTTACCCCAGAAAAAAAAAATTTGGATTCAGAAGCAGGGACAGCACTCTCAACCCTTACATCTGAATCCAGCTCATGACAAATATTGAACATTTAAGCCTCTAAGCTGCCGTACAGAAGCACAAGTGAAGCCTATTCATTCTTTGTGTGCCCTTGTGCTCCATGTCACACTGATCCTATTAAAATGATTCACGGGGGAGCAGCTCGTTGCTGCTGCGTCTCACGCTGAGTCTGATGGTGCTTGTTTAGGAAAGAAACACTTAGAATTATGCATTTGCCCTCTTTCCCAGAGCTTCCCAGCATGCTTTGCGTCAAACCATTGATCTTTACGTCATAGGCTGATATCAGGCTATTTTTCTAAATGTTAAGGTTTATTTTAAGGCTGCTTGCTCACATTACGAGCTGACTGTGAGAAGGAAGTCTTCACAACGGAGTTATATTTCATGTGATATATCTAATTGTGTCTGTTGCTTTGTTGCTCGTGTAAAGCCTGCCCAGCTGCTTCGTATCCTACTTAGCCGTCTTTGATGTAGACAAATGCACCAATCAGGGGCGCTCTCTTCTAATTATCCTCCCCTCAGCGCTGTGTGTGAGGCAGCGACCTGCCCCTTCTTCCCGTGATGACACTGATGGTTGATTCAACTTGTTCTTTTTGTGCTTTTCTGTTTATTGCAGGCTGACACCGCTAACGACTGGCAGACGATCTGAGGACATCCAACGCAAGGTAATTATTCCCATTGTTCTGTGCTTCATAGAGAAACAGCCAGATGTATGAATATGACCACCTGCAGTACAAAGAGGCCCTCTTCAGGACTATAGTTTTTGGACAAGAGGACATGTTGTAACAAACAAACGTTCTTGATACTTATATGTTTTTTAAGCAGGATGATCTCCACATGTTAACATCACTTTATGTTTTTTTAAGTAAAAGGCTAAGGAACACGGTCACATGACTTAACATCACCACCGCTAAGCTAAAGGCGGCTAATGTTGGGCTATAAAGGAACTACAGCACGGTCACATGACTTCACGTCACCACCGCTAAGCTAAAGGAGGCTAATGGTAGGCTATAAAGGAACTACAGCACGGTCACATGACTTAACATCACCACCGCTAAGCTAAAGGCGGCTAATGTTGGGCTATAAAGGAACTACAGCACGGTCACATGACTTCACCTCACCACCGCTAAGCTAAAGGCGGCTAATGTTGGGCTATAAAGGAACTACAGCACGGTCACATGACTTAACATCACCACCGCTAAGCTAAAGACGGCTAATGTTGGGCTATAAAAGAACTACAGCACGGTCACATGACTTCACGTCACCACCGCTAAGCTAAAGGTGGCTAATGTTGGGCTATAAAGGAACTACAGCACAGTCACATGACTTCACGTCACCACCGCTAAGCTAAAGACGGCTGATGTTGGGCTATAAAGGAACTACAGCATGGTCACATGACTTCACGTCACCACCGCTAAGCTAAAGGCGGCTAATGTTGGGCTATAAAGGAACTACAGCACGGTCACATGACTTCACGTCACCACCGCTAAGCTAAAGGAGGCTAATGGTAGGCTATAAAGGAACTACAGCACGGTCACATGACTTAACATCACCACTGCTAAGCTAAAGGCGGCTAATGTTGGGCTATAAAGGAACTACAGCACGGTCACATGACTTCACCTCACCACCGCTAAGCTAAAGGCGGCTAATGTTGGGCTATAAAGGAACTACACAGCACGGTCACATGACTTAACATCACCACCGCTAATCTAAAGACGGCTAATGTTGGGCTATAAAAGAACTACAGCACGGTCACATGACTTCACGTCACCACCGCTAAGCTAAAGGTGGCTAATGTTGGGCTATAAAGGAACTACAGCACGGTCACATGACTTCACGTCACCACCGCTAAGCTAAAGGAGGCTAATGTTGGGCTATAAAGGAACTACAGCACGGTCACATGACTTCACGTCACCACCGCTAAGCTAAAGGAGGCTAATGTTGGGCTATAAAGGAACTACAGCACGGTCACATGACTTCACGTCACCACCGCTAAGCTAAAGACGGCTAATGTTGGGCTATAAAGGAACTACAGCACGGTCACATGACTTAAAATCACCACCGCTAAGCTAAAGGCGGCTAATGTTGGGCTATAAAGGAACTACAGCATGGTCACATGACTTCACGTCACCACCGCTAAGCTACAGGCGGCTAATGTTGGGCTATAAAGGAACTACAGCACGGTCACATGACTTCACGTCACCACCGCTAAGCTAAAGGCGGCTAATGTTGGGCTATTAAGGAACTACAGCACGGTCACATGACTTCACGTCACCACCGCTAAGCTAAAGGCGGCTAATGTTGGGCTATAAAGGAACTACAGCACGGTCACATGACTTTACGTCACCACCGCTAAGCTAAAAGAGGTTTAGTCTTCTCATTTAGACACTTGTAAGCAACCACCGTTTTTTTAATTCACCAGTATGGTATTTACTGACGCATTTGATTTCTTAGGACAAAATGTGAAAATATCTTCAGCTTGTATTAACCTTGAACCTTATTTTATGCTTCAAACCAAAAAAACATCTAAACTTCGAGATAAGAGGACAGGAAGTGGTACAATCCTGACTGAATGTATTGTTCTAGGACTCATACCTGCAGCACTGTATTCTGGCCGGTAAAGTCATCATCCTGCACGCTTAGAGATCATCTGGTCAGCTTTCTCCGTGTGTCCTTGAGCAAAACACATGGGGGACTTGCTACTGTGAGGATTCGGATCCTGCTGGGTGTTTGGTGACATTAATGTGCTCATGAGAGTTAGCACTGAAGGCGATAACATGCTGCCTTTTTCACATTAAGATAACATTAAGATACCAGCGTTATATCTGCTGTGCAGTTACTGTAGCAGGCTTTAGTGTTGGATGTTTTGCAAATGTTTCTGCTCTATTTCTGGATATATTCTGTCGGGGGAGATGGACTTTTTATTCTTCTGCAGAATGAAAATCCCCCCCTGGACCATTGCCCAAATAACTGAGCAAGTTTTGGAAATGTCACAGAATCTGCATACTTCAATGGCTGTTCCTCACACAGCAAAATGTAATGCTACAAGAGGGCTAAATATCTGCTATTTTTAAAAACTGGAAGTTGCTAGTGTAGTTTTTTATTATATAAATCCATTTTGAAGGACATTTGTGTTAGTCAGGTACAAAAGGAAAAGCTTTATCCACTTATATATCATATAAATGTGGAAATGTGTTAAATATGCCATTGCAATTCGGCTAATGCTTGTTGAGATATTCCACTCTGGTTAACGGTCCCATTGACACAAATGTCTGCAAAAATATCCAATAAAGAAAAACGAAATAAAAAGGAGAGAAGAAGAACCAGCACCTTACCGTGGTAGAGAGGTTTGTGTGCCCTGATGAACCTGGGGGCTGTGTTGTCTGGAACCTTGTGTTCCTGGTAGGGTCTCCCATGGCAAATTGGTCTCAGGCAAGGGGCCAGACTAAGATTGGTTCAAAAGACCTCATGAAAGACGACACAGGAAGTGAGGATACCCGGCCCGGAGGAAGCCCGGGGTCCCCTTCTGGAGCCAGGCCCAGAAGGAGGACTCGTCGGCGAGCGTCTGGTGGCCGGGCTTGCCACGGAGCCCGGCCGGGCCCAGCCCGAAAAGGCAACGTGGGCAACACCTCCGCTTCTCCGTCCCGCGGGCCCACCACCTACGGGAAACATCGATGGGGTCGGGTGCGCTGCCAGAAGGGTGGCAGTGAAAGCGGAGAGTCTCGACGGACCAGACCCGGGCGGCAGAAGCTGGCTTTGGGGACGTGGAACGTCACCTCTCTGGGGGGGAAGGAGCCGGAGCTTGTGCGGGAGGTGGAGCGGTACCAGTTGGATCTGGTTGGGCTCACCTCTACGCACAGCGTCGGCTCTGGAACCTTACTTCTGGATAGGGGTTGGAATCTATTCTTCTCCGGAGTTGCTCAAGGTGTGAGGCGCCGGGCGGGTGTGGGGATACTCACAAGTCCCCGGTTAGGTGCTTCGTTGTTGGAGTTTACCCCAGTGGACGAGAGGGTCGCCTCCCTACGCCTGCGGGTTATGGGGGGGAAAACTCTGACTGTTGTGTGTGCTTATGCACCCAACAGCAGTTCAGAGTATGCAGCCTTCTTGGAGACCCTGGAAAGAGTCCTGTATGGGGCTCCTGAAGGGGACTCCTTAGTCTTGCTGGGAGACTTCAACGCACATGTGGGCAATGATGGAGACACTTGGAGGGGCGTGATTGGGAGGAACGGCCCCCCTGATCTGAACCGGAGTGGTGGTTTGTTACTGGACTTCTGTGCTAGTCATGGATTGGCCATAACAAACACCATGTTCGAACATAAGGATGCTCATAAGTGTACGTGGTACCAGAGCACCCTAGGCAGAAGGTCCATGATCGATTTCGTTATCGTATCATCGGACCTGAGGCCGTATGTTTTGGACACTCGGGTAAAGAGAGGGGCGGAGTTGTCAACTGATCACCATCTGGTGGTGAGTTGGGTCGAGTGGCGGGGGAAGCCTCTGGATAGACCTGGTAAGCCCAAACGTGTAGTTCGGGTGAACTGGGAACGTCTGGAGGAAGCCCAAGTTCAGGAGGCCTTCAACTCGCACCTCCGGCGGAGCTTTTCGGGCATTCCTGTGGAGGTTGGGGATATTGAACCAGAGTGGTCGGTGTTCAAAGCCTCTATTGCCGGAGCCGCGGTGGGGAGCTGTGGTCTCAAGGTCCTAGGTGCCTCAAGGGGCGGTAACCCTCGAACCTCCTGGTGGACACCGGTGGTCAGGGAAGCCGTCCGACTGAAGAAGGAGGCCTTCAGGGATTTGTTATCCCGGGGGACTCCCGAGGCAGTTGCAAGGTACCGACAGGCCCGAAGGGCAGCAGCCTCATCCGTGGCCGAGGCAAAGCAGCGGGTGTGGGAGAAGTTTGGAGAAGACATGGAGAAGGACTTTCGGGTGGCACCAAAGTTGTTCTGGAAAACTGTCCGACACCTCAGGAGGGGGAAGCAGGGAACCATCCAAGCTGTGTACAGTAAGGATGGGACGTTGTTGACCTCAACTGATGGAGTGTTGGGGCGTTGGAAGGAACACTTTGAGGAACTCCTGAACCCGACAACTCCGCCCTCTATGTTAGAGGCAGAGCTGGAGTATGACGGGGGATCAACACCAATCTCCCGGGGGGAGGTCACTGAGGTCGTCAAACAACTCCACAGTGGCAAAGCCCCGGGGGGGATGAGATTCGCCCGGAAATGCTGAAGGCTCTGGGTGTTGAGGGACTGTCATGGTTGACACGTCTCATCAACGTTGCGTGGAAGTCGGAAACGGTACCGAAGGAGTGGCAGACCGGGGTGGTGGTTCCCCTTTTCAAAAAGGGGGATCAGAGGGTGTGTGCCAATTACAGAGGCATCACACTACTCAGCCTCCCCGGGACAGTTTACTCCAAGGTACTTGAAAGGAGGGTCAGGCCGATTGTCGAACCTCAGATTGAGGAGGAACAATGCGGATTCCGTCCTGGTCGTGGAACGACGGATCAGCTTTTTACTCTCGCAAGGATCCTGGAGGGGGCCTGGGAGTACGCTTATCCGGTCTACATGTGTTTTGTAGACTTGGAGAAGGCGTATGACCGGGTTCCCAGGGAGTTACTGTGGGAGGTGCTGCGGGAGTATGGGGTGAGGGGGTCTCTACTCAGGGCCATCCAATCTCTGTACTCCCAAAGCGAGAGCTGTGTCCGGGTCCTCGGCAGTAAGTCGGACCCATTTCCGGTGAGGGTTGGCCTCCGCCAGGGCTGCGCTTTGTCACCAATCCTGTTTGTAATATACATGGATCGGATTTCGAGGCGTAGTCGTGGGGGGGGGGGTCTGCAGTTCGGTGGACTAAGGATTGCACCCACTGCTTTTTGCAGATGATGTGGTTCTGATGGCTTCATCGGTCTGCGACCTTCAGCACTCACTGGATCGGTTCGCAACCGAGTGTGAAGCGGCTGGGATGAGGATCAGCACCTCCAAATCTGAGGCCATGGTTCTCAGCAGGAAACCGATGGACTGTCCACTCCAAGTAGGGAATGAGTCCTTACCCCAAGTGAAGGAGTTCAAGTATCTCGGGGTCTTGTTCTCGAGTGAGGGAACAATGGAGCGTGAGATGGGCCGGAGAATCGGAGCAGCGGGAGCGGTATTGCAGTCGCTTTACCGCACCGTTGTGACGAAAAGGGAGCTGAGCCAGAAGGCAAAGCTCTCTGTCTACCGGGCCATTTTCGTTCCTCCCCTCACCTACGGTCATGAAGGATGGGTCATGACCGAAAGAACGAGATCGCGGATACAAGCGGCCGAGATGGGTTTCCTCCGCCGGGTGGCTGGTGTCTCCCTTAGAGATAAGGTGAGAAGTTCGGTCATCAGGGAGGGACTCGGAGTTGAGCCGCTCCTCCTTCGCGTCGAAAGAAGCCAGTTGAGGTGGTTCGGGCACCTAGTTAGGATGCCACCTGGGCGCCTCCCTAGGGAGGTGTTCCAGGCACGTCCAGCTGGGAAGAGACCAAGGGGTAGACCTAGGACCAGGTGGAGGGATTATATCTCTTCGCTGGCCTGGGAGCGCCTTGGGATCCCCCAGTCAGAGCTGGTTGATGTCGCCAGGGAAAAGAAAGTTTGGGGCTCTCTGCTGGAACTGCTACCCCGAGACCCGACCACGGATAAGCGGGAGAAGATGGATGGATGGAAATAAAAAGGACAAGGGTCATATCGTCTTCAGGTGATTGACAGGTGATCTTTTGGGAGTTAATGCACTGTAGCCAACATGAAAGAAGCCAGAATCTCTCAGATTACCACTTTAAATGTCAAAAGCAGTAATGCAAATGAGGCGTAATGACCCCCCCACCCTGTCAATAATAGATATGTAGCGTTTCAGAATGGGTCTTTTTATGCATCAAGCGCTATCATTTTATTTTTCCCTTGAAGCACGGACAGCGTTTGTCACCTGGGCTGATGGGCCTGTCATATTCCCCGGTGCCACAGATGTGAGTGTCACTCCCAGCAGGTGGCTGAGCACCATTCATCTGCAGCTATTGAGCCACGATAGCTCTAATTAGTGTCGGTTTGAAACACAATCCACACTGAAAAGGATGGAGAAGACAGAAGCCTTTCAGACATCAATCAGCAGAAGTAATATAATACTGGCGAAGCTACAATATTTAAAAGGTGCTTAACGGGACTCAAGACAACAATAAAAACGGTAACATTAGCCGCTTTCACACCAAGTACTTTGCCGTACTTAGTGCCCAGCACTTAGTACCCCCATGTAACTAAGTACAGATCGCGTTCACACCGGAATAATTTTCCTGAGGGAAGATTACGCAAATGAAGCCGCTGACGTCACTTCTTCTTCTTCTGCTTTACTGGCAGGCCGCAAACCACTTAACGGCGTATACTGCCACCCGAAGTCCCCGGAGTTGGGGAAGGCTTCAGTAGCAGCTGCTGGGAGTCCCAGCAGCTGCTACTGAAGCCTTCCGAGTAAATCGCCAGAACGCCGACATCTCCACATCTCCACCGCTCCCATGTTTGTTTTTTTTTTGCCATAAGTTATTCTCTCTGCGTTGGCGCTGAGCTAATGCTAATGCCAGCAAATACAACAGTTTTCAGAGTTTAACGGGGCGTGGTTTGCAATTCGCCCAGCCAATAGAAATTGGTACTTTTTTCTCCCCAGGAAAGTCCCACCTCTCTAGCAGGCACTAAAAATGGGTGTAAAAGTTCTCGGAACTAAGTTCTCTTTTTGGTGTGAACGCAAATAAGGGGTACTAACGGAACTAAGCGGGAAAAGTACTCCGGTGTGAACGCGCCTATTGGTAAAAGAGAAGCAGGGTAACTGTAGAAAAACAAGACAACATTACCTTAATCTCTAATTTGGTGACGTCTGATGTTAGATTAGAAGAAGAACTTGAACCTGTGTCCTCATAGGGCCTTTTCCTCGGCACCCATGTGTTTTTTGTTATCGTTTTCAATGGGTAGTAAGCGCATGCCCAACTGTGTTGTGATTGGTCAAACGCTTTGAGATGTCCCGCCCCTTAGCCAATCATGTAGAATGTTTTGGAGAGGTAGCCAATAGGAGCGTTAGTGTTACATAATTGTTCTGGAAGTAATCAAAGGAGTCCAATGGATGGGTGTGGTAGAGAAATGTTGGAATGTTAGCCTTTGCAGACCATTTGCATGCACACTAAAACCTTAAGAACAAACTACAGGAAAGGGAAAACACACCAAAAAGTCATTGTGCTTCTTTGAGTTCCTAGAGAGAGGGTGGTTGGAGACAAACAAGAAAAACGCCTAAAGAAATGCAGAGCTCAAACATTGCACTTTAAAGTCATTTCAACTGATAAAAGTGCCCTTCTGCAGCGGTGTAGACATCTTGCGGACAGCTCTGTCCGTCATAAAAGCCACCAAAGGACAAAAATAAAGGAAGTTCCAGACACATTTATATCAGACACACAGGAAAGACCGACCTCGGGTCATTTCCTGTCTGAAAAGCTTAAAAGTTACACTGCAGACTTGAAATATCCGAAAAAGTTGACCTAGTTCAGAAATCTGTCCAAAGTTTGAGATTTGTATTAGTTAGATAGTGTGGTCAAAATGTAGGCCAGTTATTTTGATACGGACATCACAGAAGTATTCAACTCTGTGCACAAGGCTTTATTGTGTACTTATTCAAGTCAATACATTTGAGTCTTGTACAAAGATATTTTTGGGGGAAAACACACAGCGTTACAAGTATGAAAATATGGAAATCTAGAAGCCGAGTGTTTCAAAATAAAGGGTGGGGGATATGTAGGGGGCTGAATACTAACCTCCATTATAATCAGTGGCGTGCACAGACATTTATAGGGGCAGGTGCTCAAGAGAAAAAAAGGGCACCTTCTGAGTCGTCGTGGCGGTCGCGCCGAAATTGTGCGCTCCGAAATTGTGCGCTCCAAATTGTGCGCTCCGCCGAATTGTGCGCAAAAAATTAGGATTTTGTTAGTTTCTTTTCGGTTTTTGGTTACTTTATTTCGGTGTTAGGGTTAGGGTTAGGGTTAGGTTAGGGTTATGTTATTTATTCTTATTTTTGCCTGATTTTACTGATTTATTATCAAAAAATTAATATTTTAACATTTATTTGTATTATTCTAAATGACTTAGGGGGGTCCAATCTGAAGCTAAGGGGGGGACGAACCCCCCCCCCGGGATTGACGCCCCTGGTTGAACCGCCGGCTGCCTTAGTAGTGTGAGATTTATTAAAGGCACATCTTGTATGTCGTAATTGCATATATATTATTTCAATAACCATATGCTGTCTGATGCAGATGCCTATCTAAAACAAATCAAGGCTTACTAGCTTCTACACGCTAAAGCAACTGTAGTCAGGGATGCAACTCATCAGGTATGAAAAAGGTGACAAGGAACCCGAGCCCCCGACCCCACGGAATATCGGCTTTAAATTAGGAATAACAGAGGATTTAGCAGTCAGACAACTAAGCAGCAGGTAATAATAACAGAAACGCCAAAGAGTTACATCTCATAGAAATATATAAAAGCATTTATTTTAATTGTGTAGCAGTCAGGTTATAATTTTTGGCAGCACTGTTGAGCATTTTGAAAATGTATTTTCATGCCTCTTAGTATTTTTATAATACTTTTCTACTTTCCACTTGAGGAACATTTGAATGCAGGACTTTTACTGTAAACAGAGTATTCCTACACTCTGGTACTTCTATCTTTTACTCAAGTACAAGACTGAGTACTTCTACTTTTTACTAAGTACAAGATCTGAGTACTTCTACTTTTACTCTAGTACAATCTCTATACTTATACCACCTCTGTAAAAAACTATTAGAAAACGAAGGCTAACCCCCTAATCCCACCAGACCCGCCGCGCTGCGCCGCGGCTCGAAGCGTCCCAGAAGCTCCTCGCTGCAAGGAATTTCTAAAATATAAGATGAATCCTATTTTTGATGCGGCGCAGGAAGTGGAACGTTCATCCAACAACTGCGAGGCTGCACAACGACGCTCCGCTTCCGCAACGTTTTGAATGCGCCTGGTGGGTTATGACGCGGAAGAGGTCGCAGCGCGGCGCAGCCGCAGCTCAGCGCAGCGCAGATGCGTCCGGTGGGATCAGGGGGTAAAGCTAACATTAGCAGATCGTGACAATGATATTGCGACGAAAAACGTTTCAGTTCACATCAGCTCTGCCGCTCTGCTCTGAACGGCCCTAACAGCTGTTCACCAGCGGCTCAGTCTGTGCCACAGTGACTCCGCACAGTTAACGAACACAACCGTAGATAATGTAGCTGACCCTCATCCCGGAGCAGCAGAGTTCAGCCGACAGGCAGGAAGACTCGAGCACACGCTCGCGCTTCATATATTAAAAAATAACACCATGCGCGTCATGATGGCACATAACAGTTTGCGACCGCAGATTATTTCGGCGATTAGATAAAATGTAAATTATTTGACGCAATTTTAGTTACATTTCCAAAACTTTGGGAAAAATATTGTTTTCCATAACTTTTCCAGGGCCTGGAATTTGCATGACTTTCCAGGTTTTCAATGACCGTACGAACCCTGTATAGTTTAGTTTGGCATCTGATTTAGGGCATTAAACAATACACTTGTATTTGTTACCTGGTGGTTACTTACTTGGTCGTCACTAGGGCACTTTTAATCGTGCTGCTGCACCACACACCCGCCGTGGCCTGACTGACTGTCAGCTCTGCGCGCTGCGTGTTCACCTTGAGAGCAGGGAAGGGAGGGGCTGCAGCCAGGGCATGTACGGGAGTGCCGCGGGGCACGTGTGGGGATGTCTGACAAAATTACAACGCGCATTTGGGGCATTGTTGTATATATTAGAAGCTTGTAATCCAGAATTGATCGATGTTACCATGTGCCACATACAGTACACTGTAAAAAACGAACTTTCAAAAGGGCACATTGCTGTCCAGAGGGCAAAACGGGCAGGTGCTCAATCACTACCAGAGTCTATGTGTGCTCGTCTCTGATTGATGTGATATGGTAATAATAAGTTAATGCAGAAGCTTCATAAGAAATGTATTTGATGAGTATGATATTATTAAGTCTCGAAAATCGAAACTTGCTGTCAAAGAACTTGATGATTATGAAATCTCGATAAGTCTTCAAGTGGTGACTGAAAAACCTACGTCGGCTATCAGACATCTTTACAATAATGAATCTAATTAAATTATCACATATATAATTTAAAATGTATTCCAAAGTCTGACATTGTAGAGCATTCATAACTCTACTACACACCATGTACAGACATTTAATATTAATGCAAATACATTAACATGTAGGCTACGCAACTCTGCCATACTGTAGTTACACATTTACACACACTCCTACTCTGGAGCCAGGTCAGCAAGATGAGAGCAGAAAGAAACTTGAGAGAGAGAGAGAGAGAGAGAGAGAGAGAGAGAGAGAGAGAGAGAGAGGAGAGAGAGAGAGAGAGAGAGAGAGAGAGAGAGAGAGAGAGAGAGAGAGAGAGAGAGAGAGAGGAGAGAGAGAGAGGAGAGGAGAGAGAGAGGAGAGAGAGGAGATTGAGAGAGAGAGCGAGAGAGAGAGGAGGAGAGGGAGAGGGAGAGGAGAGAAGAGAGAGAGAGAGAGAGAGAGAGAGAAGGAGGGAGAGGAGAGAGAGGAGAGGAGGAGAGAGAGAGAGGAGACGAGCTGCCGTCATGCTGCCAAGGCAACTTCCAAATTTGCTTCGTATTTTTAGCAACAAAAGATACCGAAAAAACACACACACACACACACACACACAGGCCGTTGTTGACAGTGAGGTGAAGTGGATGGTGCTCATTAGGCGGGGCTGCAGATTGGTTCTATATATAGCAGCAGCAGCAGTGTGGGGTGTTTGAAGCTACGGTGGGCTAACGAGGTGCATCCGCTCTCCGAACCTCGGAGTTTAATGCAGTTAGCGTGGTGTCGGTTAGGGTGAGACCGGTCACTTATTTATAGCAGGCTGGTCGTTGAGACGATTCAGGTTGTTAACACGAGCTCTGACAAACACTCGTTAGCGATGTAGCTCGTTGCTATGTGTCCTTATTTTAATAGCATACTTTTAAATGAAGGCAGTTGTTGTTGTTTGAGTTCACGTTGTTGTGTTGGGTCATTATTTGGCCAGTGGGCAGAGACAATGAAACCACTCCCACGGTTTCCATTTTCACAATGACCTGAAGCGGGACCAGCAGCCTGAACACTGAGACCAGAGATCTTCTTATAACAACACAAAGGGAAGGCAGTTTCGATGTTGGGGTTACCAGAAACTACCGCCATATATCATTTCACAACAGCACTCATGTTTAAATTAAGTGTGTTTTCACGTGGTTTTTTTAACAGACTCTTCTTAAAATGGACGAACAGAAAATTACTTCGTTATTTTCGTGCTTTCACATCGAAACATTGCAAATAAGGACATGTGTCTTTGAAGAGATATTTCTCCGCTTTATTCTTATTTCATTGGTACTTCTTTGTATGTGATGCAGTGTGTGTGTAATCAAGCCTCGTCACTTTCATATACACTGAAATGTAATGTATTCTTTGTTCTATATAGAGGCTAGCGTTCCATGATTTATTATAGTCCTTTTAGGGATCTGTTTGCAGCAACCTGAGGGGGCTAAAATGCAACGTACCAACCTGGAGCACCCTTGTGCTTTGTGTTCACAAGCTACAGGTTAAGCACACACTTGAAACCACATTGAGAGGGGTCTGAGTTTAATTTAGTTTACATGTGAGCAAGAACAATTGTGATGAATCACTCTCAAACTTGCCTAAGTTGTTCAAAGGCACTGCTACATAAGCATTTTGATTTGATTCACATATTTTACATTCACACAATACCATGTTCCTCCTGGAGCTCCAACTCAGGCTGCGGCCACACGAGGACGAAAACGGTCGTTTGCGTTACTGTTTAGTGTCATATAGACCGTTCGGCCACACGAGGACGACCGGATACGACACTAAACGACTGAGGAAAACGATAACGGGTCCCAAGGTGGATAGAACGGCATACGCAACGCTCTGGGGGGTCCAACGGCTCCGTGTGTACGCCCTATACCAGGGGTGTCAAACTCAATTTCATCGCGGGCCACATCAGCATTATGGTTGCACTCAAAGGGCCGGTTGTAACTTTAAGACTATATAAAAATACATATATAAATATATCATATATATAAAATAATGTATTATATGACATCATTGCCTCTGCATTGGAGTATCATCGGATAGGGTAATAACTTCATAATTAACTACGTCTGAAAGCAGAAGTCTAGGGCAAGTCTCTTCAGTGCCTATGTCCCAAAATGATTTAAAAATAAAAAATAAATAGAAGTGACATTTTGAAATAAAAATCTAATTCTGAGAAAAAGGAATTCTATGAAAAAATGCAAATTCTGAGAAAAAAGTCATATTTGAGATGCATTGTGGGACATGTAGTTTATGGGCAACGTGCTTCTGTAGCATGTAACCGTATGATAATCATATTATATTCTTTGCAAGCTCTTGTGGGGCCGCATAAAATGAAGTCGCGGGCCGAATGTGGCCCCCGGGCCTTGAGTTTGACACCCCTGCCCTATATGATCATTTTCTGATCACGATGAGGCAATAGCCCCGCCTCTCCCCACCTCTATAACTATTGCGTGTGGACGGAATCTTTTTTGCGATTGCGTTAATCCTATGCGTTGAGCCGTTTTCGTCCTCGTGTGGCCGCAGCCTCAGACTCCTGTCACCTGATGCTTTCAGAGGAGTAAGATTCTGGGATATAAATGTTGAGACAGGAGCCGAACATCTGACAGAGGGATGAAGACGGGACAATCAAACACTGAGCTGCTTAGTCAGGGTGAACAGTGGGAACACAAAGCAGCAGCCGCAGCCGCCAAAGAATACAAGAGAAAAACAAACATGTACACGGCATGAAAGGGGATTCAATATGCAAAGCTGTTTTAGTCATATGCACAAGAGCTGCAGCAGCGTAGTTGTTGGCAAATACCATTTTAAGTCCCGAATAAAGATATAAATAAATAAAATAGGAAATAGGAATAGCAAAATAGGAAGTTAAAAAGTGCAGTAGTAAAAAAAAGTAAAATGAAGGAATAATAAACTAAGTACATGTAGAATAGAATAAGTAAGGGGTAAGGTGTGTGTGTGTGTGTGTGTGTGTGTGTGTGTGTGTGTGTGTGTGTGTGTGTGTGTGTGTGTGTGTGTGTGTGTGTGTGTGTGTGTGTGTGTGTGTGTGTGTGTGTGTGTGTGTGTGTGTGTGTGTGTGTGGTGTGTGTGTGTGTGTGTGTGTGTGTGTGTGTGTGTTGTGGTTGGTCTCAATTATAATAATTTAGTTTATCGTACTAAGTTTATTGTAATTTGAGTTTAAATCGCATCACTCAAACTAGACGCACTGGCAAGGAGGCGGGACCTATCTCCATGTAGATATCAACAACAACAACATTAAGATATTTGGCCTGATTCATGTAATACACGTGGCGAAAAAGATACCCAAATAACATCACACTGATAATGATTAATAAAAAAAGTAATTATTGCTTCGACAAGGGTTTCCACGAGACATACACACTTTGAAATGAGAGTTTTCTGCATGGAGATCGGCTCATTTTGCGTTATTCGCCTAACCATGTCTTTGCATTGACTTTAGATGTAATCGTGCTGTGCCAAAAACTCACTTCCTGTTTGTGTGAACGCACCATACGGTGGACAATGGGTTCAATTCTGAATTGGTATCATTGTTTGGCCTTTGGTAAACCACGAGGGGTCTTAAGGCTGTGACAGTCAACGGTGTGGGAGTAGTGGGCAGCTGCCAACTCCGTCGACTATCCCTGGATAAATAAAAGATTACCAAGAGGTCAGTCTGTTGGGTTTTGTCTCGTGTTATCTTTTGAAAACACCACGATCAGATTCTTTAATGAAACAAAGTATTTTATTTATTGCACGCAGTGATCGCTTGGCAACCATCAGCGAGAAGTGGATTTCATTTAATTTGGAGTGAAAACAAAAGAATAATAGTGTATAGCTGCAGCTCTGTAAGGCTGTACTTAGACATGTTAAGCTTAATGATAAGGCTCACAAGTTGACTGGCCATCTTAGTTTATTGTCATAGTGCAAACGTTTGTTATTACTCAAAGACTGAACATGTTTTTGTGCTCAAAAGAAACACTGTAGTTGCTGTCAGTGAACATCTTAAAGGGACCCTATTATGCTTGTTGGTGTTTCCCCTTGTCTGTTCTATAGGTTTTAGTGCATGTCAATGGTCTGCAAAGGCTAACATACCTGTGTTACGCCTCCATTGGACTCCTTTGTTAACCTTTCGTCAACAGTGACATCACAATGTAACACTCACTAAAACACATTAAGACTTTTTTGAACATTAAAACATAAACGACACAGTAATGGCACATTTCCACTGCAGCGGGGTAGGCCCCGTTTAAGGTCCCTAAGCGTCCTCGCTCAGGCCTCGGGCTGCCTCGCTGGCCGTCCGAGGCCGTGGCGCATTTCCATTACAGTTTAGGACCTGGGGTAGTTACTATAGCAACGCAGTGTAGGCGGGGCGATCGGCTTTGTTGTTCCGTCGAGCTCCCGCTGGATTTTACCATCCCCAGTGAGGAACGTCGTCACCTCCTCGGTCGACCGCGGTGTGCTTTTCTTTGGCGTTGCCATTTTTGTAGCTCCTCCGTTTACAAAATGCTGCAAGCTTGCTTCTAGATATATTATGCGACGCTAGGGATGATCTTGTGACGATTCTCTCTGACCAATCAGCAGTCGAGAGTGTTGACGTCACTAGTTCGGCCCTGGTCTGATAGAACCACGGTTTTATGGGGCCGGAAAAAGGGGAAAAAGTACCCGCTAGCCGGGGCTACGCTATATGGAAAGGCCACCAAAAACTGGCCGCTTGAGGACGATTAAGGACGCTTCAACGGGGCTACCCGCTGCAGTGGAAATGCGCCATACATATACATTTGAACCTGAAAAGCAGCATAATGTTTCCTGTAAACTTTTATAATCAAATGTTAGAATTTTCGAACATGTTCAGATGGAGTAATTGTCTCTTTTTCAAAGTGACTTCAATTGAATGCAAAAGCCCATAATGGCAGGTCTTTCGGCAACAACGGTGTTAACTGCTCCTGACAATGTTTCACTTCAAATGACTCCCTTCCACTGAGCACTTGCACTTAAGTGCTTGAGCTTGAGTGCACTTATTTGTGGACCCATCATGAGGTCCCGTTGTGTGCTTGGTGGTGTTTAATTAAAGCTTTGTTAGTCCGATTAAAGGCGGGAGGGAAAAAGAGAAAGCTTTCGGAGCCCCGGGTGTTCTCGACGTCAGTCTGGGGAGAAGGTTCAAATCTGAATCACCATAATCCTGAAATGTTCCGTTTCTAAAGTTCCTGGTTTGTTTTTTGACTTCTTCACTTTTGCCTTTTCCTTCCTCGACATCAGGGTGTGTTGGAGTACGGCCCAACAATGAAACGTGTGCTTGTCTTGTATTGCACTTCTTAGATATAGATGGATATTATTCATGTGTGAAGAAGCCCCCTCTTCAAACTAATTCAGTCAATTAAAGTTGATAAGAAAAAGCAATCTGAAGCTTCTGTTTCATGCAATGAGCTGCGAACCAAATAGATGAAAACCCTTTTGAGCGCTGTGATGGAGGCTGATGTTTGTCTGAAAGCACATTCAAGTATTAAGCATAATTAACCTACATTTGATTAATTTCACTGACTTCTAACGTAAAGGTCCCATGTCATGCTTTTCCGGTTGTCACCCGTCCCCTTGTTGCTATGGAGGTTGTTCTGCATGTAAAGTCTGCAGAGTCACAAACCCTAAAGTGCACCCTGCAGCGAGTAAAGCTCTCACTCAGAGAAGACCTGTCTGCTGCCCCAGAACGCCTCGCTGGAGATTTCTCTTTCTCCATTCTTTGCTTCCTGGTTCTGTGACGGTGAACTCCCACATCAACAACAAATGACCGGGTTGGCCCAAATGGACCAATCAGCAGAGCCCCTCCCACACCAGGACCCCTCGGCTAACTAGCAGGGAGTCCCATTGACTTGCATGGAGCTCCCTGAACGCTACAGACGAGTTGGGAAGGTGGAGAAAGGCTCTCCGCAGACCCGTTCTCAATATCAAGCCACAGTTGTTGTTTTTACTTCGGCTGTGAGTGTTTGTGTGCTCAGGATGAGAACCTGTCCGCTCCTCGACCAATCAGAGCGCACTGGGCTCACAGGGGGGGGGGGGGGGGCAGGAGCTCCAACACGCCGTGTAGGACAGAGAGTGATTACACATGCTATACAGAGCTGTGTGAGAAACCAATGTGAGTTTGGAACATTGAACAATTTAAATCTATTCTAGTCGACCTCAGCAATGGAATTATGATCAGTAGAGATGGCCAAGTCATGGTACCTTTAACTTATGAGGCAATGTACCTCTAGTGAGTGGCCCAGTCCTTCGTATATTTGTCTGTATGTGGCCCTCGGTGAAAAAAGTTGGACACCCCTGCTCTACATCTTATACTGTCTTTCTAACCCACTCCCCTCATCCTCCATCCACCCAGTTATCTGTGTAACCCTCATGTAGGTCCTCTCTTCTGTTACCACTCTCCTCGGCATACATCGCACACAGTGTGCAAACTCCAGATCTGATACCCAGCGAGAAACCAGATTAAAGTGTGGGTTTTACAAGGTCTTAGAACCCCTGCGCACTTACCCTCTTCTCTCCAGGACTAATCCCTGCTCACCCTCCAGGGCTGATAAGACATGGGATGGGTGAGCGGATACAAAAGGATAAGGCTATACAGTAGCACTGCATCTCCCACTACATATGGAACGAGTGGACAAGAGGAAAGACGGCCTCAAGGTCAGATTGGAAGTGTACTTCTTAATCAGGAAGGAGCGAATACATTCAACACAAGGCTTTGCATCCTACAGTTTCAAAGCAGTCACGTTGCTAAAGCTTTAATACTAAATATATTAGAAGCAGAAATCACTGGAGAATATTACTCCGGATAAAACGTACTTACAATCTCAACCAAACATTGAAATGCTCGCTTTTGGAATAAGATTCAAAAGTATTTATGTTCCAATGTTCTCAGGTCAGCTGTAGGCTGTTAGATGTATGTATATATTATAAAACTTAAGGTGGATGTTTTAAGGTAAGAACGAACTTGAAAACTATACAATGAGTTCTTCTAGTTGTGGTCTTTTGGAGGTCAACAGCTTTCTTTGGATATATTGAAAAAAAACTGGATGATAATGTTGGAATGTTTAGATCGGGACGTAGTGCATGTGTACAAGAATACATGGTGTGGTTTGGATTTGGTAATATTGCTACAGAAATATGGAGTAAGATAATTAACTGGGAAAGTCATAATTTTGGATGTTAAATGTGTATAATCTGATCTCAAACGGTGGGATTTCACCAAATCCCTAGGCTAAAATGGTTTTGCACGTAAATACTTCAATATTTTGAACGCTTAGGGTCTCATGCATCTCGCATTTTCCCCTGACAACATGAAGAAGCAACAAACATGTTATATTTTCATCCATCCATCCATCTTCCCCCTCTTATCCGTGGTCGGGTCGCGGGGGTAGCAGTTCCAGCAGAGAGCCCCAAACGTTCCTTTCTTGGTCCAGCCTTTTTTTATTTATGTGTCGGATCAAAGAAGCACAATAGCTGTTATCATAAGAGCCATAATCCACTGAGGTGAGATCAGATGAGACATAAGTCAGTCCCTCTTGTATCCCCGTCTCTCCGTCACTGCTCCACCGCCTGCAGACACACACTGCCCTACTTTGGTACGAGTCGTATCTCTGCTCCAGAAACAGCGATCGCCACAGGGCAGCGATGAGAGAACACAGCCTGGCACTGTGTTTCCACACGGACTGAGGCAGAAGATCTATTCTGTGTCACCAGTCCTGTCGGAGCGATTTGGGAGGATTTACTGGGTAAACACGCCTCCGGTCTTTCACTGTTGCCACACTGCTTTGTAAAGTCGTACCTCGCCATGTGGAGTCCATCGCAGTTCACTTCAGCTGCGCCAAAGGGAGATTTTCAGCACTTAAAAGAACAGATATTATATCAAGTCATGCATGTTTTTTTAGCCTTTTCAGCCTGACAACATTGGAGGGAGAGAGTGTTTAAAGAGGGGTAGAAGACAGAGGAAAGAATATGGGTTAGAGGCATGAGTAAAGACACAAAGGCAAACATCAGGACATTTAGAAAGTAATCAAGTGTGAAAAACATTTCAGAGATGGGATGGACAATATGTTTGACGAAGGGGAAAGCCAAGGACATTGGGAATCAAAAAGAAAGCTTTTGTGAGAGCAGTCCGGCGGGAGGAAGGGGAATAAAAAGAAAGTCACCGTAGATGGCTTGAAAAAGAAGCTTATTCTAAAAAATGACAAAGGAAGGATGGAAGAAGGAAGCACAAAAGGTAGCATTAGAAGGCCAAGAGGGAGGAGGAGGCATCAGCCGGAAATGTCAGTTGCCATTGTGAAAGATACGAAGAGGGAGGAAGGACAAGGGAGAAAGATGGTCCTAACAGAGAGGCAGGCGATTTAAGTCAAACGAGAGAAAAGAGAAATACTGACAATGATAGGATAGAAAACAAGAAGGATGGGTGGAGAGAAGAAGGTAAAGAGGTAAGGGAGGGACAAAAGAAAGAAAGGGAAGGTAGAAAAAGGTTGGTGGATAACTGAGAAGGAGAGTCGAATGTCAGGAAGGGGAAAGTGAGACGAAAGGAGAGGTCACGTCTCTGAAATCAAGAAATCACCTTCACAGCCTGTCCTGGGATCAGAGAGAGATCCAGAAACCTTAGGGTGCTCAAACCAGACAGGAAGCGAGTTGTATACGCAGCAGGATGACTGTCGCAATGCAAAGACATGGATATACGCAAAATGAGCCGATCTCCATGCAGAAAACACACATTTAAAAAGTGTTGTATGTCTTACGGAAACCCTTATCGAAGCAATAATTCCTTTTTTGTATTTATCAGTGTGATGTTATTTGGGTATCATGGAATCAGGCCAAATATCTTGTTGTTGTTGATATCTACTGTACATGGAGATAGGTCCCGCCTCCTCGCCAGTTCATCTAGTTTGAGTGATGCGATTTAAACTCAAATCACAATAAACTTAGAACGTTTTTCTGGTGTACGCTAACTTTCTATCATTGCTGCAGAAATCTAAAAATCACCTTCAATCATTGTTGAGATAGCAGCAGATGAAAACTAAATTATTATAATTGAGACCAACCCAATCAGTTCCTACACACACACAAACGGACACAGACAGACACACACACACGGACATTCACGGACACACACACGGACACAGACGGACATCCACGGACACACACACGGACATCCACGGACACACACACGGACATCCACGGACACACACACGGACAATCACGGACACACACGGACACAGATGGACATCCACGGACACACACGGACACACACGGACATCCACGGACACACACGGACACAGACGGACATCCACGAACACACACACGGACATCCACGGACACACACACGGACACACACGGACATCCACGAACACGGACATCCACGGACACACACACGGACATCCAGGACACACGGACACAGATGGACATCCACGGACACACACGTACACAGATGGACATTCACGGACACCCACACGGACACACGGACATTCACGGACACACACACGGACATTCACAGACACACGGACATCCACGGACACACATTCACGGACACACACGTACACACACGGACATTCACGGACACCCACACGGACATCCACGGACACACACGGACATCCACGGACACACACACGGACATCCACGGACACACACACGGACATCCACGGACACACACGGACATCCACGGACACACACGGACACACGGACACACACACGGACATCCACGGACACACACACGGACATCCACGGACACAGACGGACATCCACGGACACACACACGGACACACACGGACATCCACGGACACCCACACGGACATCCACGGACACACACGGACATCCACGGACACACACGGACATCCACGGACACACACACGGACATCCACGGACACACAACGGACATCCACGGACACAGACGGACATCCACGGACACACACACGGACACACACGGACATCCACGGACACACACACTTAGGATTAGGTACGTGTTCTCGGTAAAGAGGGTTTTATGACCAAACTATGTCTTCTGTTACTTAACAAATGCCATTATTGAGATCAAGTGTTCACTATACCGTGTGTAAAAAAGGATACTCCAAAGTCCAGTTAGTGCCCCTCTCGATCCACTCCCAACTTTTCTCCTTCTCACCAGTGGCACAGTGTGAAGAGCTTTAGAGCGCAGCATGTTCTCTAACCCAGGTGGGAACACTCAGCATGGCAGGCAGACCTCTGAAACTCACGGCACACGTGTTTACCCGTGTTTGGCTGCTGACCTTCAGAGAGTGAGAAGCAGAGCCCACTCGAAAACAGATGGAGTGTGGAGACAAAGAAACCGAAAGAAAACTCAAAGACATCTGCAACAATCCACAAACTTCACCTGTAAAAACATTCTAACAGAGGACTTGCAATGTTACGTAACATCTAGAAATGTACCATTCGATTGAACCTATCGGTGTTTCAGAGCCTCATTCTTATCGGAGGTTAGGAGTGTTCGACTTATTCATGTGGTTGTATATTATTTGGGCTGTCAGTCGATTAAAATAATTAATCGCACATTTTTTTATCTGTCCTAAATGTACCTTAGAGGGATATCTTTCAAGTTTTGAAGACTCTTATCAACATATGAGACAAATATGCTTTATGCTAATGTTTGTTTACTATCATTTGAACATTACAAATATTTCGCCTCAATTCGACGTGGAACCTCTCTCATACAATACAGTGTGTGTGTGTGTGTGTGTGGGTGTGTGTGTGTGTGTGTGTGTGTGTGTTGTGTGTTGTGTGTGTGTGTGTGTTGTGTGTGTGTGTGTGTTGTGTGTGTTGTGTGTGTGTGTGTGTGTGTGTGTGTGTGTGTGTGTGGTGTGTGTGTGTGGTGTGTGTGAGTGAGAGACTGACTGAAGTTCCCACTGTGGGTCCAATAGTCTCCGGTGAGCGCAACTGTGGAAGTCTTTCTTAAATCCTCCTCTACTTTCGAAAGCTAGCCTCCCATTTAGCGATCTTTGTTCAAAGTGTGCTGCTCGTAGACGTGTCCAGGCGTCTCCCCCGCACACTTTCAAGTGTGGTCTTGTCATGCTGCTTCCCTGATGGCTTCCTCAGGATTGTAGCTGACATCCTCGTGGATTCATCTTCTCATTACAGACACATGCATTTCCTAACATTCGGTCAATATGCTGTAAATGTATTATCTCTTTGATTTACACACGGCATCTATTGCAGTCTGTCCGTCCTGGAGAGGATCCTCCTCTGCTGCTCTCCCTGAGGTTTCTCCATGTTCCCTTAAACTGTGGGGTTTCTCCGGAAGTTTTTCCTTGTACGATGTGAGGGTGTGAGGACAGATGGTCTAAAGATAGAGGGTCTAAAGATAGAGGGTCTAAGGACAGAGGGTCTAAGGATAGAGGGTCTAAGGACAGAGGGTCTGAGGACACAGGGTCTGAGGACAGAGGGTCTAAGGACAGAGGGTCTAAGGGCAGAGGGTCTGAGGACAGAGGGTCTGAGGACAGAGGGTCTGAGGACAGAGGGTCTGAGGACAGAGGGTCTAAGGATAGAGGGTCTGAGGATAGAGGGTCTGAGGACAGAGGGTCTGAGGACAGAGGGTCTGAGGACAGAGGGTCTAAGGACAGAGGGTCTAAGGACAGAGGGTGTCGTTTTTCTCGTACTGATATCCTGAACAATCCGTGTTGTTGTATTTGCTGTAAAGCGTTTCTACTGTAGGCTATTTGTATTTTACGTTCAGCACTTTGGCTCCACCACACATCGTTTATAAATGTGCTCTATAAATAGAACTTGATTTGATTTGGTTGCTGCAAGCGGCGGCAGGAGCGGGGCTGCCGGCATCAGCAGTGTGCTTGGATTGTATGGATGCGCTTTGAAACTACGGGCCGGCCGAGGACACAACATGCGTTAATCGCGTTAAAATAATTAGTGGAGTTAATTGTTAACGTGACAGCCCTAATTATTACCTTTCAATATAAAAACTCAAAAAGGCACGATGAACACGATATGCAGTGGGACCACATGTGAGCGCCTGTGCTACTCTCTGATTGGTCAATTGGTCAGAGCATGTTGCATTCGATGCACTCTCCTCTCTCCATCAGGTTCTCTGAGATGAACCGCATGGATGAGTCACAGATACGTTGACTACACATAAGCAGACCTTTTCAAAAAGACGACATGTAGGGTGGCAACATTCTGGGAATTTCCAAAGATGGGAACTTTCCACGGGAATAAACTGGGAATGTTCCAGATTGAAGGTTGGCTCTTCAAAGGGAACTTGGCATTCGGCCAACCTGAGGCTCTGAGCCGGACGGACACAGAGCCGTCCTCAACAGGGCTGCACAGGGACTCTGCAGAGGAAGACTCAGAGTGATGTTGATGAGGCCCAGGAAGACTGAAAGGCTTCAGCAAACATGCAGAGGATCGCTTGAGGGGAGATTTGCATGTTTAATGGGACTTTTCATTTAACATTTTGAATGGGGTTGGGGGGATGAGTAATATTTAACTCAACATTCCTGTTTTCGTTCTTCAATGAAACAAATAATTGTTCAATAAAATAATTAAAACTTGTTCTGTTCTACTTTAAAAAAAATCTGTTGAAATGTCACGTTTTTTATTTAATTTTGCATCGAATATTTCCAAAATTCCCCAGCTTAACTTCCAGAAATGTTTCGCACCTTAGCAACCCTAATTACAGCTGCAGAAATCATCTGATACCCGTGGCTAACGTATGGATTACTGTAGCTTCCACTTTGGAGCCCGATTTGCTTCATCATTTTATTTGTATTAATGTTATTTCTGCAAGTCTTATTCTCGAAGCCACTATTTTTCATTGCCAGGAATCAGTGGCGGCGCTAGAATGGCTATAAGCTACAGCCATACCAAGAAGTGTCTTAGCCCCACCATGAGAAATGATGTTAAAGTAAGCAAAATAAAGTCCGCCAACTCTTGCGGAGTAAATTGCAGACAGCAGTTAGTCAGATTGATTTCAGCCACTCGTCTGGAAATACCGAAGACCAGAAACGGTTTTGAACACTTGTCACGTCGTGATCGTCTTCTCAATAGAACATCTTTGATGTCTTCTGGCCAATCAGAATCACGATAACGCGTGGTGTTGTGCAGGAAGTCCCGATACATCGATACAACATTACGTGTTGATAGAAATCAACACGTAATGAAATCAGACCCCACGGTGTGATGATGATAGCTGTGTGGGCTGTCTTTCATGTTGGCACACAGTGGCTATCCACCCTTATCCACAATGTAAGTAACTCACAGCCTCTCCTCTTCTCTCTGTGAGGAGCAGCAGGTTCAGCTTTCAGAACAAAGTCACAAAAACTAAAATGGCATTCATTTTTTTAAATATGTCGTGTAGTAATAGATGTATTTATTTCTCTTCTCAAGAGAGACCAGAATGTGTATTTTATGTTAGTATTTAAAAAAATCTCCTGGGGGAGAATCCCCCCAGACCCCCTGCAGGGGTTGGGCTTTCAGCAGCTCTTTCCCCTGTGGGGAAGTTGCAGGATTGGCTCCAGGTCGCCCTTTATATTTACTACAAGACACATGTGCCTTTTTATGTCATACAGTTCAATTTGGATTGAGACAGGGAAATAATCTAAACCTCACGCGAGGCGTTTCACTGTCAAGGGCAGCGTGTATGTAATCACATTGCAAATACTGACTTCACCCCACCGCTGCACGGGTTAGCCCTACCTTAGATTACCCAGCACAAACACTCAGTGGGAAAGTATTACTCAGTTTAACTACTTGGTATAACCTGAAAGCAAAAGAGGACCTGGGCATAAAGGGCACACATCTCCTCTGTAATCTAGAGCATAATGGATTATTAGCCATTGAAGTGTTGTTATTCCTAATCAGAAGCCGGTACCAGGTGACGGATGGATCTCCTGAATACATGTTTAATCAGAGAGCAGTTTGCGCTGGATCCACACGCTGCTCTGTGTCGGAGAGCCTCTTAATGACGGAGGCTCTCATTAGCAGACGCGGTACACCAGAATCATTTATTCAAGCCTCGTTAAACCGAGGTTCAGAGCTCCACTCTGATTCTGCCGACTATTAGAACATTAGGCAATCAGGTCGAGCAGTGAAATAATACATAAGGTTTTAACATTAAGGGCTTTTTGTCCACGAATGCTTCTCTGAACTTCACAGCAATAGACATGCTTCGTGGAGCTTTCCACCACAGCTGTCAAGAAACCTAACGACCCGACGCCTTTTCACTTCCAATATTTGAGATTGCTGGAGAGAAGTTTTTCCGACAAGCACTTTAGAGGTAATTTTATATTTTTTGGAATATTTCGAAACGCACTTAGCCCTTTCATTCGTACGGTCTGAAAGCGACGCCCCTAGTATCAGCGGGCAGGCTTTTTAGGAGCTCCTGTGGTTCATGAGAGGATTAGAGAACAGAGCACTCAAAAGCAATATCCGGGGAAAGATCTCACCTCATGCAGACAAGCTTTATTTGAAATCAGGGTGATATTTTTTGTAGTCGTTCCTCACATTACTTTTTATTTGTTATTGGCCGTCTTAGATTTTCTTTGACAGCATTTCTTGTGAATGCAATGGCGTTGTGTCGCCTGTCGAGTCTCTGATGTGAGGTAATGCGGAACTCAAACCGAGTTTAAAGTGATGGCATCAGAGCCTCAGCGAGACAGCTCCCAGTACACATCTGAACAAAGAAAGAAAGTCTTTTACTGTATGTCTCCGGCTTCAGCTTCTAGTTTGATTTGCTTGTGTCTTTGTCATCGTTAAGTTATTTGCTCCATATTTTTCATCTGATTTGAATTTGAATAAGCCCTATTATGCTTTTGGGGGTTTTCTCTTTCCTGTAGTTCTATAGGCAGAGTATGGCTGGGGTGGGCTAAAGCCATACCAAGAAGTGGCTTAGCCCCACCATGAGAAATGATGTTAAAGTAAGCAAAATAAAGTCCGCCAACTCGCACGGAGTAAATTGCACAGACAGCAGTTAGTCAGATTGATTTCAGCCTCTTGTCTGGAAATACCGAAGACCAGAAACGGTTTTGAACACTTTTGTCACGTAGTGATCGTCTTCTCAATAGAACATCTTTGATAATGTCTCCTGGCCAATCAGAATCAAGAAAACGGCGTGGTGTTGTTGCAGGAAGTCCCGACGGGGAATACTTTTGCGGTAGTACATCTCTACACATCGATACAACATTACGTGTTGATAGAAATCAACACGTAATGAAATCAGACCCCACGGTGTGATGATAGCTGTGTGGGCTGTCTTTCATGTTGACACACAGAACAATGGGGGCTATCCACCCTTATCCACAATGTAAAGTAACTCACAGCCTCTCCTCTTCTCTCTGTGAGGAGCAGCAGGTTCAGCTTTCAGAACAAAGTCACAAAAAACTAAAATGGCATTCATTTGTTTAAATATGTCGTGTAGTAATAGATGTATTTATTTCTCTTCTCAAGAGAGGACCAGAATGTGTATTTTATGTTAGTATTTTAAAAAAAATCCCCCCAGACCCCCTGCAGGGGTTGGGCTTTCAGCAGCTCTTTCCCCTGTGGGGAAGTGCAGGATTGGCTCCAGGTCGCCCTTTTTATTTACTACAAGACACATGTGCCTTTTTATTTCATACAGTTCAATTTGGATTGAGACGGAAATAATCTAAACCTCACGCGTGGCGTTTCACTGTCAAGGGGAGCGTGTATGTAATTACATTGCAAATACTGGCTTCACCCCACCACCGCATGGGTTAGCCCTACCTTAGATTACCCAACACAGATACTCTGGAGCCGCCCCTGTCTATAGGTTTGTGTGCATGTCAATGGTCTACAATCCCTGTGTTCCCTCAGAGTTAGTTTCTAACCCACACACTAAATAATAATTGAACATTAAAGCATGGAGACGTGTCACAGTCGAGACACTAAGCAATACTATAACACCTCAACATTAGCACAATATGTCCTCTTTAACACAGACTTGAAGTGGTTCAACTGCTGTTTTGATGTAGTTACCTGTTCCAATAGAGACTTCGATAAATATGAATGTGTGTTTCTGGGTGTTGTTGCTGTGTGTGCCGGCAGTCTGAGAAGAGTGGCTGAATGCGTGGGTGACTGAATTGTAAATATGGAAAGCGACTGAGATGCTCTTGAGATGGATGGACGAACAGATGTTTGGCTCTGCAGGGATGAGAGACGGGAGGGACAGATAGAGAGACATATGGTGTTGTTTTTGAGGATACTGGAAGATGTCTACTTCTGCCAACTTCTCTGTTGTGCTAAGGCAGGTTGCGCTTTACGTTGCCAAGCTACAACTGAACTTCTTCAGAATGTTGTTTTTTAGCGCTGAATCAACATATTGTCTGTGGGACGTGTTAGAAATTAAAATCAATGTTTTGATGGCATAAAGTACCTTAAACATACCGTCAGTTTAAATGCTGTTTTATACTGAAAAACCAGAAGTTCTCGTGCACAACCAGTTGTAAAGCTTTTATTCTGAAAATCCTTATCTCCGGTTAGCATTTAGCATGTGGCTAATATACCATTTACTATAGAGGTGAATTTAGTAGCGATATGACACGGAGTGATGCACACCGAAACCTACTGATTTCAACACTACGACTATAGACGTCGAGATATTATTATTGTTGAATATTAAATGAAGGTACAGTTGATTTGAATACGTTTGTTTACAGACGTGGGTAGCATGAGACAACATCCGGAACTACCGGAAATGAAACCAGCCGTGAGGTATTTTGTATTTTTGGAGTATTGATTACAGCGTTTAAAATGTGTTAAATGAAAAATCATGAAAGAGATAAGGAGGAGAAAAGGCGTGTTTAGTTATATATTTAATGTACAATGTTTGTATCCTCTGATATGCGTAACAACGGACATTAAATACGTGGAGGGCCGGCCCCCAGCATATATATAACAGCTGGAAAGGTGGAGGGCCCTCTTCCCTTCGCTCACGAGAGCCAGAACACGCTGTTTCTCTGACTGAACAATATTCTGCTTGTAACATACCCGCCCTTTTTTAATAATTAAAGTACCGATTTGGAAGTTTCTCTCCTGGACGCGAGATTAACGAACACATTTATCAGACGGCAGTGCGTTTCTGTCTCTGTATCAAACTGTAAGTCTATAATAAGGCCTTGGGTTGATTTCCTCAGTTTACCATGTTGTCAGGAAATGATCAGGTAATGTAATCACCATGTCTGCTTTGTTACATCGTAGTGCCACCAACCATCAATAGACCTCACCGAGCCACCTCTTGAATAGCCTGTATGTGATTGGCTGAGACCTTCCATGTCCTGTGTGTCCCTGCTGTAACCTGGCTAGATCCTTCCAGCTGCAATAGAGTGATTCTCTTTCTTAAATAACACAACTTTGCTTTAAACTTGTAGATTTCTTAATTTCTTACCAGAAGGTTATGAAGTAATGAGTTTCCACACACTGGGTCTTTGGCTTTGAGCCACGAGAGCGGAGGATATTAAAGATCGTGTGCATTTTACATTTTACATACACTGTTATTTATTGATTCGTTTTGTGAAAATATGGTGAATATTTAGAATCTCATTAAAAAAGGTTAGGATGTTTCTCCTGTGCATTTCATCTGAGTTATCATTCAGAGTGTGTATATGCGCACGCACACACACACACACACACACACCACACACACCCTTTAATATGCATGACACGGGACCCTGAAGCCTAATGAATTCCTCCACCACGCAGGCAAGGTGAACATGCATTCTTATCTGACAGCTGGATGTTGGAATGGCTACGTTGTCATGCCGGGCCACGTGCATCTTAAGTTCAACCATCGTATCCCATTACTCTCCAAGTGAAGAGCATTCATGGGGGGAAATATCTGCACCATTTCCCGCTTCAATCCGCAATCCGGTAGTTTACCGGAGATCTTCGCGGTCCCTTTTTAAAATGCATTTGCTAAGATCTCCGGTTTTACACGTGAATGTCAATTTAGCAGACTTTACCTCTATTTCTTCCACCGGGTAGATGATCATCTATTCTCTTACATTATCCATATTTTGAAGCCTTTTCTTTTGAAGCCTTTTATCTTTTTTCTTGGCGGGGGTTCATTCAAGGAACAAAAGACAATGGTTGAAGGTTGATTGTTTGCAGAGTGGAGAATTCAAACGAGACACCTGTTCTGTGCTGAGATAACGAGGCGCTAGAAAACACTGGAGTCAACAGAAAGTCCAGCCAACTCAGAGGCACAAGTCTCCATATACTATTTATACGATATACTGTAGAGGAGGCTTGCCCCAGATTCCACGGGTCCATCTGCGCCGCGGCTTTCGCAAAAGATCGCGGCCACTCTAATCAATGGGCTATTCCACCAGACGCGCCGCGTTACGGCTCCGAAGCGTCTCGGCGCTGGGCTCCGCTCAAAATAGGATTCAAGTCTATTTTTCGAGGCGTTGCAGAGGCGCCGGGCAGGAAGTGGACCGGTCAGAGCATCCGGCCCATCCCCAAAATAAACTAATCTTGCAGACCCTATCCCCCGTAGTCTTTCAAGTAGGAGGAGAAATGCCAGGCACTGTGTAAATTATATATATAGAATAATTATGATGATGAATACATTTTTTTTTTACCACTAAAATACAGCACATCTTGATTCATGTCGTTTATAACTGGGATATTACAATTATATGAACTTGACTGTCTCGCACAAAGTAGCCTGTCCAGGAAATATGCCCAAATCAACAAACTGCGAGCCGGCAGGCAAGACGCTCCGCTTCTGAAACGCGCCCGGTAGGGTTTGACGCCGGAGGAGGCCGGACCAAAACCGCGCCGCAGCCGTACACACGCCGCAGCCGTAACACGCCGCAGCCGTAACGTGCCGCAGACGGATCCGGTGGAATCGAGGGGTTAGAACAGCGGGGTCAAACTCAAATACAAAGTGGGGGCCAAAATAAAAAAATGGGTACTAGTGGAGGGCCGGACTGGTTCAATGTTTATTGCAGAAACTTATTGAAATGAACTTATTGCACGTATTAAATCTGGAACTAACAAAGCTTAAACTATTGCCCATAAAAACAACATTAAACATTAAATAATCAGCTGCATTTCATTCTTTATCTGCAGAGTCACTTGTTATGATTAACAAGATACGAAACATTTTCAACCGTGCAACAAAATATAAATAGTCCTACAAATAGTTTTATTTTATTTCCTTCTTATTTTTGTCCAAGCTCAAGGGAGCCAGAGTAGAGGGATTTAAGAGCTGCGAGTTGCCGACCCCTGAACTGAAGTAACCAACATCCGTGATAAGCCGCGTTATGCATGGCAACAGCTTTGAGAGCGATAAGAGAACGGAGGGCGGGGATTGTAAGAAAGATTAAACATAAAACAGTCCACAAAAAAAAGGATTTGTAGTTTTGTTGTTACACAATTATGCATAAACAAATAAACCCACAAACATTCCTTCAGTTAGTAATTGGCCGGCAAGACGATGGAGGGGGGTTCGTCCGAATTAGCTTGATGCTTAAATAGAACCAGCACTTTACTCTAAAACAATAAATCCAGGCTCCTAAAAAATGAGAACGCTGGTTGTGGAAACACAAGAGAAAGCCTCTCACATTCAACCTCTCACGATGGCTTGATGGCGTACACGTGTATAACCTGTGAGAAAACCTGGTGGAGTAAAGTGGTAGTTGTTCCAGGTGAAAGCCAGATGGTAACACTTGAACGTTTCCGTGCAGTCAAGATACACGTGTTCTACCGTAGTTGAATATGTGAGCTAACCTGCTTTAATAGATGTTTCGCAGCTGTCTTTTTATGTAAATCAGTGACTGCAATTTGAAAAAGATAATTAAGTATTGACAATTATGAAGCTGCTGCAGACAGTACTAGAAATTAAACATCTCAAAGGAGAATTTAGAAAGTAGAAAGTATACTGTGGAGATAAACGATCTTCCATCGCTCCCTCCTCCTTCTGTCTTCAATACGACAGAACACATCCGTCTGTCCGTCTGTCTCCAAAGGGTATTTAATATTCACATTAACCGGTTTACAATAAGAAAGTGGCCGAGTTGGTTCCGGCAATTTCCAAGAAACCAATCAAACATTTCTTCTCTATAATTACCCTTTACTTCTCTTTTGTCGTCTCGCTCTGTGAAAGTAAACTTTGCTTTCTTTGTGATCAACCTGCTTTACGGTATATCTTTCTGTCTCCCTGCCCTCCACACGCTTTATCGAGTATTACTCATTCCAATGTCCACGTTTGATTACTTCTCTCCACCCCTTGCCTTTTCACAGCCTCTTTTTCTATTAGTTCTGTGCGGCAGATATGGCCCTGGTTAGTCGGGCGTCTCCAAGTCAATCTCAATCGTCTGAAGGCCGGCCTGGGGATTTGGAGAAAGTGGTTTGTTTAGATTTAGCTGTTCATGGCCAGTCTCAAGATGTCTTGAAATGCCGTTGAAAAGCGATGGCAGTAAACCGAGAGCGCAGCAACACTTACTCACAGTGTGGTCCATTTGACAAAATAAATAAAACCTTGGTCCTAAAGTAAAAACTGCCAAGATTTAACACTCAAACTTTATTTGATTATTCCCATTGTCATCCTAGATTTGTTTCCCTAAGCCTTTGCGTTACGTTCCCTACTGGCTAGGGGACTCAAAGGGAAGGAAGGACATATACAATGACCGGGCGAGAGACAAAGAAGAGGAAGCTGATCGGTGGAGCCACAAGGCGGTCTTTTTAATGGACAACGGAAAAAGGGCTCACCAGCCAACTTGAAGTAAACTAAGATACACTAGAACACAAAGATACACTGCAGCACATCTCCTGATGATTAACAGAACACAGGTCTCCCACAGAGACACCATGCAGACACACATGCACGCACACACACACACACACACAGACAGACAGACAGACAGACAGACAGACAGACACGCACACACACACACATGCACATGCAGACACATGCAGCCAGAGGAGACGGGGAGAGGCCACTGCAGCCTTCCTCAGGTCCTTTTGGAGGCCCTGATTGGTGATTGGGAGCACCTGGAGACAATCAGGGAGAGAGAGAGACAGACAGACACACACACACACACACACACACACACACACACACACACACACAACACACACACACACACACACACACACACACACATGGATATGTTCAAGTTTTGAATACTCTTATCAACATATGAGTGGACAAATATGCTTTATGCAAATGTTTGTTTATTATCATTTGAACAATGACAAATATTCTCATGAATATTAACACAACAACCTCTGAACATTACAAATATCTCATTCAATACAAAGTGTGTGTGTTCCTAAACATGTATGTTTCATTTGCATACATGGTGATCAGTCCATTTAAACAAAAGGGGCTGAACAAAAATCCAAGAATGACACTTCCTGCTTCCTTGGATGGCATACAACTAATTTAAAACGTCTACTCGCTTGTGTTAAGAGAACAACTATGGAGATAGATACGGTTTGTTTGTTATCTGTTTCAGCACCTTATAACAGTGCTTCTCAAAGTGTGGTCCGTGAGCGCCCCCTAGTGGTCCGTGAGTATATTGGTAACATTTCACATTTGAAATAAATAAATACATTTAAGTTTTCCGCACTCTCGCGGGAATATCTCCGCAATGGAGCGAGCTTAAGTTTAACTTTCGATTGCAATGATATAAGCCCAGCGCAACACCTTCGTCGAACATGTTGCCACTTGTTTGTACCATTTTCAGGCGTTTTGTAATCTGTTCTAGAAAACGATGTGATTTTGGATATCTGTGGAGTTAGCTGGTCCGCGAGTGTTTTTTTATTGGTTAAGTCAGTGGTTTTCAAAACTGTGGGGCGCGACCCCTGGTGGGTCGCGGAGGTACTGCAGGGGGGTCGCGGGAAGATTTTTAAATGTTATTATTTTCTCTCCTTTTAGCTTTGTTAAGCACCTTGAGATGACGTTGTTTTTAAAGTGTGCTATATAAATCAAATGTATTATTATTATTATTCAATTGTAAACAAACACTGCTCGAAAAATATCTCATTGGTCAGAGAGCTGTGGGCGTAATACTGCCTTTTGCAACATTACTTGTGTGAGATCGGCTGTTTCTGCTGTTGCGGCCATCAAAACGAAATACAGATCAAAGCTGAACATTGAGAATGAACCGAGAGGGGCAGTCTCAAAACAACAGCCCCGCTTTGAGAAGATCTGCGAGGGAAAGCAAGCACACACAAGTCATTGATAGGCTAGTGTGAAATAGGAATGGTAAAGTGATGTGATCGTTTGCAACCTGCAGTAGAAATAGTTAATTAATATATTTTCCAGAAAGAAATTTGAATTTAAAAATCAACTACTCGGGGAAGAAGGCCTGCTAGTTTTAATTAGGCCAAATGAATTCACAGTATCTATTACAAGCACTTTTGTTCATGTGTAATCCATAATAAAATATACAATTATAGTTATATCTTTGGATCTTCTTATTATTAGCAGAGAAAATGTAATGTTTTTACAACAATATACAATTAATCCTACCAATATAGATGGGAACCGGGTTGGGGGGGGTCCCGAAAATATTTCCAAAACCCAAGGGGGTCCCGACTGAAACAGTTTTGGGAACCACTGCGTTATAACCTTATCTGACTATTGGATACTGGTTATTTACCTACAGTTGGACAGTGTATAGTAAACAGATTAAACAGATTTCACACCGAGAATCTGAACTATTTCTCTTCAAAAGCGAAATGTAATTTGGAAAACTTAGAAAACCGACAGTAAACACTGTATTGTCCCTGCGGTACGACAGACGTTTTGAAATCCTATATACATTGCTGTCAAAACTCCACAGAACTCCAACAGGAAGTAGCTGCGGTGTTTGGCAGCTCCCCATCGCCACTGTCTATCTTTTGTCTTCCCTCATTGATGTGGCTCGGTTGTGATTTCGATGCCTGCTAATGAGCATCATTCGAGCTGCTGTCTGCTTATCGTTCATAGAATATGCATCACACGGCATGAATATTCAACGCTATCCTGGCAGCGCTTGGATTATTGATAGGCTGCTTATTGGGTTTTCTCTTTCTAGTGTGACAGCATCATAACAGCCTTACCTGAGCTCTCCGGTGGAGGGAAGAAAGACATCAAAGTCATGCGCTTTCCAGAGAACTTGTGATAGCGTATGCAGCCAGAATGTATGGAGACCATCCTGGTTTCAAAGGTCACAGGTCCTGTACCCGACACAACGAACACATATCCATCAACAACTCGTGAGTCTTTTATATGCTTTGGCTTCGAGATGAAATAATTCACCCTGAACTCCATCTGATTTATATGTAAGCCCTGCTTTCGGTTGTGTAATTGACCCCCCGGCGGAGACATTGGTGCAGCCGTATTTAGCTCACGAGATAAATTATGAATCAGCCGAACGAAATGCCCTTTACGCGGTCTAATGATCTTTTATGAATACAAGAATTACCCTCGTCGGATGTCGGTGCGAATGAATTCTGGTCCACCTGTTGCCTCGGGCGGTGTCTCCACGCGAGCCATTTGCCCGTACTTTCAGAAAACTGGAAGACTTTGAAGATTTCACGCTAGCTGGATTAGACTTTTAAACCTGTGACTGTTCCATCGATGGTTCAGAGCTACGGGGCGTACGAGATAACTGTGTTGGGGAGATCATCGGTGTCGTGTGTAGATCTTCCTGCATTGGTGTGAACATAAACAAGATCATGTATCATGCACCATCGCCGTAGTAATGATGCTGTTTGGTGTGATAGCTTGGCTCAACGGGGGCTCATCGCTGCCAAACACACAAGCCGAGATTGCTATTTGTCCTTAACACTTGAGAGCCAGATTGCCTCTCGACAATGCAAGTATATACTGAGGGAAATGCATGCCTTGGACACACACACACACACACACACACACACACACACACACACACACACACACACACACACACACACACACACACACACACACACACACACACACACACACACACACACACACACACACACACAACACACACCACACGTATACGTCACTTCAGGGGTAATTACATTGACTTACATGCATTTCCTGGAGACTTATCCTAACCTTAACCATAACCAACACATGCCTTACCCTAACCTAAGTCTTCATCCTAAAATTAATGATTCCCCTTATGGGGACCTCCAATTTGTCCCCATAAGGGAGGCGAGTCCCCACACGTGACTGTGTAAACAGATGTAGGTCCCCACAAGTATAGTAATACTAGACCACACACACACACACATATATATTTGACAGGCGCACACACCTAGTAGCTAAAGTGTGTGACTACATCTGAAGAAGCCAACATGTTCACATCGTGCTTTGCTGGGAGGAGGATGTATAAATATAGACGGCGGCTCTAATGGGGTTTACTCTCTTGGATCGGCCCACTTTCAAAGTAAAAGAGAGACTTATCCAGTCTAATGGTGCCCTGCTACACACAAGAGAACAGCTCATGCACATGCGACTTTACTGAGCTGGTTGGCACACTCTCTTGCCAGTTTCAACAAGCTGAGAAGAATAAGCGTCTTTGTTTGCATAGTAATGAAGGCACTTCGTATACAAAGCAACTGTTTTGGGAAGAGTTCAATGACATTGAGGCGTAGAGACAATTTGTCAGTAGGATAAGTTCATTTGCTTTTAAATGGGATTTGTTGAAGATGGTACGAAAAACCAACTCGGGAACATTTCTGATTCAAATGTGAAAAGCAATCAAATCTCTCACAGAAAACTGCACAGGGTTGCAGTTCCCCGTGTCATGCAGACGGCTTCTAACTGACGTGAAACATACCCTCATTTTAAGGACAGCATACGAATTGTTTTTCTAAAATGTTAAGTTTTTGTTTGGATTTGGAATATAATTGGAAAATGTTTGGGTTACAGAACCCAAATGATACTTTTATCTACTTTCAATTATACAGCCTATGTTCACCAGCTATTTACCTCAACCAATACTTCAGTAATGGTTCTGATCAATGCTGGTTACGGTTTTTAAAGAGGACAAACGCTGATCATGTTCAGGTTTATATCAGTATGTAGTGTCTCTACTTTAAAGAGTCCTCTCCTGCTGATGTTCAGGTGTATATCAGTACGTAGTGTCTCTACTTTAAAGAGTCCTCTCCTGCTGATCTTCAGGTGTATATCAGTATGTAGAGTCTCTACTTTAAAGAGTCCTCTCCTGCTGATGTTCAGGTGTATATCAGTATGTAGTGCCTCTACTTTAAAGAGTTCTCTCCTGCTGATGTTCAGGTGTATATCAGTATGTAGTGTCTCTACTTTAAAGAGTCCTCTCCTGCTGATGTTCAGGTGTATATCAGTATGTAGTGTCCTCTACTTTAAAGAGTCCTCTCCAGCTGATGTTCAGGTGTATATCAGTACGTAGTGTCTCTACTTTAAAGAGTACTCTCCTGCTGATGTTCAGGTGTATATCAGTATGTAGTGTCTCTACTTTAAAGAGTCCTCTCCTGCTAATGTTCAGGTGTATATCAGTATGTAGTGTCTCTACTTTAAAGAGTCCTCTCCTGCTGATGTTCAGGTGTATATCAGCACGTAGTGTCTCTACTTTAAAGAGTACTCTCCTGCTAATGTTCAGGTGTATATCAGTACATAGTGTCTCTACTTTAAAGAGTCCTCTCCTGCTGATGTTCAGGTTTATATCAGTATGTAGTGTCTCTACTTTAAAGAGTCCTCTCCTGCTGATGTTCAGGTGTATATCAGTATGTAGTGCCTCTACTTTAAAGAGTCCTCTCCTGCTGATGTTCAGGTGTATATCAGTACGTAGTGTCTCTACTTTAAAGAGTACTCTCCTGCTAATGTTCAGGTGTATATCAGTACGTAGTGTCTCTACTTTAAAGAGTCCTCTCCTGCTGATGTTCAGGTTTATATCAGTATGTAGTGTCTCTACTTTAAAGAGTCCTCTCCTGCTGATGTTCAGGTGTATATCAGTATGTAGTGCCTCTACTTTAAAGAGTCCTCTCCTGCTGATGTTCAGGTGTATATCAGTATGTAGTGTCTCTACTTTAAAGAGTCCTCTCCTGCTGATGTGCAGGTGTATATCAGCATGTAGTGTCTCTACTTTAAAGAGTCCTCTCCTGCTGATGTCCAGGTGTATATCAGTACGTAGTGTCTCTACTTTAAAGAGTACTCTCCTGCTGATGTTCAGGTGTATATCAGTATGTAGTGCCTCTACTTTAAAGAGTCCTCTCCTGCTGATGTTCAGGTGTATATCAGTATGTAGTGTCTCTACTTTAAAGAGTCCTCTCCTGCTGATGTGCAGGTGTATATCAGCATGTAGTGTCTCTACTTTAAAGAGTCCTCTCCTGCTGATGTCCAGGTGTATATCAGTACGTAGTGTCTCTACTTTAAAGAGTACTCTCCTGCTAATGTTCAGGTTTATATCAGTACGTAGTGTCTCTACTTTAAAGAGTACTCTCCTGCTGATGTTCAGGTGTATATCAGTACTTTTTACTTTGACTTCTTACATGTTGAACTCAAATACCTGTACTTTCTACTTCTTACATGTTGAACCCAAATACCTGTACTTTCTACTTCTCTCATGTTGAACTCAAATACCTGTACTTTCTACTTCTCTCATGTTGAACTCAAATACCTGTACTTTCTACTTCTCTCATGTTGAACTCAAATACCTGTACTTTCTACTTCTTACATGTTGAACTCAAATACCTGTACTTTCTACTTCTTACATGTTGAACTCAAATACCTGTACTTTCTACTTCTTACATGTTGAACCCAAATACCTGTACTTTCTACTTCTTACATGTTGAACTCAAATACCTGTACTTTCTACTTCTTACATGTTGAACCCAAATACCTGTACTTTCTACTTCTCTCATGTTGAACTCAAATACCTGTACTTTCTACTTCTCACATGTTGAACCCAAATACCTGTACTTTCTACTTCTTACATGTTGAACTCAAATACCTGTACTTTCTACTTCTTACATGTTGAACTCAAATACCTGTACTTTCTACTTCTTACATGTTGAACCCAAATACCTGTACTTTCTACTTCTCTCATGTTGAACTCAAATACCTGTACTTTCTACTTCTCTCATGTTGAACTCAAATACCTGTACTTTCTACTTCTCTCATGTTGAACTCAAATACCTGTACTTTCTACTTCTTACATGTTGAACTCAAATACCTGTACTTTCTACTTCTTACATGTTGAACTCAAATACCTGTACTTTCTACTTCTTACATGTTGAACCCAAATACCTGTACTTTCTACTTCTTACATGTTGAACTCAAATACCTGTACTTTCTACTTCTTACATGTTGAACCCAAATACCTGTACTTTCTACTTCTTACATGTTGAACTCAAATACCTGTACTTTCTACTTCTTACATGTTGAACTCAAATACCTGTACTTTCTACTTCTTACATGTTGAACCCAAATACCTGTACTTTCTACTTCTCTCATGTTGAACTCAAATACCTGTACTTTCTACTTCTCTCATGTTGAACTCAAATACCTGTACTTTCTACTTCTCTCATGTTGAACTCAAATACCTGTACTTTCTACTTCTTACATGTTGAACTCAAATACCTGTACTTTCTACTTCTTACATGTTGAACTCAATACTAATACTCTATGTACTATTACTACTTCTACTCTCATGTTGAACTCAAATACCTGTACTTTCTACTTCTTACATGTTGAACCCAATACCTGTACTTTCTACTTCTCTCATGTTGAATCAAATACCTGTACTTTCTACTTCTTACATGTTGAACCAATACCTGTACTTTCTACTTCTTACATGTTGAACCTCAAATACCTGTACTTTCTACTTCTTACATGTTGAACTCAAATACCTGTAATTTCTACTTCTTACATGTTGAACTCAAATACCTGTACTTTCTACTTCTTACATGTTGAACTCAAATACCTGTACTTTCTACTTCTTACATGTTGAACTCAAATACCTGTACTTTCTACTTCTTACATGTTGAACTCAAATACCTGTACTTTCTACTTCTTACATGTTGAACTCAAATACCTGTACTTTCTACTTCTTACATGTTGAACTCAAATACCTGTACTTTCTACTTCTTACATGTTGAACTCAAATACCTTCTTTATAGCAGCTTAGCCAAATACTAAAGCTGCTTTGTGGTGTTTTTAACTTAATGGCTTGGCTGACACGCTTTACTGTGTTTATAGATAGCGTTTGTGATGTTGTTGTTGTTGTTGTTGTTAGGATGAATCGGTAGGCTTGTATTCAAGTGCCGAAACAATACAATCCATGTATTGCATATTAAATCCACATTTAATACCTTAAAAACACTCCTGGTGGTATTCCCACTGGCGGTCCTTCTGCCGTCTCTGAGACGAGCAAAGAAGCAGTACATCGTGTGTAACTCCAGAATAGTCCTCGGCCTGTTTGTCACACTGCGCGCCTCCACCCTCAGCAGGGACTTCTCCAGTAATCAGATGTGTTCTGACAGTTCAGAGGCTGCTTTATGCAGAGAAGCCCGGCCTGCAGCGATCCACCAGCAGCCCTTCAGCTGTTCTGTCCTAGAATATAAACTCACTTTCCCGCCTGCACACATCCCCGACTCCTTCGTTCTATAACGTGCATGAACATCCAGAAATACACATTCTGCAGGAAACACACTCTGGAGGATGCAACACTCTGCAGGATGCAACACCGGCATCATAAAGACATCGTTCACACACAGATGTTATATTACAGAACTTCTGCACAGAGAGATCTGTCTTTCGTTACATCAACTGAAGTATCACAACTTTAAGATACAACCAGTCAGGGCATCTATATGTTCTGGTTGTAAATTCAACCAAATATGTTAACATGTTATCATCACCAGCTGGATAGGAAGACATCTGCAAAGCCAGTATTGATTTTAGGCGTTAAAGGTGGGGTAGGTAAGTTTGAGAAACCGGCTCGAGATACACTTGTTATATTCCATGGAATGCTCTCAACATCCCGATAGCAATGAATATCTGAAGTGCTTTGACAACAAATCCATAAAGAAATGTCATCTGTAGAAGCCGTAATACTGTAAAAAGTACAACCTATCAACCAATGAGGGCACGAGATCAGAGTGTGCCCAGATGGAAGGCTGACAGGCAGGTAGGCCATCCAATCGATTGGATGGCCTACCTGCCTGTCAGCCTTCCATCGGGGCACAAACTTATCTCGTGCCCTCATTGGTCATGTGCGCGTTCGTGTGTGTTGGGGGAGGGGCTCTGTGAGGAAGTGGCAGATTTTCTCCGGTTGTGTATTTTCAAATTCTAGCGATCTCGAGCCGGTTTCTCAAACGTACCTACCCCACCTTTAAGTGTTGGACAATTAGAGGTGCTGGATTCAAACTAGTTAATCTGACTGCATTTACTAAAGCTTAAATTACTGGGGAAGTTTTGAGTTTGTGTGTTAGTATTATCTAGAACCTCTTCTACAGGATGGTTTTACAAAAATATTATTTCCATCATACATTGTATAGCTTCCTTTCTTTAAACACAAAAACACAGGTTCGGTAATATATATATACATATATATATATATACAACAGTTAAACTCAGGCAGCTAGTACAGGGGTTCCCAAACGTACCAAGGACCCCATACAGCATTATCCTCTGGCGGGGACCCCCCCCCCCCCTGTTGCAATTCTTTTTTTAAATGATGAGTACATTATGATGGAAAATATGACAAAGCTTAATATATTTTCTTAATATATATTTGTATTAATAATTAATAATCAGTTATTCTTCTAAACATTTTTTGTATTTATCTTTTGTTTGTCATTCTTTACATTCATTGTGTCTTCTGTTATAAACATTCTTAACACAATATAAAATCAACAGTAAACATATTTTTAAAGTATTTTCAAAGTGATTTCTGTCTTTATAATATTATATAATTTTGAACAGTAATATGAACAATTAACATTTATTTTTGCATTTTTTAAAGCTACTTATGCCTTAATAATATTATATATAATATTCAGCAGTAATATTAACAATAAACATATTTATATTCATATATATAAACATCAATATTTGCTTCATCCGTGCTCTCCTCCAGCTGCAGAGCGAAACATCCACTCGCTCTCACTTGCTCCAGAAGCTGAGCAGATACTCAGTTTCACTCTCAGCAACGGCAGCTCGATTCTGATTGGCTTGAAGGGCGGTCGTGTGATTTAAAAACAAAAAAATTAAATATATTAAAAGATTGGCATCAAAGGACACAGATTGATAGATATGCAGTTATTAATAACATCTCAAAGAAAAAAATGCCCCTTTCCCTCAAACTTTGCGTGACCCCCCTGGCGGCCCCCCTGGCGCCCCCCGGGGGGTCGGGACCCCCACTTTGAACAACACTGAGCTAGTATACACAACATACATTACAGAAATATATGTATTTGCAGCACATATTGCTTTAGTTATGGGTGTCTTACGAGTGAACTGGTTTATTTGAAAAGGCTACGGCACACAGCTCAGCGGGAGATGGGAGGCAGAGAAGTACGAGAGCAAAGAAAAGAGGATGAGTTCATGGGTGAGACAAAGGGAAAGGATGAAGGGGAGAAACCCCAAAGGAGGAGTAGAGCGGTGTCAGGGTGATGTTCGGCTGCCATCTCTTTCTGTCAATCTCCTCCTCACACACACACGAACATGTTTTAGGTTCTTCTTCGTTTCAGCTTCATGATGGATATCAATTCTGAGCAACAGAAGGAAAAGGAAAACTGCATTGACACGTATATTCACTTTCTCTGCAGCAACCTTCCACACACGGATAACAAACCAATCCCACATCGAACAGTCAGTCAGGAGCTCAGAGCCGACACGTCGTCTCCTCCTCTCCGGCCCATCCGAGGTGTTCAGGTTATCAGTCGTTAATAATCAGCCTGTTCCACCCTGAGCTCCAACATCTGACCATTTCAATCTGTTCATAAGGGACAATGAATGAATCCTGAACTGGAGGTCAAATGTTTTGAAGATGATTTCTCTAAAGGTCGTACAGTGGCCATGTAACAGCCTGTGTGCCTTTGTCTGGCTCTCGGTTCTAATAAAATAGAAATAAACATTTATGGCACTTTTCTTTATTGTTTGTTCACAAATCTGAAAGAATGTGTGATGGTGAGCACTTCTCCTTTGCCGAGATAATCCATCCCACCTCACAGGTGTGGCATATCAAGATGCTGATCAGACAGCATGATTATTGCACAGGTGTGCTTTAGGCTGGCCACCATAAAAGGCCACTCTGAAACGTGCAGTTTTGCTTTATTGGGGGGGTCTGGGGGGGTCCGAAAACCAGGCAGTATCTGGTGTGAGGGGTAGGGGTAGGGGTAGGGTTAGGGTAATGTTGTGAATCGAGTGGCCCGTGGTGGTGGTGGGGTTATGGTATGGGCAGGCGTATGTTATGGACAACGAACACAGGCCACTCGATTCACAACATTAGGTTAGGGTTTGTACTAACCCTAACCCTAACCATTCACTCGGCTCCTCCCGTTTTGCCAGCACTGTGGTATTAGTGGATTAGGAAGAGGGGAGTTCTTCACAAACTCGTGCCTGGCTGTGACGTAAATGGCGTGCGGCCGTGAAGCCAGGACAGTAAACAAACATGTCGTCGGTGGTACGGGACTATTTCAAAGTTTCAGAGTTAGATAGTTCGCTTGCTATTTGTATTAACGAATGCAAAGCAGAAGTTCCACGAGGAGGGAAAAGGCAACGAGCTATAATACTTCCAACCTGATCAGTCACCTGAAACATCGCCATGGCTACGATGGTGTGTTAAAAGCGTACGAAGACGCCTGCGCTGCTAAACTAGCGGCGAATCCAAAGCCAGCTGCAAAGGCACCGGGGCTTTCACCTATCGACGAGGCTTTTGAAAAAGACAATAAGTTTATTTGGGGAAATAAATCTGGTCACTTTGAAGTCAGAACTGTTCTTGGCTTTGTTTTGTTCATCGTAGTAATGCTCATGTCCTTTGCTCACTACTAGTCTTTTTTTACCACCAGGTGTGCAAAAACTACAGGTACATTTAATATATATATATTATATTATTATCGGTTATCGGTATCGGTCTTGAGAAGCAGGAAGTTATCGGTATCGGTTTAAAAAAACCAATATCGTGCATCCCTAATTAATACTGCCAACGATCATTGATAGCTAGCTAGCTAACGACACCAATCTTTGCTTCTAACGCGGCGGATAGCAGCCGCACCACATGGTCCAAACACACCGTACAAATGGATCAAAGTTAAGACGCAGCATATACGAATGATTACGGCAAACGATATCTATGCAGTACTTCAGCATGTTAGCAGCACAGCGATTATTTGGGTTAAACGCTACTAAAACTCACATAGCTGCTATCCTGGCTTTCGACTAATAATCTGGTTAAATAATGTACTTACAAAAAGTATTTAAATACTTCGAGACTCAAGTTTTATCATTACTTGGCAGATGTTCGTGCAATCAGATTCATGATTGAACAGTGGGGTATTTAAACTTTCTGCTTCATTAAAACGTTTTACTTTATTTCCCTTACTATTAGATGTTCGCGGCCCGTCTTTTGTTTCATCACTTTCATTAGCGATGTTCAAACGGTCTCATGTTGCCGGCTGCTTTAATTACTCTGGCTTCCAAACCTGTTTCAAAGTCAGTTTCTGTTAGCTTCACGTTTAAAAGTGGCTCCTGAAACCTGAAGATGCTCTGCACTGTGCGCCCCTTTCTCTCCAGCAGTCGCTTTCCCAATTAAATTAACTTTAGTTCAAAGCTGCTGTGCCGGCATGAGATCAAATATACACAATATTGAAAAGGTTTGCAATCAGTAGAGCTTTTATTCTCTTAGCTGCCAATTAGCATAGCCTCCAGTCACATGTGACCTGTGTCGCCTCCTCACAGCTCAACTAAAGCCCTGCTTGCTTCAGATTCAGATTCCCATCACACCCGAACCATGAATACACACATCGCTGACAGGCAAACATTTGATCGTGCTCAGTTTAATAGACAACGATAGTTTGTTTCCCTGCGTATCAACGGTTGAACGGCGGCAACAGCAACGTAACTTAAAATGCTGGCAGCGCTGATCGAGGTTTTCTGTAGCTGTCCAAGTCTGATCACATTTTATTTATTTAAACACTGCCAGAGCCCATACTGTGTTCCTGTCAGTGTTTACTTCCTGTCTGTCTTCTTCTACTGTTCCCTTTAGTGTTTACTTCCTGTCTGTCTTCTTCTACTGTTCCCTTTAGTGTTTACTTCCTGTCTGTCTTCTTCTGCTGTTCCCTTTAGTGTCTACTTCCTGTCTGTCTTCTTCTACTGTTCCCTTTAGTGTCTACTTCCTGTCTGTCTTCTTCTACTGTTCCCTTTAGTGTTTACTTCCTGTCTGTCTTCTTCTGATGTTCCTGTCAGTGTCTACTTCCTGTCTGTCTTCTTCTACTGTTCTCTTTAGAGTTTACTTCCTGTATGTCTTATTCTACTGTTCCTGTCAGTGTCCACTTCCTGTCTGTCTTCTTCTACTACTGTTCCCTTTAGTGTTTACTTCCTGTCTGTCTTCTTCTGCTGTTCCCTTTAGTGTTTACTTCCTGTCTGTCTTCTTCTGCTGTTCCCTTTAGTGTTTACTTCCTGTCTGTCTTCTTCTGCTGTTCCCTTTAGTGTTCACTTCCTATCTGTCTTCTTCTACTGTTCCCTTTAGTGTTCACTTCCTATCTGTCTTCTTCTACTGTTCCCTTTAGTGTTTACTTCCTGTCTGTCTTATTCTGCTGTTCCCTTTAGTGTTTACTTCCTGTGAGTCTTCTTATACTGTTCCCTTTAGTGTTCACTTCCTGTCTGTCTTATTCTGCTGTTCCCTTTAGTGTTTACTTCCTGTGAGTCTTCTTCTGCTGTTCCCTTTAGTGTTTACTTCCTGTGAGTCTTCTTCTGCTGTTCCCTTTAGTATTTACTTCCTGTCTGTCTTCTTCTACTGTTTCCTTTAGTGTTTACTTCCTGTCAGTCTTCTTCTACTGTTCCCTTTAGTGTTTACTTCCTGTCTGTCTTCTTCTACTGTTCCCTTTAGTGTTTACTTCCTGTCTTTCTTCTTCTGCTTTATTGGAATAAGACTAAAATAATTTGACGTGGTGCATCTGTATGCTTCAATGAAAAGTTCCTAGTAGGAATCTCATCGACTACAAACTACCTATTATCCTACTTTCAGATCGTATTGCTAACATTCTTAGTAGGTACAGGGACGTTTCTCTTCTTCATGTTCTAGATAAAAATACATTGAAATAGTAATGGAATTTTAAATCCGGATGTCAGCAGGAAGACCTCAAATGAGGCCAGGATCATTTCTGTTCTCACTTCACCAAAGAGGACACACGGTTTTACATTTGTGAAAGAAACTGGGCCAAGCGCTGAATACGAAAAACAGGCATTTCAAAGAAGATCTGAGAGATAATAGTGACAATCACCTTCAAACCCCTCACACACACTGACAGTGGAGTGTACCCCATGAACACACACGCTTCAGTCAGAAGAGACGGCACAGCATCCATTATTCTGTGTGTGCAGCTGCGGGTGGGAAGAGAGGGATGACTGGAGCCACAGAGAGGCTGCCAATCTTCTCCTGAAAACAGCTGGCTTGGTTTCTTTTCATTGTGTTGCCTTTTTTATTCTGTCTCTATCAACCTCTCAACCTCAACTTATCACACTAAAGCAGCGATACTCAACCCGCGGCTCGCGATCCGCATGCGGCTCCTTTAAGACTAGTTGCGGCTCTTTTAAGTCCCACTTAAAAAAAAAAAAAAAAATTAATTAAAAAAAAAAACCATTGTCAGCAGAATTCCTCAACATTTCATTATCACTCACAAGTCACACACCAGTCATCACACACATCAGTCTATTAAGCCGCCCCCCCCATCCCTCTGAACAACCAATCACAAATTATTTCAGGTTTCGCGCTCTAAATTATTTCAGGTTTCGTGCTCTGATTGCAAGTGCGCGAGATAATTGCTCCGTCACACTGGGGAAACTAGCTTACAGCACTATGCAAAAATGGTAAAGGAATATAGGAAACGAAAATATGAAGAGGAATATCGAACATTTAAAGAGGACTGGGAACTCGAGTTTTTCTTCGTCTCCGCCGGTTCGGGAAAATGCATCTGCCTGCTTTGTGACAACGTCATTTCACAATTTAAAAGGTCCAATTTGCAGCGCCATCACGACACAACACACCCGAAGTTCAGTACCGACTTTCCGAAAGGTGGAGAGCTGAGGGCGGAAAAGCTGGCGAGACTCAAACAGAACCGAACTGCTCAAAAAAACGTATTCCACACTAATACGAGTGAAAGAGCGACAGAGGCATCCTGTGGTGATCAGTAACCATGCCGTCTGTTATCTGTTGCTATGGGCAGTCAGCAATGTGTGTTTTGTGGTTGCAGTGAAAATAATAAATCACAGTTATTGCACTGTACATTATGCTTTTCATTCCTTAGTAACATATTACTATTATCCATATTCTCAAATGCATAATGGTTTCAGGAGGAAAGGAGCGTTTTTGGATTGTGGCTCTTGCAAAAATATTTTTCCGTCAATGTGGCTCCTGATTAGGACAAGGTTGAGTACCACTGCTCTAAAGCTAAATTATCAAATACATACCTATACCTGGAAATGCTAACAGCTTAAATGTCTTTTGAGACCAAACAGAAACTGGTAGCTTCACCCTTTACGTCCGTGCTAGACTACAGTGATGTTGGACATATGCATCTCTAAGATAATATATGATGGACCTTTATTAACCCCGTGGGGACATTCGGTCATACGCTCCCTGGACACTGTTAAAACGAAATAACTGGGTAAGAGTGAAATTGAGCCACAACCGGAAAACGATTCCTTCGTAAATCGATCTGCAAAATGCAAGAAAGGCAGAAATAAAAGCATGTAAAGAGTTAGATTTCTATGATCCTCCATTTTGCTAAATGTTATGATGCTTTCTTTTTGCAATTCACACGAGCTGGAAACCGTGACTTCTCACTTGATTTTTGTCAATTCGCTAAATTAAAGACGACAATAGATGTTTTAAGTATGACTGTTTAAAGGAGACATGTCATGGCCATTTCCACTGATCATAATTCCATTGTTGAGGTCTACTAGAATAGATTCATATTGTGCAATGTTCCAAACTCACATTTATTGGTTTCTCAGCATCTCAGTAAACTACGACTGAATTTCACTCTCTGCCTTTAACGGCTCGTTGGAGCTCCAATAGCTCCAGCCCCCACCCTCCCTGTGAGCACAGTGTGCTCTGATTGGTCGGGACGTTGTGAATCGCGCTGAGCTCCGTGGAGGTGTGGTTTCCTTGTTTAGCGAAACACAGCCAAACTCACCCTGAGCACACACAAAGTCACAGCCGAAGTAAAAACAATAAGTGTGGCTTGATACTGAGTAAGAAAAAGGTTGATGATCCCAACTGTCTGTTATCAGCCTGCAGCCAGGGAGGAGAGATCAGCTGAGCTGCCTGCACTGAGTGAGGAAGTCCGTGGATTGGTTCATTTGGACCAATCAGCCTGGTCATAGCTCTGGGCGTGGCTACTGGGTATCCCTACGTAGCGATACCCAGGAAGTAAACAATGAAAATGAGAAATCTCCAACGAGGCGTTCTGGGGCAGCACAGACGGGTCTTCTCTGTGTTAGAGTTGTACTCTCTACAGGGTGCACTTTGAGGGTTTTGACTCTGCAGACTTTACATGCAGAACAACCTTCATAACAACAAGGGGACGGGTAACAACCGAAGCATGACATGGGACCTTTAAGATGAAGCCATGGAACCTAATAAGAACATGAATCTATTTTTCAATCAGGAGAGACGGTTTTGATTCAAGAATACATATTTATTGCAGAGATACACAAATGAATGTAATGGTGATGTTGGCGATTAGGCCCCGTTGTGCAGGAAGTATCATTCAGGAGGGTAGAACCAATCCGATGAACCCCCCCTGGGGTCTGGACCCTGGTGGTGGTGAATGGATAGTTGGGTTCGGTCTGAAGGGGAGAGGCTTAGCTCGACCCTGGATTCAGAGGGACAGGAGGTGAAAAGGGGGGGGGGGGGGGTTGTGTCGAGTCACCTGAAATGACAGCTGTCAGAGGGGGAAAGAGCAGATGTAAAAGCTTTGGCAGAGCGCTATGATAGGCTCTTGGGAATAGAGCGACGTGATTGGTTAAGCTGGAGAGTGACGCCCCCGATCACTTACTGAGAGTTACATAGGAATAGTGAATAGACGGTCTTCCTGGTTGAACTTACGCTGAGCTTCATTCGTTGAATAACCTTCTGTTCTCCAGACAAAAGAAGACCATATAGGACAGGCAACACACATGTGCGAAGAGAGGGAATATATATTTACATATAAAGCGAATACAATAAAGCTTAAAGATCACAAACCCAGACTTCCTTTATTTACACCTTTTTCCTTTGCTCGTAACTCACGTGAGACAGACGCGTTCTTGTGAGGAATGATGTGTTTGCGTTTGTCGCTGCCACTCGTTTAGCAGGACAAGACAAAACACCTCAGTCTGTTTAAATGCAATTACAGTGACTGATGGTTCTCACCCTGCGCCCCGCCGTGTCTCTACACACCGCTCTCTGTTCCTGTGTGTGTGCGGAAAGTGTCCATTTGGCTGTGTGTGTACCTGCTGATTTAATGTATGTCGACACTCTCATTATGACCGTTTCTACCGTTGTGTGACGGATGAAAGGCTGTCGCTGACGACTTGATTTGTGACAGGAACACTCGGATTTACGGCGCAAAATCCTCATTGGCTGTCAAAGGCGTGATTGGTCTGACGAGTTGAGGCCCAAAACCAGTTCAGTCCAGGAAATAGACAGATCTCAACGTATGCAGTCAGGGGACAATGGAGCAAAGTTGTAGACGGTATGATGTGCTCGTCTTTTCTTTCTAAGATGCCACAGAAGTTTGTCACAAAAGAATTCCAGTAAATCGTAGTCCATTGCTGTTCCAACAAGTCAGAAAATAAACAAAATAAATGTCTAAATAATATAAATGTTTGTGTCATGGAGTAGTACAGTCTTTCTGATCTGCCGTGTGTCATTGCGTTCTGGTTACTTTTAGGGAGCTTAAGGAATGTGGTTACGGCGCAGGAAAGATTCATGGCTCAAAGAAAACATTACAGTTCCACACATTAGCGTTTTTTAGAGGCACCGGTCTTATGGACAAGATCCGTTGTCCTTAAAGCGTTTCAGTCATTGTTACAAACACCAACCCGTTTTCTCAACCGACATCTCGATGATTAAGAGTCTGTTGAAATGGTTGAAGGAGGCCAACTGACTGTTAAGACAAAAGTCCAAAAGTTGGTTGAACCATCTCTCTGTGGCGCTCCGTTAACGTCATACTTCGTATTTGTTCCCGTTAGATCAGAGGCATGATTCCTTAAGCTACTGGAAAGCTGTGGTTTCTCTGCTTGAACACGTATTTTCTTTGTAAAGACTTCTCTCTTTGCTCGTAGGGCCCTATTCAAGACTTGTATTTGGAACGTTTTGGAATACCGTCATCGAAGCGTTTTATTTTGGTCCGACACTGGTTCATAAAATGTACCGTGACAAATCAGACAGTATGTCAAACATGCTGCTGTTAGGAGACTTTACAGCTTCAATGGTGGTTTTTGGGGAAAACAACCCGTATCAGCACTCAGACAAAGACTGTAGGCAGCGGACATGTTCGAGTGTATTCAGAGCAACAACTGACATGTGGACACATACAACACACCAATATTATTTGCATATAGAGCGGGTAAGTGAGACCGCATCACAAGTGGTCACTCACAACGCATGTGGAGATTCACTGCAATGCCAGGTGTGATCGTAGCTTACAGACCACCTGAGACGCATGGTAACGGCACGTCTGAACAGGGCTTAAGAGAGGACGCTCATCACCAGGGCCCAGGAGTTCAACACTTTTAATCCCTATCTGATCAAATCAGATTTATCTTTTGGGGAGTTCAAAACCAAAAACAGGATTAGGATGACTTTGATATCCGATCAGATCAGGAAATCCAAACCAAGCTTTAATCTGGATCAAATCTTCAAACCGACAACACAGGATTGGGATCAGTTTGATCCCAAATAACTGGATTATCCTGATCCCACCAGAGGGGTGGGTTTCCAGTGGATTACCAGAGCAACATGTGCTGTACAATTTATTTTAAAATATGTTTCAATTTAAATTAGATGGCAAAGTTTGTTAACTGAAATAATACACCATGTTTAGCCTTCATGGGAAATACATTGTATTTTTCGTTTTTTGGTCACGTTTGTTTTCAACCAAATGTTGAGGACATACATGTTTATGCTCATAAAAATATCACAACAAAGATCGTCAATCACAAATGTAATTTAGATTAAATTAAAAATATCTTCACCAAAAAAAAAGTCCATCATCTGTCATCACCTTTCAAAAGTAATTGCGGACAAGAGATGCATCTGCAATGTGGTCTCTTGTCTTCCTTGTAGTATTTTTCATGTCCACTAGATGGCGCTCGGTAGGATTAAAGCACTGATATTCAGGATCTAGACATCTTGAAAAGTCGTAATCTGGATCAGGCTGATCCTATCCTGAATTGCTTTGAACTCCAGGGACAACATTTGTCCGACTTGTCTGATCCTGGATCACGAAAAATGGGATTTCAAAATCTGATCGGATCTGATTGAGATTAAAAGTTTTGAACTCCTGGGCCCTCCAGCACCGATGTCTTTCTCCGTCAGTTCCCGCTGTAGCTCTGACAAATCCCTCTTTCTCTTTCGGGGTGTGGCCATTTGGGATTGCCCTTGAGTCATCGGTGACGCTGTGGGTGTGGGAGTTCCCTCTTCTCTGCGGTCCTCTGAGTCTGTAAAATGGCGTTGCTTGGCAACAATTACTGTTTCGCGTGTATTCACGTGGACGCGCATCTTAAGACCAGGCGCAGCTACGCCCGAGACTCGTCAGGCTTGGTGCACTCGGTGTAAATTCGAATCACTACGTCGGACGTAGCTAAGCCCGACGTTAGAGTTAAGCCCTACTTTTTTACGCCCATCTGATGCACTCCACTCCTGGGCCCAGAGCATCTCAGAATCAGACTGTACTACCTACGGACAGGAGTAACTCGTGTGGTGCAGGTGACAGAACTGATTGTGAGGTAAAATAAGATAGCTGAAAGGTATCAAGAAGCTTTTGTAAAGACGCTTGTAAGGATACGTACGAGAATTATAATTACAACCGAACTTACGACAAACCAAGCTATTCATACAACTATTTTTAGAGAAGTAAGATTGTGTTTGATGGGTGAAATCCTTTATTTGTATTTAACCATGAAAACAGAGATTTCTTTTTCAAGAGCAAAGAAGGCAAAGTTACAACAAATAAAATGCAGACAATACAGTCAGACAAACACAGCTGTCGTAAAACACAAAATAAATGGCACATTGCGTCAATATGGAAATAAAATAAACTGTTATAATGCAAACTGGCACCATGTTCAAACGACTTCAACTAGGCGATAAAAGAGCAACCACACAGACCAGGAGTACGTTGTTCTGTCCTCTGAGATGGATTTGAACTCCTAGTGAACGTAGTGCGCAAAGGTTAATCAGAGGCTTGGATGAATACAATCAAATATTAATACTGTGTTTAGGTTCAATGTTGACCATATGCTACGTTTAGTGATCAAATAACTCTTGTGGTTGATGTGTTGTCAGTCTCTGTGTTGTATGATGGTGTAGGTGATAGAGAGATAGATAGAGAGATGGAGAGATAGATGGAGAGATAGAGAGATAGATAGATAGATGGAGAGATAGATAGATAGATAGATAGATAGATAGATGGACAGATAAATGGAGAGATAAAGAGATAGATAGATAGATAGAGAGAGAGATAGATAGATGGAGAGATAGATGGAGAGATGGATAGATAGAGAGATAGATAGAGAGATGGATGGACAGATAGATGGAGAGATGGAGAGATAGATGGACAGATAGATAGATAGATAGATGGAGAGATGGATAGAGAGATAGATAGATGGACGGAGAGATGGAGAGATAGATAGATGGAGAGATGGACATAGATGGATGGAAGATGGAGATAGAGAGATAGAGAGATAGATGGACAGATAGATAGATGGACAGATGGAGAGATAGATAGATGGAGAGATAGATAGATGATGGAGAGATGGATAGATAGAGAGATAGATGGACGAGAGATGAGAGAGAGGATAGATAGATGGAGAGAGATGGAGAGATGGATATATAGAGCGATAGATAGATGGACAGATAGATAGAGAGATGGAGAGATAGATGGAGAGATAGATGGATAGATAGATGGAGAGATAGAGAGATGGAGAGATAGATGGAGACATAGATGGATAGATAGATGGAGAGATAGAGAGATGAACAGATAGATGGAGAGATAGATGGAGAGATAGAGAGATGAACAGATAGATGGAGAGATGGATAGAGAGATGGAGAGATATATGGAGATATGGACAGATAGATAGATAGCTATATATATAGATATGAGAGAGAGAAAGATGGATAGATAGATAGATATATAGATATAGAGAGAGAGAAAGATGACACCTTGTGTTAAAGCAATGATTTGATTTTCTGGAAAGCACAGTCTCTACTTGTCTGCCATTGGATGATTGGCAGTTACCAGGTGAACATTCTTTTTATTTAGCAGATGCCAACCCTAACTCTGCAGCATTTCATTTCCTAGATATGCTTCTTCTGAAAAAGGCAACGGGCCCAGAGCTGCTCATTCGCCAACAAAGAAGAGGAAGGTGTGAACGGATGCATATGTGCAACCATTCCCTCCTTCTGTTCAGAGACCAAAACAAGCTATAGTAGCGATGCAGACGATTGTTGTTCGTCTCCTCCCTGGCTTGAAGAGAATAAGGTTTCCTGGGAAATGTGTGTTTCTTTCAACCGCCCTGATTAAATAAAGGTTAGACACGTCTCATCGCGCCATCTCTTCATCGCCCTCTGCTCTTCTCTTAATACTATGTAAAGGTCAACCTTGTAAAAAGGCCTCAATCCCCAGTTGGGTCAACCCGTTTGAACGACTCAAAGGCCGAATTAATTCATGATACAATCCTTCTTATATCCCCTTTTCCTTTCCTTTGCAATCCCCTTTCTCCATCTTCCTATGTGCTTCTCTTTTCCCTCCCATAGAGAGCGGTTACTTCAACACACCTGCTGAGTAGAGCTGGAGGGGAGAGCTTCTGCATGGGGTTTTAAAAGTAATTAAGACACGGAGGTACAGACCACGTGTACGCGCACAAGCACCGGCAGTCACGATAATGAAGCCTGCTGGTAAGTCTGTGCTTCGAATGTAATGCATCCACTGCCACACTAAGGCATCTGATTCGCTGCATATCTCTGAGGTTTAGGAATCAGAACCAATTAGTTCCAATGAACACGGATAAAGTGAAGGTGACGGAGGGGAAACCAGGACATTACTTCCAGTGTCTTTGTCTTTAATTATGTGTAGTACGGATGCTTCGACACGTACGCCAGAATAACACTTATATTTGTATCCTTGGATTTTGTTCTCACTGCGTCAAATCGGTTGGACATTCTTGCTATGACTTGGCCGAGAGACATGGCCGACTAGATGTTGGACCCTGACCAATCATAACTTGCCGTCTTGTACAACTTTTGAAAGTACATTGGTACGTAAGAGGCTGGAATAACTTTCCAGTTCCACCACTGTTCTGGGTCAGTTTTTAATGAGGAGCAGAGGCCCAGTTATATGGAACAGCTTCCATGCTTCACTTCGCACTCTGATTTAAAAACTTTTCTTGATTAAGAACTCTGTACATGAGGTATGGAAGCAGTTTAGTTCTGGGTTATTTGAATCGTTGTGACAATATTTCTACATTTCTTTAAACGAAAACAAAAATGTAATGTACACAACCGTCTTTAGTTTCAACGTTAGGAGTTGATCAGCCCCTACCTGTGAATGTTCTTATGTAGTTTGATAGTTGATTATTTTTTTCTGTTTTAAAGCTGATTTGCTGCATCAGTATCAAACAAGATCCATAATTGTTGCATCCGACACGTTTTAGTTTGTTTATTAAATATGTGTATTATATGCTCTGATCTGAGTGCATACAACAACCCAAACTATATGGCAAGATAACACAAGTAGTAGGTGGAATATGTTATTTTACATTTGGATGAGAACACTTTACATACAAACTCTAAAATGTTGAATTGAGCCGTCCCTTATCGATACTATCTCTTTACGTTAGTGAGCCGGATCATTTGGCTCGGCTCTCTGAGCACCGCTTAGCTCTTCATGTTACCACAGTCTACCACGGAGGCTCCGGCGCTCCCCTAGCACCCCCCGCCTCATCGCGTCTAAATCGCGCATGTCGATGTCGGGGAAGCTATCTTCAATACTCCTAAAAGAATCCCACCAGACTCCTTTGCCCTTTGGATGTTCTTTTTCCTTTTCCTTTCGTCATTTCAAGCGATAAAAACTCTCGATCTTCTCTCGAATTATTAATTCTTTTGGCCGCCCTCGGCTCGAGTTCAGGGCGCTCCGAGCTGAATGATGGCGTCAAATTACGGCAAGACGCGGAAACACTGATATATGATCAAAAAGTAATTTGGTCTTCACAAAGAAAGAAATAAAACAGCACACACGTTGTCCAGTACGAAGTATGTCTCACTTGTCCAGTAACTCACAAGTTAAAGACGAGAACAGCTGTGGGCATGCCTCTGGGTTGACTTTATGAGAAACCAGCTAAGCACCGCTGAGCCTCATCCAGAGGCACCGCGGGACGGTGAGACCGGAATATAGACTCTCACGAGGCCATGGCAATCTAAGTCCACACAGCATCCATATTTCAGATAGAGCGAACAGCAGGAGAAACCAACCCAGCACTGACTGACGCTCTGGCCTTGACTCATACGATTGACCTCCTGCTCCATCAGCTTTTTCGTTAATGACCTTGTTTCTACATGTCCTGCTGTGGTGGGAAGTTGTTTTAGGACATTTGGGAAACCAAGGATTGGAGTAGTTTAAATGAGGCAGGTTAAGTTTGAGTGGGAAAGTCAATTGAACATCAATGCGATATTGGCGATGCTTAATTGTCCATTCAAGGACTGAAAGCAATCAGTTCATTGGGAACATTTTGTAGTAGAAACTGGTTCCAATAAGAATAGTCTATCATGTTTGTATATACCATCCACAGTGAAGAAATACCTGGACCCTTAATCACACTTGCGTTTTCCTTAATTTCTGTCTCCATCCATCTATCCATCTTATCCGTGGTCGGGTCTCGGGGGTAGCAGTTCCAGCAGAGATCCCCAAACGTTCCTTTCCCCTCATCAACCAGCTCTGACTGGGGGGTCCCAAGGCGCTCCCAGGCCAGCGAAGAGATATAATCCCTCCACCTGGTCCTAGGTCTACCCCTTGGTCTCCTCCCAGCTGGACGTGCCTGGAACACCTCCCTAGGGAGGCGCCCAGGTGGCATCCTAACTAGGTGCCCGGACCACCTCAACTGGCTCCTTTCGACGTCCAGTCTCATCTAAGTCAAATGAATTAAAATCAATTAAGTAAATTGGACATCAATGCAACATCACCGACGCTTAATAGCCCATTCAAGGCCTGGACGTGTCAGTTCATTGGGACCAGTCTAAGTAGAAATGAATTCCACTTAAAATATTCCACATTGAGATTTGTATACCATCCAAATTAAATAGGTATGGGTTGAAGAGTAATATTCCCCAAATGACCCACCAAAAGTCCCTTTCCTCCATGATCAGGTGAACGGTGTGTTAAAACGTTTGTTTTGTCAGGTCATTTTGGTTTCATGCCACACTGACTAACTTTCATAGAGATAAACAGGGGCTCCACCTCCAATCCAGTTCTCTTTGCCATGTCTTGGACTTGGAGCTGATAATTATGTCTGACAGCGTTATCTTTGCGTCCTTGTCAACTCACCTGCATTACCTTCAAAGCTGCATCAATGTTTCATCAAATCCATTTTTCTTGTCATGTCTCGTCTCTCGAGCTTTCATGAAGCTGCAGCACTGTTCCTTCACATCCTGTGCATACGGTATATCCGTTTGGATTTCTCAGGTTCATTTTGTTATTTCTGTCTTTTAAGAGTCTCCATGCCTACATTACTTTATTCTTTGTATCAGTAAATGTGTTTCTCTGGCTTTCTTACTGTACATTCCCTGTTTTGCATTGACACACATCCCTTTCTTTCTTTCATTCATATACATATCATTTTTCTGAAAAACATTCAAGCAATTAAAGACATTTCAAAAATAAAGAGTGGCGGCAATAAATAAATATATAGTATTGGTTCATTATGAAGGTACACCTCCACCATTAATACATCAAAATAAGTTGATGTTTCCACTAATGTGTCTTGTGTGGTAATTTAATGATAGCAATACACAGATGTTTAAAACTAAAGGGATAGCAGCCAGCCCACTCTCCTACACATCACTTCAACCTATCTTTTTCTCTTTTTTTCATATTTCTTCCCTTTACGTTGAGTCCTCTCCAGTTTAGTTTGAAGTGTATAACATATGTTCCTGTCGAGCAGACAAACTCCCACGGGGAGAGCGGACTGGAGAGGAAGCTTTCAGCCTCTAGCTGTGTTCTGCGAAAGCCAATACAAACTGTTAGAAGTGAAGCATCATGGGACCACACAGCAAAAGTTTCAGCTTCCTCACCAACCAACAGGCATGTCAGTGTTAAACATGATTCTACCAACAGGAAGGAAAGTCTACCCAATTGAGTGGTGAGGACAGGTCAGTTCATCCAATCAGAGAAGAACACACACAGAAGCGAACTTTGAACACAACAAAAGTTCACTTTAACACCCGGCTCCCTTCCTGAGGGCTTGTTTCAGGAGGCTCCCCTCACTGATCCTTGGCTGGATGATTGACAAGACGACAGAATGGCTGGTTGTCCTCTCAACGAATGACCATCCGTCCGTCTGAATGGGAAGGTATTTAATTGGCTGTTGGGGCTGCTGACTGAAGGAGTGATTGACTGGCTGACATTCTGAGAGACTGAAAGGCCAGCTTATCTTTGTGCTGTCCGACTGATGACGGATCCCCCGGATGGTCGGTTGGATTTCTGAATCTCTGGCTGTCCGCTTGACTGGTTCACTGACAAACTGTGGACACGTCTGTAGGGTGTCATGTTCCTCAGCACTTCTGTATATCAGTACTGTCTGTTTCTCTCTCCTGTCTAGTGTTCTGTCTCACTCAGTTGAAAGGTTCATGGCCTGGTCCCTTTGGGAGCTGAGCTACTCTTGTCTTCCTTGTTGTTGTACTCTCCTCAAGACTTGTAGAACTGAAAGGACGGCAACAACCTATCCCCACTTTAACCTTAATCAAAACATCACATCCTTATAATCTTTACATAGACATTAGGCTTTTATCCAAAGGGACATTCATACACTTGCATGCCTATAGGCCAATTGGTAGATACCCGTTGATCGTTGAACCACGGTCACCAATCGTTTAAATGTTCGCTTCTGGGGACCAATCATTTGTCCCCAGGTTAAAACCTCTGCTTTTGCTTGATTCATAATTACATCCATTATCTCTTTGTGCACTTTTAGGCAAACGCTGTAAATCCACATTCTTTGCACTGTTTACATTATATTAACATACTGCCTCTCGAAGCTTAATTAAGTTGTTACTTTTCTGTTAGATTGGGCTGTCAATCAGGCCCATAATAGCCGTGTTGTGAATGTAACGGGTGGATGGAGTTCAGGTAATATGGATTAGAAAAGAAAGGTGGCGATGAGCAAGCAAGCGATCATGTCAACTATCTGTCTCAACAAAGGTGCGCACGTCTTTATGTCAGTCGATCACTCCTGTCCTAGGGATTTACATTTCAAATTTGAGCAGAAATCGTCATTTTTGGTTCATTCAACCTAACACCAATTGGTCCTACAGTATGCATCCGTCAAGAACTTCAAAGAGTCATAACATTAATATTTCTTTAGCCCTAACCATCGGCGAAAATGAAAAGAAAGACAAACAACTATGATGTTCATTGGACTTTCTGACACTTCAATGAAACAGTGCCTGGAGGTTATTGGCATTACGTCATGAGTATTATATTGTAGTTTTGTGCAAGTAAATGTGTCTATTCCTACATGGATCCTATTTTCAAGTGAACATATAACGCCATTTTAATGTAAAAACTAGAGCCGGGACTCGATTAAAAAAATTAATCTAATTAATTAGAGGCTTTGTAATTAATTAATCGAAATTAATCGCATTTTTAATCAAATATACATATTTGACCTGAGAACAGTGAGAAGCCATGTTCACATGGATTTGACTCCAGGTGGTCTACAGTCGAGTGCAGTCCAGTGCGCCAGGGAGCTGGTTATTCTCTCAGACGTGGACTCACTTATCCTGGCCCTGAAACCAGTCATCTGGTTGAGTGTGGGTTGGGTCAGGGTGTGGTTCCTTGCACTCGGAGTCGGGCTAACGTCCACGCTAGCTGCTACATGCTTTGCATTTAGGTGATACTTTAGGCTTGATGTGCTGCGGCTCTTATCGACGCTTCCATCCGTCCGTTTTTTAAAACAAAATGTCCCATCCACGGGGCCGACCAAAGCGGTCTCATCAGCTTGTTCGTTCATGTTTGACTATTGTTCACCGTGGTTTGTTGTTGTTTGAAGTCCCATGCTGAAGTCATGAACGTTAGTTGGTGCTCCAGTATAATCGGTACGCCTGAAACTCATCCAGTGAGAAACTCATCCAGTGAGAAACGTTCCGCTGTGCAAAAATAAGTGCGATTAAAGTGCGTTAATTTTTTTAACGCGTTAATTTTTGTGTAATTAATTAATCTTAATTAACGCGTTAAAGTCCCGGCCCTAGTAAAAACCCTTATTATGGATGTATCCTGAATTATTATATCAATGCAGTTCTTCTGTCATCCAGTGTTAGAATGTAAGGAAATACACAACCCTGTGTGTGTGTCCCTGATCTGTTAAATCCTACTTTTTCCAATGAGGACAAACAGAGTATATTTTCACAGAGGCCCTCACATCCTCCGGAGCTTACTTTGGGAACTTTCCATTTGTTTCTGTGACCTGACATCATTAGTGTTGTTTGTCAGATCCAAAGCCTTAATTAAAGCCGAGCTATCAGGGACAATAATTAAACACAAAGAGAGAAGAAAGGAACGGGGAAAATAAGGCTGTCCTTCCTCTGGCTTCTTGTCAAAATAAAATCAATGGCGAGGATGTGATGAAGGCAGAGAGGCGGGATGAGATAGCAAACAAAAGGTGTCAGGTTGTGTTTTGGCGATGAAGCGAATGAATTCGTCTTTTCTAGTTGAAAGGCAGCAGGGATAGGTTTGACACAATGCCGACAGAAGGACGAACGGGATAGTGCAGAGTAGAGGGAAGTCAACAGACAGATACAAAGAGATGGATCAAATATGATGTGGTTAGGATTATTCCAGTTTTAAAAAACGTTGCTGATCTTAGTAGTTGTGATTGGCAGTAAACCATCAGCTGTGAAATTAGTCTTGACTGAACATCACGTCAGGTTAGTAGCCATGTCGTATCAGACATGCTGTTAATATGAGCTGCTGATCGATGAGAGAAGCGCTACGTCACTGCCTTGCAAAATAATGTCTCCGCCCACTTTACGGTGAAAATTAAGAATCGGCGCCAAGCGTAATAAATACACTGAACACAAATATAAATGCAACACTTTTGTTTTTGCTCCCATTTTTCATGAGATGAACTCAAAGATCTAACACATTTTCTATAAACACAAAATAACCATTTCTCTCAAAAATTGTTCAAAAATCTGAAAAAGTCTGTGATAGTGAGCACTTCTCCTTTGCCGAGATAATCCATCCCACCTCACAGGCGTGGCATATCAAGATGCTGGTTAGACAGCATGATTATTGCACAGGTGTGCCTTAGGCTGGCCACAATAAAAGGCCACTCTGAAACGTGCAGTTTTGCTTTATTGGGGGGGTCTGGGGGGGTCCGAAAACCAGTCAGTATCTGGTGTGAGGGTTAGGGGTAGGGGTAGGGTTAGGGTTAGGGTAATGTTGTGAATCGAGTGGCCCACGGTGGTGGTGGGGTTATGGTATGGGCAGGCGTATGTAATGGACGAAGAACACAGGCTACTCGATTCACAACATTACCCTAACCCTAACCCTACCCCTACCCCTACCCCTAACCCTCACACCAGATACTGACTGGTTTTCGGACCCCCCCAGACCCCCCAATAAAGCAAAACTGCACGTTTCAGAGTGGCCTTTTATTGTGGCCAGCCTAAGGCACACCTGTGCAATAATCATGCTGTCTAATCAGCATCTTGATATGCCACACCTGTGAGGTGGGATGGATTATCTCGGCAAAGGAGAAGTGCTCACCATCACACATTCTTTCAGATTTGTGAACAATATTTGAGAGAAATAGTTATTTTGTGTTTATAGAAAATGTTTTAGATCTTTGAGTTCATCTCATGAAAAATGGGAGCAAAGACAAAAGTGTTGTGTTTATATTTTTGTTCAGTGTAGTAGTATCGACCGTAAAGGCTGCTGTGTCTTGGATTGCACGTCAAACAAATACAACGATCAAAAGCTATGATGTTCTTTGGGATGGTAACATCTGTGGCTTCAGGCTGTCTACAGAGAGGACGAAAGACGTAATCAATGGGAACCGTCAGTTGGACACACTTCCATCACCGCTACATGATGCTAATGAGGTCGATCGTCAATAGAAATGTATGAAGTCAAAGAAGTGAATGTAGACGCTACATTGAAATATATAAAACACTGACAAGCCAAGGAAACAAAATGTAAGTGTTAGCCTGCCACTCGTCCACCGGTAGATTCCCATTTAGATTTTAATTTAACTTATATCAACGCCAATCATCGATCTTCAGGGATGTTGTGTAATTGTTTATGTAGCTGACCATGGTATTTGGGCTCTTAGTCGATTACATATTTGATTGGCGAAACCCAAATGACAGCCGATGTGTTTACCCTAAAAGAGGCCATGACATAGAAGGAAAGTACCTGCATGTGGGTGTTGTTGCATTTTCTGAAATCTTGTTTAATACATTCCCTTAAAGCTTAGTGTGTACAACAATATGGAGGATTGTATACCAACATTAACATTCAAGTAGTGCCTTCAAAGTGTGAGAAGAATCAGGATGAAAGACGGAGACTTATCAATATCCAAATAGTTGTTTGATAAATAATTCATTTCCCTCGCGTCTTTTAATCGACCCGTGCCATAAATTCACATCAAGACGTGTGCTCTACTTGGCAGCGGTTCATCAGTGGAATACATCTGCTTCAAAGCTGAAGACATGCAGTTACAACTGATTCATGGATGCCTTTGATAATTATCAAGGTGAAAATGGTTCACGTTGGCAGTTGTTCCGCCGAGTTAAATTGCTTTTTTCTGGGGGTGTTTCATTTCACACACACACACACACACACACACACACACACACACACACACACACACACACACACACACACACACACACACACACACACACACGGATGACAACGGCGCTGGGTCAAAGGCAAATTGAAGGCCTGTGGTGGAGGAATTGAATTGTCAATATCAATTTCATGGCACAATTTGAAGACAGGAGTGAGGGCTGCTCGGGGTGTGGCGCGGCAGCAATGAGATGTGACTGTGAGGCTAACCAAGGTGCAAGTCAGGAGGAGGACGAGGACAGGCTATTAGGGAAGGGCCACTTTGAGACGCGTCCAAAGTTGTCTTCCATTACCTCTGAGGAGATTGGGTCGAACCATGGCACAGCTCCGTTTCTTCTAGCAGGTTTTCTCTCCCAAGAAAACAGGTGGACTTTATTTGGAATAGAGAAAGTACTTAAAAAAGGTTTCAATCCTCAGTAGTTGTTTTTCGCCCCGTCATTCACGCTGTGGGAAGAGAACTTTCCCCCGGGAGGGAATACCAACTTTGCAAACAAATTAAAAGCGTCTGAGCTGCTCTGATGAGATATGTTATGCTGGATTAGAGCCTAATCCACGGGTAATCCCCCTGAGAAAGGTAAATAGCTTAATGTCAGTTAGCATCCTGTTAAAACATGCAAATTACAACAGCCCTCCTGTTTTCCACGTAGCCCATCCCCCTCTTTTCACCCCTAAATAACTGCAGCCATTACACGTGTTATCGTTTCCTATGTGCCTCCAAACTGAAATAATAGAACGGCTGGTGAACATTGTAAACATCGAATGGAAAGCGGTGTTTCACAGTCTTGGCCATTCCCATTTGTGTTGGTGCATCATATGCTAATAGCGGAGCTGCAATCTGTTCTCATATACGGCTGTTGTTTTCATAAGCATGAAAGATTACACAACGTAAAAACCCTGGTTCAATCTGAAAAGTCAACATATATATAGCTCTGGGCTTTATTAAGGCTTAACGAAATAATGATGACAGTTAATGGATTTATTACTGGGGCGCATTACCTTGAAGGGATTGTGTAGCATGGGTATTAGATATGACTATTACAATGTTCTGCATGCTCTTAATCATTTAGTCAGTATCACTGGTCATGTTAATACTCTCCCCTCCCCTCCCCCTCCCCCTCCCCCTCTCTGTTATATAGGTGCTGTGCCTTTCGGACAGGGAGTGTTTCCTCATCTGTTTGCAAGACGTACACTTGTCAGAGGCCATGAGTAGCAGCTGGGGTGACAGTCTCCAAAACCCTTTGACGTGGAACACCTGAAATGGGGACAGGACCTGCCGCCATGCTGCAAGCTCAGCTCTAATCACCGCGAAGACGCCCTTCAGTTCACCCTCCTCTCTACTTAGATTTGCCCCCGACCTGCAGCCCTTCCTGATTCAAAACTCGCCGCCTCCCTCCCTTCAACGCCTCTTCTTCCTCCTTTCTACTGAGGCGATATCACTCGATAACCCAAACCATGGCCAGCAGACAGCGCTTGTCCTCCCTGTTGCTCTCGCTCCTGCTCCCTGCACTGTTGCTCCTCCACATGCCGGCCTGGGTGAAAGGCGACTGCTGGCTCATAGAGGGGGATAAAGGCTACGTGTGGCTGGCTATCTGCAGTCAGAACCAGCCTCCTTACGAGACCATCCCCCAGCACATCAACAGCACGGTCAGTATCTATCTGCGGGCCTTTACACCACCTCTATTAAAACCTTCATGCACTCGGAGTTATCATGATGTCAGAAAATGCCATTTCAGGGTTCTTTGTTGTCAGCATAGCTACAGAGTAATTATGTCGTTGACAATCTTAGGGCACAGACTTCTCCAACTATGCAGCGCAATAATACAGATAAGCAGACGATATTAAAGTATATCATATTAAAAGTAATACAAAAAGAAAAATAGTTCTGAGAAAGTGCAATACGAGTCATTGGAATGATATATTAGATAATAGATAATTACTACGTAGAAGATGAATGTTATGAAATTGTTTACGCAGTTCAGTTGTTTAACAGTCTTATTGCCTGCGGTGTAAGGGAAACCTCTGCAGCAATGGAGAGTCAGGACTCGGAGAGACACGAGGAGAGCTTTGATGTCAAACACAGATGTTTATTTACAAGTATCGGCTGGAGAAATTCACATCACAAGTCACAGCAGCCAGAGGTTCTGACTGCACGGGTCAGAATCTGACCAGTCTCTCTCTCGATAGACCTTTTAACTAGTTTACAGAGAGTTAATCCACATATTGGGGGAGGGTGCGTAAACACTGGAGATATCCCCGACATCTAGAAATACTCAATCACTTGCCTGACTCTTAGGCTCTGTGACCGAGAGTTGACCGGTCATTAAACTGAGAATGAGTGCAGCGACACATTCTTTAAAGGAGATTACGAGTCAGGGTTGGTCGTAAATGTCAACAGGCAGAAGGGTTAAATATCTAGAAGTAAAGACAGACATATACTTTGACATGCGGGATGAAGCTGTCTCTGTGTCTGGTTAATTCTTTAAAGGAGATTACGAGTCAGGGTTGGTCGTAAATGTCAACAGGCAGAAGGGTTAAATATCTAGAAGTAAAGACAGAAATATTCTTTGACATGCGGGATGAAGCTATCTCTGTGTCTGGTTGTTTCTGTCCGGATGCTGCGGTAACGCCTGCCAGACGGGGTGATGGGGGTCTTTGATGATCCTGAGGTGATAGTGGCTTTGGCAAAGCTGCGAGTAAATTGAATGTTCTGTTGAGTCGGTGCCTGTGGTTTATTGTGTGGTTCTAACGGTGGTGGATCCTGGTGGTAACTATGACAGTGATGGTAATACCAAATGTACTAACTTTCTAAAATGGCATGTTGATTTTTTATTTTCAAAGATGATAGTCATGTGTCCTATGATAGTGACAAAACCAGCAACAATTGCTAGAGTGTTATGTGGCAGTGATTTCATAGCAAAGTCTTAATTGATTAGTTTGGGGAACAGAACATAATAGAGTTTATTGCCAAGTACGTTTAAACTTTAAAGCTTTGGTGCATACGTAACCACAACAACGGAATTACGTTGTAATAAAGGAGAAAATATATAACTTAAAATTCTTAACTGTTTTGGATTCATGTCCCTTAACGTCCATGCTTGGACAAGTTGAGTATGCTGATGCTATTTGGTTATGTATTGGCCTGCTTGTACATACTAGAGAGGAACTATCTCTGGTAGGAACACAGGGATGTTAGCCTTTGCGGACCATTAAAGGTAGGGTAGGTCATTTAGGAGAAAGAAGCTCGAGTGCGCTAGAATTTGAAAATACACAGCCGGAACAAATCTGCCACTTCCTCACAGAGCCCCTCCTCCAACACACACGAACGCGCACACGACCAATGAGGGCACGAGATCAGTTTGTGCACAGATGGAAGGCAGACAGGCAGGTAGGCCATCCAGTTACTTTAGCCGGGCCGGCTCAGATGATTGGTCGTGCTTTTTCCAGCGCCACAGCTTCCACAGATTATATTCTTTTATGGATTTTTTGTCATATCACTTCAGATATTCATTGCTGTCGGATGTTAAGAGCATTCCATGGAATATAACAAAAAGTGTACCTCGAGCCGGTTTCTCAAACTTACCTACCCCACCTTTAAAGTGCACACTACAGGAAAGGGAAATACCCAAAAATCGGAGTAGGGCCTCTTTAACACTCCACTCCTGGGTTCAACATGTATCACTGCTTACTATCTCAGTTGGGATTCAGCTCCTGACAAACAGGCGGTGATTAACTAAACACATTTTGACCAGATGTATAATTATGGAAATGCTTCATCAGAGAGCAAACCTGCATGTGTGGAGGTGTAAATGCTCTTGGCAGCTAGTTCTGGCGAGGTTTCCCTCTATGGCTGCCAGGGGAGCAACGCATTAACTGAAATGAATCTGCTCTCTTGTCTCCTGTAGGTTCACGACCTCAGGCTGAATGAGAACAAACTTAAGGCTGTGCTCTTTACCTCCATGTACCGCTTCACAAACCTCACTGACCTCAATCTCACCAAGAACGAGATCAGCTACATCGAGGATGGAGCCTTCGCTGGACAGGCCAACCTACAGGTCAGCAGCCCAAACACAACTCTGTTTCTACGTATTTGTTTTAAATTGGCCATTAGAGATTCATTATCTTCATAATCCATCCTCATACATTTATAAAAACATAATTACATTATTTGTTTTCAGGTCTGTGTTAAATCCCTCGAAGTGTGTATGGAATGAATGAATGAATGAAAACTTTATTACAGACTCAGGGTCCAGATAAAAGGCATTACATACACATGTATTGTGTATACTAGTGTTTTATTCATTTATTGTTTTTTCTTTTAATTTTATTAACTTATTTGTATATTTTGTAATGGCTTGGTTTGCACCATGAGTTTGATTTAATGTGTTCAAATAAGTAGGATGTAATACAGTAGGGTTAGGGTATCTAGTTGAGGTAGGAATATAATCTGAAACCATATGACCAACATCCATTGTGCCACCATCTTTTCATATGGTTGCTGTTGAAAACTTTCCAAACTGTTTACTCAATAATAGGTTTAGTCCAGATTAGGGATCGACCGATATGGCTTTTTCAAGGCCGATACCGATTATTAGTAATCAAGGAGACCGATAACCGATATACATTTGCAGTAAAATCAGAAAATCTTGGTGTCAAAATGTAGAATAACACAAACTCCAACACAACTTCTTTGAAATGCATTTAAGCATATATTATGTTTAATGAACTTTTAAACATCTTACAACTGGTTTCCTCTCTGTGCCCTTTTCTTTAGTGCAGCCATCTGCAGTGAGTTAGAGAGAGACAAGAAGTGGGGCTGCAGGCTGACATGCTTAACTAACAATAATGCTTCATTTATTATATCTGTCTATCTAGCATAACATCCCAATAAACTGCTAGCAACTGCAAAACACTAGTGCTAGCTAATGTTTTAGAAACTATTAAAAGTGAGCTATTGCAGTAGACCTAACGTTAGTCTCGTAGCCTCACTTCTAATATGTTGCTAAACATTTGCTAGATACACGTTGGCTAGCTAATGAGCTTCACATATCAACCTGAAAAACTGCGAGGCTCCACACGCAGCCCCTCCGCACCACACGCAGCCCCTCCCCCCCTCCCTCCGCACCACAGTTACTCCGCTGCGAGACGTTGCACGCACCCCCAACTCTGACTGACTTCCCGCGTCCCTGTGTAACTGGGAAACTGAATGATAAGATCGTGGTGTTTTTGCAGCTTCAGCATAGGGGATAGGGATGTTTATTGAACTTGGGTTTAACACATGTATGGCTCTGCCGCTCAGCGCTGCTGCTGCTTCAGTCTGTGTCTGCGTTCTTTCGCACCTGCCTGTAGTCTGAGAAGGTCCCGCCTCTCTGGCTCCCGCCCGGAAAATCTTCAGTAATAGCCTATCAGATAGCGCTGTGGGCGGGACATTGCTCGTGTACACAGAGTGGTGACTGCAGCCAGAGAAACGGGCGCATCAGAGCCAAAGTGTTATCGGCAATTTGATAAAAAAAAAGGCCGATACCGATAATCAGTCAAATGCGAAATATCGGCCCCTAGTCCAGATAAAAGATATCAATTCAAAGGAAACTTTTTTTGCTGACCACAATAAACATCCACCACATTATTAACATTAGATTGTTTTGTGTTTGGTTTTATTAAAGAGTGTAAAAGTCTACTTTGTCTTTGTGTCCTCAGGTTCTTCAGCTGGGCTACAATAAGATGACTAACCTGACTGAGGGCATGCTGAGAGGTCTGGGTCGAATCCAATGCCTCTTCTTGCAACACAACCTTATTGAGGTCATCGCGAGCAATGCCTTCTGGGAGTGCCCCAGCCTCAGCAGCCTGGACTTATCTTCCAATAAGTTGGCTCGTCTTGACCCGTCTACATTCACGGTCCTCAACAGGCTGCAGGTGTGCGAACTGGCGGGAAACCCGTTCCACTGTAGCTGTGATCTTTTCACTTTCCTCACCTGGCTGGAGGCGTTCAACAATGTCACCCACACCTACGACCGCCTCCAGTGCGAAACGCCTCTGGAAATGAATGGTTATCCTCTTCTGAGTCCGCTGCCCGGGCACGGGAGAAATGCCCGTTACACTCTTTTATCCATGTGTCGCGATGGTGTAATAATTCCAGGGATGACCTCACAGACACCAGATCAAGATGGGTCAGGTATGGATAACCCAGATCAAGGTCTGTACCCCCAACCAACCATCTCGTCCACTGATCTCCCCACCTATAACCATCAGATTTCCATGAAGCTTGAAACTGTCTCCATCTATAGCGCTTCTCTATTGATACAGATCCCACGACCATACAGTAAGATGTACATCCTTTCCCAGTACAACCAAAGCTTTGTTGCCGACGTCAAGCCCCTGAAATTTAAGAGGGAGATACTGACTTTGGAGAAACTGAAACCACACACAAACTACACTTACTGCGTGGCGTCTGCAAGCAAATCTCAGCGGTACAACCACACCTGTCTGTTCTTCACCACACGAGCTGCGGGGTCAGAGGACCCACAAGCCAATCCGTCCACAACCACCCACTACATCATGACCATCCTGGGATGTCTGTTTGGCATGGTCATTGTGCTTGGAGTAGTCTATTACTGTCTCAGGCGGCGACGCATCCTGGAGGAGAAGAAGAAAGCTATAAGCGTGAAAAAAACTATTTTGGAGATGAGGTACAGGACATTTTGTTTTCTGTCTGTGTGTTTATGGAAGTGTTAAGTGACCTTTTTGTCCTAAAGAATACAGGTCAGAGAGGGGAGCCACCACACAGTGATTGCATCTAATATGATAGCCAAACAGCATTGTGTGTCTCCTTGGTAACATTGTTTGTCGTTAAGAGATCAGTTCTTCAGTTGGCTTTGTTTAGTTTTGAAAAGCCCATTTTTTCCTACCATAATCTTTATTGAAGCTTTGGGCCATTCTTATTTTTTAGAATTTCTCGGAGCTTTAATTAAAACAGAAAGGATTCAGACGCTCCATGGCATCGCTGAAAGGACATAATAAATCTAATTAACTTTTGAAGAAAAAAAAAGTAATGGGTTCAACTTAATGTTGCGATCATGCTGTTTAGGATCATTTGCAAAATGATGTACAAAATATGAGGTGAGATAATGAATCTCTCATTCTTCAGGTATGGCCCGGAGGCGGCTGCTGCAGTGGCCAATGACCCGGGTGCGATGCAGCGTCTCCAGGAGCAAGCTCACCACCAGCACCACCATTCAGGTGGAGCTGGAGGCAAGCTGCCCCAGTCTGCCTCCTCTAGCACAGGCATGCTCCACGGATCAGCCAACACCAGTACATCACGCCTCTCCACCTTGCCGCAGGTAGAAAAAATGGCCACTGCCTTTTCTGAAGCAATGGGCGGCAAGGGCAACTACATTGATGTGAGGACGGCGGGAATGGCAGTGGAAGGCAGGGAGGGCGGGGTGGGAGCTGGAGGTGCAGTGATGGGAGGGGAAGCAGTCGTGGATATGCGAGGTGGGGCTGAGAATGGGACGGAGGCTGGGGAGGATTCGGATGACGATGGCCGTGGCTCAGCATCAGAGATCTCCACCATCGCCAAGGAGGTGGACAAGGTGAACCAGATCATCAACAACTGCATCGACGCCCTGAAGCTGGATACCTCCGCGTGTGTCGTAACCAGCGCTGACAACGCCAACTCCGTGTCCAACTCTCAGCCGCTAACTTGCATCGCATCCCTCCCTCGCAACCTCCTTCCTCTATCTCCGGGCCACCTTGGCGATCAGATCATGGCCTCCTCTCCAAAGGTGCATCCAAAGTCTCACCCCCAACCTCATCCTCATCCTCAGCCTCACCCCCTGCAACATCCTCAGCAGCATCCTCAGTCACATCCTCAGTTGCATCCCCCTCACCCGCCTTCCATGGCCCCAGTGCCCCTTGTCATGCCCCTGTCTGAGCGACCGGGCATAAGCGGTGGGGGTTTCCTTTCCCCTCCTTACCGCGACCCACCGCCAGCCAATGCAGTGCGGCCCCTTCAGAGGCAGTTGAGTTCCGACACTGCTGTGAAGAACCGTTGTAACCCCGCAGCGGCATCAATCAAGAGTAACAGGGTGTACAGTGTGGATATACCCGAGCAGCGCAGCGACCCTCCCAAGTACCCGATGGAAAAAGGAAGCCCTGTGGGTTGTGGTGGAGGGGGCGGAAATGGAGGAGGTGGCGGAGGAGGTGGCGGAGTAGGTGGCGGCTGCAACGGAAATGGGATGGGAAACATCAATGGTGGTGGGGTGAGTGTGAATGGGGGTGGGATGGGGTGTAATAACGGGAACGGAGGTGGGGGTGGGGGTGGGGGTGCAGTGGTTGGCCCAGGACAGCAGCATCAGCACCACTTGGAGGTTCAGCCAGACTACCACAGCTCTGAGCACCGCCACTCCTTTCCTGCGCTCTACTACGAGGGCGGCAGCGAATCGCCCTTACCGGCCCAAAAGGCTTCATTCCTCAAGCCACTGGGCCGCACCAAGAGGGATGCCACAGCCACCTACTCCCAGCTCTCACCTTCCCGTCACCACAACTACAACTCTGGCTACTCCTCCAGTCCAGAGTATTCGTCCGAGAGCACACTGCGGATCTGGGAGCGATTCCGGCCTTACAAGAAGAGCCCCAGAGAGGAAGCGTCCTATATAGCGGCAGGCCACGCCCTGCGTAAGAAGGTGCAGTTTGCCAAGGATGAGGACCTTCACGATATTTTGGACTACTGGAAGGGGGTTTCCGCCCAACAGAAGCTGTGAGCCAAGAAAGGAAAGTCCAATGTTCTAAGGGAGATTGTGAGGTTCAATGCCAACAGCAGACTTATAAAGGGGACCGGATGTTAATGTAGCAAGACGAAAGCGTACGGCACTCACGGAGGTATCCATTGACATTGATAATTCCCCTGCTGGAGTTAAAGAGATTTTCTCTTTGGGTGTTTTAAAAAATTCCATAATAATCCATTGACATTTTAAGACGTTATTTCCCGTGTTCACCAAACTACCTCATGCTGGGCACTTTGGTCCTTGCAGGCTTCCGTAGCCGGTCAAATCCCCACTAATGAGCAAGAAAAGGTAACAAGGAAATGTTTTCTACCTCAGAACTGGTTCTTACTGTAGCTCGGCAATTTCACCAGATGCAGCCCCCTTTCATGACTTAAGCCCCCCCACCCACGTCCTAATCCCTTCAGACCGCCATGTACAAAAGAATAATTCCAATGCACCGCCAACACCTGCTCTCCTATAGAAGCATCATTCAGGGAGACAATGAGAGACGGATGAGGAATTAGGTGCGCTTGTTTTAGAGTAGCCTGAATCTCCCTCTTCAGGGGAGGACATTAAGTGATACTTATCGGGCTAATTGTTCTTCCTCGCAATTAACCATTGTGAGGATCGGTCGAGGAGGGGGTGTGTTGAGCATGCTTATCGATTCGAAACACCTCACTACATATGTTCACCGGTGTGTGGGCATGTATGGAGCTGGTGCATGCTGGTGAGAGTGAGTGTGTGGGTGGGAGGTTACAGTTAGGGCAGAGTCTTCTATTATGCTCAGTCCTGTCTACGGTCGCAAAATGAATAGCTTAGTGGAGATGCTTTGCATTTAGATAACAGTCCAGTTGCGGTGTGTGTGTGTGTGTGTGTGTGTGTGTGTGTGTGTGTGTGTGTGTGTGTGTGTGTGTGTGTGTGTGTGTGTGTGTGTGTGTGTGTGTGTGTCTGTCTATCTAGATAGTAAGTAAACCTCTCCTGGCCCATTTCATATTTACTGTTGTAGCATATTTCCTTTGAGCTATAAAGTAAAACATTCACATTCCAGTAGTGCAAGCCATGCGGTTTGGTTGCGGAGGTGTTGGCTCCGATATTAAAGAACCCTGTAATCACATTTAGGGAAGATAGACGGCAGGTTAGAGGTTTTGCTGCATCTCGTTTTGAACCTGCCAGCGTCGGAGAGGAGATAGGGTGTTGTATCAGCTCGAGGCAAGGCTGCTTACAAACTTAAATGATGCTCCCTGCACTACACACTGAGGGACAATAGATGGTAAGTGGAGTGAAGCCCCGAGGGAAGTGCTTGGCCCCAGACTGGATGACTCGCCACTTTCTGTATATGACCCGCTTGCTCTGGGTGGGAACCTGCTATGGACCAAAGTGCCATTTGGAGGTACAGTATGATTCTACAAGTTTATGTTATATTCATTAATTGATTTTTTTCTTCTGTACGGTCGCAAGAACATGGTTTATTATTTCATATTTGGGTTTGACTTTATTGGTGTTGCAATGAAATCTGTTCAAACAAATGGGAGCAAGGCTTGGTAATGATAACAACACAAACAGGAGGCTTGATGGATGTGTTTCTCATTTGCATTCACGAACAGAGCATTTTAGTACACAAGAGGATGCTTCCCAGACAAGTGCTTCAGATAATCAAAATGGAAGTACTTGCCATTCATGTGTTGATCTTATGCATTCCCTCTTGATCAGAATTTACACTTCAGCAGGCTGTCTTTGCATATTCCTATTCTCACCCTGACCTCTCTTTCTCTGATGACACATCTCAATTGAATAGGTATAAATTATCTTTTAAATATCTAATGAATTCATTCACCTCCATGTTTTTCCCCTACCCGCAACCTCTGTCCGACTTAATGGTGTACATTAACGAGTCATTTGCGGAGGTTGATGTCGTACTATCGTCTGAGGTCAGAAGGGCGCTGATGTTATTAACTCTGCCAGACTGGGTCCCTGATTGAAATGGATGACGGCTGCCTTCGTTGGCCGATCTTTCTTTCTGTCCGTGCCCACCGCATCAGATGTTCAACCATGGTCCACCGTTTTCTGTTGCCTCTAACTCTGGCAGACAGGAAGTACCCCGAGTCGGAGAAACTAAGGTCGATGAGTGCTTCACGATGACTCTGCAGGTTACGAGTAGGCCAAGGTCAGCTAGTGTTTGGATCTAACCTCCTGGGCGTTATTCCCATTTGAGTCAGATTGGCCTGGAAGTGATGCATTTCTATTAGATTTTCCACTGGATGATATCATCGCGTCGACAGGGCTCGAGTTCACCCGCTGTTCGAGGTGTACGTTTGACGAGGAAAGGGAAAGCAGAAGGTGGCATTTCCTCTTTGACCGATAAAGGTCTCTGTCTACAGAATGGAGCTCCACAAAGAAGGTCAGGTGATACATCTGTCGTGAAGTAGCAGAAGAAGACTATGCTCATGTGTATACACATTTCAATGTTAGCATGAGAGTAGTCCTAGCAACAACTGTGTAACCAGGTAGTGTTGTTTTGCATTGGAAGAAATGTCAGAACCCTAGCCAACAAAAGCACATTTGAACCTTGAGGGGTAAATGAGAAAACATATTAACGTGTACATATTGTTCATCCTTTAGATATTCTATTGTTTCATAATGACGTTGACCTCTCTAGATCTTCTGTGGCAGCCAATCCAATAGCCCCACTAGCGCTCACAATGGATGTCAAAGGCGCGGCATTACTCTGCTATCAGATCAATAGAACCTAATGTTGGCGGACGGGAGCAAATAAAAACAGAGGAAATTCCCTTGGGGGCTCGGCTTCGTTTTTTATGAAGAGCCCAGGTTTTGTTTCCGTTTGTCCCATGTTTCATAATCCTCTGGCAGCTCCCCTACGTGTTAGGTCCAAGAAATAACCAATCAATTAGTTTTAAATTAGTACCACAGGCTAGGCGGGGTTGGAAGCTTTTTAAAATAATGTCTTGATTTGGAAGAATGAGGGAAGGAAGCTGAGGTCACCTACATGTACCCTCTAGGGTCTCCCGTAGATGTCAGGGATAACATTATCTCGATGATTGATAAGTAAAGCAAGTCCGATCGTCAACATTCGCCCAATCATTCAGTTTGTGTGTGTTTTATCTACGCTTTCATTTATTTCACTTCTACATTACAATTCTGTTTGAACACTGAGCCAAGCCTTGCTCCTCCTCCACCTTCAAAGTCTTTTCTTAACTATGTAATCATCGAGAGAAGTGTTTGATCTTTCCCACTTACCATGACGGGTGTCTGACTCCATTCCTCAGGGGCCACACATTGAGACTGACAGATGTACGGACACTGTACCTGAGGGATTGTGTGTGTGTCTTCTCTCCAGTCTGGCCAATTAACGACAATGATGAACCAATGTGATGGATATTTCTGACAGTCTCAGGCGTCCAGAGGAAAGCGTACCAGGAAACAATGGAGATGTCACAACGTGTGGCGGTCTCTGAGGAATAGATTCAACCCGTTCTGTCCTGAGTCCCAGAGGTGCTGGTAATCAGGCATGGTGTCTGCTCTGAGCTCAACGATACACCCACTCATTGGGGCGGTTGTTTCCCCACGACGAGGTCACACAGAGACTAAGAGCTCGAGTCAACATTATGGTGTTCGTGATTAACGGGTACTTTCTGCTTTACTTATCTAAGACTTAGTGGAATGACTTTCGATGCACCTCAAACTCATTTGTGCGTTCTTTACCCTGCTGTAGACAATATTGCCGGCTGCCTCCGGGACTCATTGCAACCACGTTTGGTTTCTCATTTCAAGTTTATTGGAAAACAAATTAATCGTCTTGGAAAATCATAGAACAACCCTCTCGAATGCCTCCTTGTAGAGATGTATTTGCACCTCCACCTGTATACTTGCAATGGTTCCCTGGGAATAGCAGTACGACCTCTTTGCGCTTGTTTAAATTAACTTGTGGATCTGGACAATAGGGTCTGCAGTGGAAACACGGACTTCGTGTTAATGCTGTAAACATTAACGCGTCGTTCAGACAGAGGCTGGCTTCATACTTGCCGGAGTACACCCAGAAGCATTCCTCTCCTTTCGCCCCTTTACCATTATCAAGTTAATGGTACAATACACCCGGGGTGTGAACATAACTTTTTGAAACTTCTCTTGGACTTTAATATCGGTTCAACACATGGGAGTCTGGGGACAGAAGTTATGCGATACAGGTAATCAAACAAATTGTCCCTAGGATTTTAATCTCCAACGTTTCCCCCGGTACATTTATATCTCCTTACAAAGTCGTGCATTCTGCAAACAGAATAATATATTTATGTTGTTAACTTGTAAGATATATACCTTTTTACATCAGATACATTTCAGAAGCTGCAGTTTGAAGATTTTAAGTATTTTTGTGCTACAGTGTGACGGCGTTGGACAGTCCTGCTTCCCACTACAGGCCAGACGGGTCAAGCCAGGGCGTCTTTCCAAAGTCTTGCTGCTCGAGGAGAAGAGTTGTCAGCAATGATGTATTTTAATTACACAGGTTATTTTCGTCAGATGCCTTACAAACACGATGATAGGTCAGCTACGGAAAAAGTTAAACAAATATGTGTTAAGAGATGTTCTTTGAAGGTAAACGTGTCTTTCGGTGTGCAGAGCCATGTCTTCTTCATTGCCGTGTACATCGTGGCCCCGATCGAAATCCCCTCGATGATTCGTCTGACAAAGACTGGGCAGACTTGGAGAAAGTACCATTGAAAGGCTCAGTTCAGAGCACAAGCATCGCCCTTCAAGAAGCACAGGGAACCAATGAACAAGGCATCATTAAAGAGAAGGTGGTTACATGTGATCAAACAGACAACCCGTAGCATATGGGGAGCACCGGGCCTATCACCAGGTCTGCATTCATGTCAAGTAAGGACCCTACCCCTACTTCTGCCAAGGAGTCTGTTTCCAACTTCAATTCCTTTTGTTTCACTATTAATACGTTAGATACGTCCAAAACATTCAAAACGTTTGACTTAATAGCCCACGTTAATTTTGTATGTATTTTGCTGGACATTCAAAGACATGTAGTTTAAGCTTTCTTATCTACTAATCTGGAAACCTTAACGCATCAAAAACTCCCGTAATTCAAGAATTGATGTTTACCATGAATTGCACGGCAGTGAAAAGGAAAAGAAAGTGAAGGAACTAACCATCAAATCTTGATGACAGAGAATACGTGTTTTAATCGTAAACACCACGACTATAATTATAACATGTACCTTGGCAGACGGTAGCACGTTCTACTCAGATTGTGACCACGCAGTCGCCGTGGCTCTGCCCGAAGGAATTACCTTCAAAGATGCTCTGCCCTTGAGCGACTTGTTTCTGTCGAACCGGAGGCTTCACGGCGAATCCATCCACTCTCCGATAACACCGGCTTAGGTGACCTTGGCCCTGGCTCGTTCGACTGGCTCTAAAGAGGAAGCAGGACTGTGGCTAAACCGCAAACAACGCTGTCCGTCTGCTGTCGCGGTTGGGACGGCGAGTTGTCGGTTTATTTGCGGGGTGACCTGATCTGTTGATCCTTTCACTCAATCTCACGACCAAGACTGAGGAAGGGAGTCCCCTTTATGAATTCTACATACGACAAAAGTGGTTTCTACCGGAGGTCAACTGTGACACACACACACACACACACACACACGACAAACACTAATGTAGAGAACCAATGAATATACTGTACGTGTTTGAATAGATTAGAGTTATATTATATGGACTTGCAATGTGAGAAGACATACAACATATACCTTCCTACACAAAACAAAGTATACATTACACACACACTTACAAACACCTTCACACACACACAAAACATGCCATATTCACACCTGCCCACACACAATATGGACTGAATATTTCTATCCACGTTTACAGACACAAACGGTCTTAAAAAGCGCCAAACGGCGAGTTGTATGTGCAGGCGGAGTGGAACCAAACATCTGTACAAGTGTATTTACTTCTTTGTATAATTACTTTTCTCAACTTTTTTTATTTGTAGTGTTGTTGTTCTCATCTGTTATAATCTTTGTGAATGTTAGAATGAACTTTGCTTATTGTGAATGTCATATTTAAGGTTCTCGTGGTTTCTTCTGATCTGTCTGACTTTAAAGTGATCTTAAATTGTGTATACGTTTAGTTAAATTACACATTGCAACAACTCAAAGAAGCCATTTGCCTCGCAGACACCTCCCTATATTAAATTAGAAAACAAACATGTAAATTAATACGAACTAATTCAACGGTATGGTTTGTGTACAATCGAATATGGGATTTTATTTTTTTGGTAAACCAAGGGTTCTTTTGGTCGTGCTAGATTCTTTTTTTCTTCAGGCAATTCCACACACACACACACACACACACACACACACACACACACACACACACACACACACACACACACGCCCTGAGAGGTGTGTTGAGGGGCTGATAATATGCCTGTCACGGCTGGCCTTTCAAGGACCTTGTTTTTCAGGGAAGGCAGAGAGACAGCAGGAGAGTGTGAGAGTGTCCTTTTGGAAGATTGAACCGGCTCTGCTGTAAGACTTTTCTTCAAAGTATTATCCTTTGCATTCATGTGTGTGTTTTATCTGCTTTCAAATAACCTCGTTGTGTCAGACAATGCAGCTCAACACGAGTGCGTCCTCAACGAGTACGAGCAACATTCATATTGCTTTGAGTGTGTGTGTGTGTGTGTGAGGGGTTTTGATATGAAGGCCGAGGCCAGGTACCTGAAGCATTTCCAATTAGTCTTTCAGTCTGCAGGGCACTCCAATTCACCTGTGCTCAGTCACCTGCTTGCTGTGTGACACACACACACACACACACACACACACACACACACACACGCTCAGCATTAATTGCATGCTGCCAATTTCATACACACACTCGCTGGCACATTTGCACTCAGACTGCCATCAACACATGGATTTCTGGTCAAACACAAACACTGATAGTAATTACACACTGGCCCGCTTGCTCACACCGTTCACTGACAGGAATATTATCCTACTCCATAATGCCTACCCATGCACGTACCACCCCCCTCACACACCACGTCCTCCCTTCATCCTCCAGGTTGAGTGAATTTCCTTTTTCTAAAAAGCTTTTACTCCTGACCCTCTCGCTCCTCCGTCGCCTGATTAGCGTTAGCCCAGCACGTTAGCTTGCACTCTGACAACTACAGTGGTGTGCTAATTCCCCAATCTCCTGCCCTGCAGAGGTGAGGTGGCGGTCTGACAGACCCCACACACACCTGGGTTAAGTAAAGGGGAGACTTTGATTTCTGGCTTTTCAACCCCTGGTATCTCGGGGATTCAATCGCAGGTGTTGCTGACTTTTGGTTCAGTGAGTCGAAAGAAAATAGGTAGAGTGGAGCGGAGGGAAACAGACTGGAGGGAAACAGACTGGAGGGAAAGAGACGGGAGGGAAACAGACGGGAGGGAAACAGACGGGAGGGAAACAGACGGGAGGGAAACAGACTGGAGGGAAAGAGACGGGAGGGAAACAGACTGGAGGGAAAGAGACGGGAGGGAAACAGACTGGAGGTGAGACAACAGAGGAACACTGATACATAAAGTGGGTTGAGAGACGCTTATCTGGTCCACAAAGTGAAAGTATCTTGTTGTTCGTGGAACTTGATGCTCCATCATCTCCGTCTCTGAATGCTACATCCATGTGTGTCTAGTTGAGAGGAACGACTGAATAAAGCGAGTACAGGCTGGATGGGAGTCAAACGTATCCTTGAGCAAGGCACTGAAGCTGAAACCTCTCTGACGCCCCTGAACATTGGTCTGACTGTGGCTCCGATGCATCACTTACAAAAACCACAGGCATGTAAAGCCCTATTTGTACAGGACTAGTACCGTACTTTTCGGACTATAAGCCGCGACTTTTTTCCCACAGCTAACGGCCACTAGGGAACCTCCTAAATCTATGGCTTTTACAGGTAAAATTAACCACCTTGAACTCTATGGGCTCTATGACCGGTCCGCGCCCGCCACCTTTAAGCGGCGGCTCCAGCAGGAAAAGCTGGAGGCCGGAAAATAGTGAGACAGGTAGCGCGCCAAAGTAAAAGTGGAACCGAGAGACAGAACGAGAGCAAGACAGACGGACAGTTTAGCTGCTGCGGTTTATATGCAGGTGCGCTTTATCGTCCGAAAAGTACGGTAGTTGTTGTGTTGGAACGTAATACCTATTAAATCAGCCATGTCATGATTCCTCTGCTCGTCACCCACCATGCTCAGACAGACACTGAGGCGATGTGAAATTAGTCCCGTTTTAAATCGATATCTAGAGGTCTGGGGTTTTGTTCTTTGTCGAGAATTCTGATGTCTGTCCCCTTGCAGTTACGTAAGACATCATTAGTGAGACTCTGTGTGACCTGTGGTTTTATCTTAGCTGCAGAGGGTGCTCCATTTTGGGTACTGTCAACTTGGATCAGCTGTTAATTGTGTTTAGGAGTATATTCAGATAATTAAAAACACGTTTGAGTTGGGTATCAGCACATTTCACGATGTATGAAATATAGGGTCCGGGAATTTTCAAAGATGGAAACTTTCCACGGGAATAAACTGGGAATTTTCTAAATTGAAGGTTGGCTCTTCGTAGGGAACTTACATATAGTTGGGGAAAGTATATTTTAGCATAATCTTGACTAAAACAAACAGATGCCTTTCAAGTACACTTGAATATCCATGCCATAGCACACTGCGTACTGCATGGCTATTGAGACCACACCCCCTGGCCTACAGGCACCGTGCACTCCTCCATCACATGCACAGATGAGTAATATTGAACTCAACATTCCAGTTTTCGTTCTTTAATGAAACAAATAATTGTTCACTAAAATAATTCAAACTTGTTCCGTTCTAAAAAAAAAAATCTGTTGAAATGTCTTGTTTTTTTTAATTTAGCATCGAATATTTGCAAAGTTCCCCAGCTTAACTTCCCATGGAACCTTTCCACCCCTAATGAAATCCCACAATGCAGGCTTTGACGTCCCGTCTTTGGCTTCTTTGTTATATTTTCCGTGTAAAACAATAGACATGTAAGAATCCCAGCAAAATCCCCATTAGCTATCCAAGTGGTGTAAACGTCAGACATCCCAAAATACAGACAAGAGACATTATTTTCTAATTGTCTGACGACACCGGAGTCATTAAGTCCCGGCAGCACGTAGAATTAGCAACGGTGTAAAACAGCAACAGTACACCGCCCCGTATTCCTTCAGCATCACTCAAAGAACAATTGCTTTGGCAAATGACTAACTCGGGAACATGATTCGAGGGAAATGCGTTCCCGCGGGCGAACAGACGCTGCACATGTAATAACAGGCATCCAAATAGGGAGGGCGGTGGAACGCAGATTTCTGGAACTAGAAAAGCTTATGAGATGTCCGGGAGTTGTGCAGCAGATATGAATGTCTTTCGTGATGTGTGCTGACATACCTGGAGTCTGTAGCTTTGATTGAACCACATCTGTCTCTCTTTTCACAGAATAACTTTTACATGCGTCACAGAAATTGCCGACTTGTATTCACTTTTTTTTTACTCAAAATGTGCTGCAATATGTGATATGTTCCTTTCTCCAGGGTTTCATCAGGACATTTCCGAGAAGCTTAATGAAAATACTGTGTTATCATCAATCATTGCTATGTGACGAGTTTGAAATACATTATCTCTGTAATTGTGGTACCATATGGCATAGGTGTGGTGGCCAGAAACATTTCCATTAGGAGACATGCGGAGACAAAAACAATATATAAAGAGAACATGTTGCCAAAACACATGAAGAACAAGGGGACACTAAAGAGTGATGCACACAGCTGGGAGACCAGGGGACACTAAAGAGTGACGCACACAGCTGGGAGACCAGGGGACACTAAAGAGTGACGCACACAGCTGGGAGACCAGGGGACACTAAAGAGTGACGCACACAGCTGGGAGACATTAAATAGTGACGTACACAGCTGGGAGACCAGGGGACACTAAAGAGTGACGCACACAGCTGGGAGACCAGGGGACACTAAAGAGTGACCCACACAGCTGGGAGACCAGGGGACACTGAAGAGTGACGCACACAGCTGGGAGACCAGGGGACACTAAAAAGTGACGCACACAGCTGGGAGACCAGGGGACACTAAAGAGTGACCCACACAGCTGGGAGACCAGGGGACACTAAAGAGTGACGCACACAGCTGGGAGACCAGGGGACACTAAAAAGTGACGTACACAGCTGGGAGACCAGGGGACACCATCGAGTGACACACACAGCTGGGAGACTAGGGGACACTAAAGAGTGACGCTGGGAGACCAGGGGACACTAAAGAGTGACAAACACAGCTGGAGACCAGGGGACAATAAAGAGTGACGTACACAGCTGGGAGACCAGGGGACACTAAAGAGTGACCCACACAGCTGGAGACCAGGGGACACTAAAGAGTGACGCTGGGAGACCAGGGGACACTAAAGAGTGACGCACACAGCTGGGAGACCAGGGGACACTATCGAGTGACGCACACAGCTGGGAGACCAGGGGACATTAAAGAGTGACGCACACAGCTGGGAGACCAGGGGACACTAAAGAGTGTCGCACACAGCTGGGAGACCAGGGGACACTATCGAGTGACACACACAGCTGGGAGACTAGGGGACACTAAAGAGTGACGCTGGGAGACCAGGGGACACTATCGAGTGACGCACACAGCTGGGAGACCAGGGGACACTAAAAAGTGACGCACACAGCTGGGAGACCAGGGGACACTAAAGAGTGACGTACACAGCTGGGAGACCAGGGGACACTATCGAGTGACGCACACAGCTGGGAGACCAGGGGACACTAAATAGTGTCGCACACAGCTGGGAGACCAGGGGACACTAAAGAGTGACGCACACAGTTGGGAGACCAGGGGACACTAAAGAGTGACACACACAGCTGGGAGACTAGGGGACACTAAAGAGTGACGTACACAGCTGGGAGACCAGGGGACACTAAAGAGTGACGCTGGGAGACCAGGGGACACTAAAGAGTGACACACACAGCTGGGAGACCAGGGGACACTAAAGAGTGACGATGGGAGACCAGGGGACACTATCGAGTGACACACACAGCTGGAGACCAGAGGACACTAAAGAATGACGCTGGGAGACCCGGGGACACTAAAGAGTGACGCACACAGCTGGAGACCAGGGGACACTAAAGAATGACGCTGGGAGACCCGGGGACACTAAAGAGTGACGCACACAGCTGGGAGACCAGGGGACACTAAAGAGTGACGCACACAGCTGGGAGACTAGGGGACACTAAAGAGTGACGCACACAGCTGGGAGACCAGGGGAAACTATCGAGTGACACACACAGCTGGGAGACTAGGGGACACTAAAGAGTGACGCAAACAGCTGGGAGACCAGGGGACACTAAAGACTGACGCACACAGCTGGGAGACCAGGGGACACTAAAGAGTGACACACACAGCTGGGAGACCAGGGGACACTAAAGACTGACGCACACAGCTGGGAGACCAGGGGACACTAAAGAGTGGCGCTGGGAGACCAGGGGACACTAAAGAGTGACGCACACAGCTGGGAGACCAGGGGACACTAAAGAGTGACGATGGGAGACCAGGGGACACTATCGAGTGACCCACACAGCTGGGAGACCAGAGGACACTAAAGAGTGACGCACACAGCTGGAGACCAGGGGACACTAAAGAATGACGCTGGGAGACCCGGGGACACTAAAGAGTGACGCACACAGCTGGGAGACCAGGGGACACTAAAGAGTGACACACACACAGCTGGGAGACCAGGGGACACTAAAGAGTGACACACACAGCTGGGAGACTAGGGGACACTAAAGAGTGACGCACACAGCTGGGAGACCAGGGGACACTAAAGAGTGACACACACACAGCTGGGAGACCAGGGGACACTAAAGAGTGACACACACAGCTGGGAGACTAGGGGACACTAAAGAGTGACACACACAGCTGGGAGACTAGGGGACACTAAAGAGTGACGCACACAGCTGGGAGACCAGGGGACACTATCGAGTGACACACACAGCTGGGAGACCAGGGGACACATCTGTTAATTATACCGGAGCAGTGCACTGGGTCGGTGGTTCATTGTAACGTCTCGCTGTGGTCCCCCTGTTGCCCGGCAATCGATTACAGGCAGCAGCAGTTGTTGCCGGGGGCGACAGGTGGAACAGTCAAGGTTGCTAGGTAGCAGATAAGAACACAGGCGCTCATTAATTGCCTTCTGCAGAGAAAGTACAGCATGGTGGGAACTGCAGCGGGATGCAGACACAGCGTGTGTGTGTGTGTGTGTGTGTGTGTGTGTGTGTGTGTGTGTGTGTACCCAGAGGCAAACACACACACACACACACATCTAATAATTTAATGACCTTTCCACACCAGCATCTATTAATCTGACAACATGAGAGGAAGGAAGAGAGTGAGAGACAGGACACGTAGAAAGATTGAAAAATAGTGGAAATCCATAAAGGAAAAAACGACATTGATTTCCATTGAAGTTAAAAGCATCTACTGGGGTAAACATGTTAAGCAAAATCACTCCTTAGACATCATATTATCTGACACACGATACACATAATGTGTCGTTGTTACAAACACGATGCTTTCACTAAAGTCTGTGCGACCGTAGGAATATCTGATGTGAGAGTTCCCGCCTGTCTGGAGCCAACCTTTCTGGGCAGCCGTGAAAATGTCAGAGGCTCAAAGAGGTAAACATCAGACGTCTCCTGCCCGAGGATCCCGTCTTATTGAAATCTGTTTCCGTGCCATGAAATGGGAACATCATTATTTTTGCTGTTGAAGCTTAATGCGGAAGATGTTCCATAACATTGCAGCCCGTCGGCACTGATGTCGAACACATCGGCCGCGGTCAGACGCGATCCGCCTGCTCCTCCTCCGACGGGCCGGCTTTCCATCACGCAGACTCGGTGTCCTGAGCGGTGCTCTCTTTAATCAACGCTGCGGTGTGAAATATAATGCACGTTCTCTTGGAACAGGCTCGTAATGATATTATACATGAATATGGGTCCGTTAAGAAATGGGCTTGAACCGACTAGATTTAATTCAGATATGTTGTTAATCTTTGCAAAACTAATTATTTGTCTTTATTTTTATTTATTTAAATATTTTTCGAGTTATTTTATTTATTTTTTATAATTGTTCTATCATTTAATTTTTTTATCATACATTTTTTATTGCAACATCTTCAATTTACAACACAGAACAGAAGACAATTCAGGTTGCACAACATTTTGGGTTAATTCAATCCCATCCCTCTATCCTACATCCCACCTACCCACCCACCCACCCGCTCCATCCCACCCAGCCACCCACCCACTCCATAGCACCCTACCCACCTAGCCCCCTACCTACCCACCCACCCACCCGCTCCATCCCACCCAGCCACCCACCCACTCCATAGCACCCTACCCACCTAGCCCCCTACCTACCCACCCACCCGCTCCATCTCACCCACCCAGCCACCCACCTACCCACCCACTCCATAGCACCCTACCTACCTAGCCCCCTAGCCCACCCAAATTAACCCAACATGTTGTGCAACCTGAATTGTCTTCTGTTCTGTGTTGTAAATTGAAGATGTTGCACCCTACCCACCCACTCCATAGCACCCTACCCACCTAGCCCCCTAGCCCACCCACCCGCTCCATCCCACCCAGCCACCCACCTACCCACCCACTCCATAGCACCCTAGCCCCCTACCTACCCACCCACCCACCCGCTCCATCCCACCCAGCCACCCACCTACCCACCCACTCCATAGCACCCTACCCACCTATCCCCCTACCTACCCACCCACCCACCCGCTCCGTCGCCCACCCCATTGAATTATTATTATTATTTGTATTATGGTACCGGTCACGAGATTGGCGAGCTCTCGGATAGAGGTTGTCATATGCTGTACTAGCCCCCTAAAACGAATATGTAGTGGGTGATATTGGGCAACAACAGGAATACATTATGATTGATGACCAGGTGGGCACACTTTACTTCTGAACACCACTTGTTATTTTGATTGAGAGCCCCCTAGTGGCGGTACATCACGTATTAGTTACGTCATTGAACAAGCAATCTGTGTTCTCGTTAATCCGTCTGAATGAAAGGTAGCCCGAGGAAATGGGCGACTATCCTTTTTTACAAGCCTCTCATGGATACATTTGCCTGATTAGACACAAAGCAATAGACCGGCAATCCTCCGATGTTTAACCCTTCTGATTAAACACCTGTCTTCAGGCGTCAGTTAACAAAGCTTATCTTGAGTCCACCTCATATTACCGTGACAACTCAGAGCCTCCGGACGTGTTGGAAATGAATCGCATTGCTTATTAAAAATAGACTCGTCTCCTGTGTGACTTTGTGGTCGGATAAAAGCTCAATAAAACCTTTTAGCTCGAGCTCACAGGGAGGATGAGACTTGTCCCCCAAGACTTGTGTTCTTGGCTTACAGAGAACACACACACACACACACACACACACACACACACACAGGTTTTGGTTGAGCGATGCTGTTAAATACTCTTAAGGCTTATTTCTGCCTTTTTCACTTCTTCAACTTGATTAAATCTTCTCACTTTAATTCCAGCAGTTACTGATTCAGTTCATTTGATGCCAGGCTTTAAATGTACTTAAGAACGAGAGGGAATGTGGATATTGGTGTACACACAGGGGGATGTGTGGACATGAAAGGATAGTAGGACAAAACAGGACGACATCGAGATTAGAGACATTCAAACTGACCTAAGTGGAGAAACTAAAAAAGATTAGGTGAAAGATCTTCAGCTAATTGAATGATGAAAGCGATCTATGGCGGGAGAAGTGAAAAAGAAACTGAAAGACAACGGAACTAAAGATTAATGAAAGCATGACGAAGGACTTAAGACTTTTAAATTAATGTTCAAACGTAAGTGTTATTCAACCGTGTCTAAAGACCAAAGTGTTTTAATCTGATATGAACGGACACACTTGAACGAGAGGCAAGGAATCGTGCAAATGAGAATCATGGGGCACCACATCTATAGAGTCTCTCCTCAGACACAAACAGCGATAAGAGATTGGTCGAGAAGTGTTCAATCGCTGTGATTCGGGCGTAAGCTACTTGTCATGAAGTTGAAATATCGTGAGATTGACATGTTTGGAAGGACATGATATTCTCATGATGTAAAAAATGTTCATCGAATCCATGTCCATGTAGCTGGTTTCCATCTGAAGCGAGATTGCGAAAGCGTGTTCTGTTGGGCTTGTTGAGCTGATGCTTGAGATCTGCAACAGACGAGAACACGGCTGACAGAAAGTCAAATATTTATAACAGAAAAATCCCGGGAGAAATGGCACATACGCTTGATGCACATCAGTCACACTGCATTGGGTAGTTCCTTGTCAATCGAGATGCGTAGCACATGCAACATGTATCATATAGACAGGTAGTGGAGGTACTGCTTTACTAAGACTCTGGAGACTTGTTGTGTGTGGCGACAAGTTGACACGCATCAACCTGGAAGTCACGTAACAGCCCCCACCAACAGAAATGCATCACTAGTTGTAGTTGTAGTCTCCATTGACCTGTCATGTGACCTCTTCCGATAAAAATAACGACTGTACTGTATGTGGAGTCAGTGGGGCGACGCTAGCAGTTGGTGGTCAGGAAATACTGCCGGACGTCTTGGTGTTAAATAAAAGATTAGACATACCAGAGATCAGGAATTGTTTAGAGTTTGCTTTATTGGAGCTGGGCTCAAAGTACTGTAGCTAATTATCTTTCCATTAAACTATAAAACATGACCAAAGTTATTTGCTGGAAGACAGACGTACTGATTATTTGGAAGGCAGTGAAAATGGACGCTTCCTTGCGTAGTTAATAGAGGTCTTCTGAGATTCACCATTGATCCTTTGATACATGAAAACATTCAAACTTCATATATCTTTCCTTACAGTTGAGCCCCACTGCAGTAGGGGGAGTACAGCATTGGATTCAACTCAGAATTCTGGGGAAAAAAGTAATATTCCTAGGATTAAAGTCAGAATCAGTGAATTACGTGAAAATAATATTCTGACTTTTTCCTGAAAACTTTGAATTCTGACGTCGGAAGTAAAAATACATTTCGTGAGATTTAACAAAAGATCATTTGCACGTGGCTCTAATCTTCCTCTGTAAGGGCGGGACAGAGTAAGGAATAGGAAGCATTAAAGTGTCTCACAGGACAAGTGTGTAGCATATTAGGAATTACAACAGACAGCGTGTTGTGCTGCGGGCAGGATGGTTTTGGTGGGGGAGGGAATTTCCTGAAACATCATCTTCCCCAAGTGTGTTCTTTCCCACACGGCCCGTCCCATCTCTATCTTGTCTCTTCCACTTCCTCCAATCTCTCCCCTTCTGGCTACCCCCACGTTTCTCCCTACCACCCCCCCCCCTTATGAGAGAGGGAGTGAGAAATTGGAGAAGGATGGGATTGTATTTTCCTGAAACATTCGGAGTGCTGCTTGGCATCCTCTTCCCCGAGTGTTTTCTTTCCCACTTTTTCTTAAGGCCTGTCCAATTTCTTTATCTTGTCTCTTCCACTACCACTTCTTCCCATCTCTGCCCTTCTGGGTACCCCCACTCTCCCCCTACCACACCCCCCTTATCCATCTTTTCCTGCTGAACTGACACCATGTTTCTGTAGATCCATCAGAATGTGCCATAGGGGATGAGGAAGCAAAACACATGGACACTTGTGCGGCTGCATAACCCTACAGTGCCCTGTGCAGACTTACGAGTGCATACGAACAACGATACAGGAACTTGCTTGATCGTGGATTGCACGATACTTAGTCATTTTAATGTGTGTAATGTGCACGCCACAGGGGAATGCACTGCACGTGTGTGTGTGTGTGTGTGTGTGTGTGTGTGTGTGTGTGTGTGTTTAAGTTGATCAATGATCCTCCCCTCCATCCTGACACGGGGCTTGTTTTGAGAGCCACTTACCCAGATTGGACTAAATGAACAGAAGAGAGAGGGGGTGGGAGTGAGGGAGAATAAATGCTGATAAAACGGCGGGGCGGCGGGCTGCGGGCCGATCCATCAATAGAGGCTGTTAAGGGGCAGCGGAGTGATGTCTTCAAAACACCACGCTAACACACTCCTGTCCACCAGAGACATCAGAGTAGACCTAACATCTGGTGTTCAATGTACTGAAGCTTCATCTGTGGGATGGCATCATCATCTGTTCATGTTACAGTCAGAACGAACTAAAGTAAGAAATACAAAATGTGCCTGATAGGACGACACCCTATATGTTCACATCCTCTGAAGGGAACACATGGATGTTAGCCTTTGCAGACCGTTTACATGCACTAACACCTATAGAACACAGCAGGGAAGAGAAAACACCAGAAAGCATAACAGGGCAAATGTAATTATTTCTATTTTCATTTGTTTATGAATTTCTTCATCTTGTATAAAACACTTATGGCGTTTTCAGTACACGGCCTCGCTCGTTAGGACTGGCTCACTTCGTTAGAACTGGCTCACTCGTTAGGACTGGCTCACTTCGTTAGAACTGGCTCACTTCGTTAGGACTGGCTCACTTCGTTAGAACTGGCTCACTCGTTAGGACTGGCTCGCTTCGTTAGGACTGGCTCAATTCGTTAGGACTGGCTCGCTTCGTTAGAACTGGCTCACTTCGTTAGGACTGGCTCGCTTCGTTAGGACAGGCTCACTCGTTAGGACTGGCTCACTTCGTTAGGACTGGCTAGCTTCGTTAGGACTAGCTCACTTCGTTAGGACTGGCTCACTTCGTTAGGACTGGCTCACTTCGTTAGGACAGGCTCACTCGTTAGGACTGGCTCGCTTCGTTAGGACTGGCTCGTTCGTTAGGACTGGCTCACTTCGTTAGGACTGGCTCGTTCGTTAGGACTGGCTCACTTCGTTAGGACTGGCTCGCTTCGTTAGGACTGGCTCACTTCGTTAGGACTGGCTCACTTCGTTAGAACTGGCTCGCTCGTTAGGACTGGCTCACTTCGTTAGGACTGGCTCGCTTCGTTAGGACTGGCTCACTTCGTTAGGACTGGCTCGCTTCGTTAGAACTGGCTCACTTCGTTAGAACTGGCTCACTTCGTTAGAACTGGCTAGCTTCGTTAGGACTGGCTCACTTCGTTAGAACTGGCTCACTCGTTAGGACTGGCTCACTCGTTAGAACTGGCTCACTCGTTAGAACTGGCTCACTTCGTTAGGACTGGCTCGCTTCGTTAGGACTGGCTCACTTCGTTAGGACTGGCTCACTCGTTAGGATTGGCTCACTTCGTTAGAACTGGCTCACTTCGTTAGAACTGGCTCACTCGTTAGGACTGGCTCACTTCGTTAGAACTGGCTCACTTCGTTAGGACTGGCTCACTCGTTAGAACTGGCTCACTCGTTAGAACTGGCTCACTCGTTAGAACTGGCTCACTCGTTAGGACTGGCTCACTTCGTTAGAACTGGCTCACTTCGTTAGAACTGGCTCACTTCGTTAGAACTGGCTCACTTCGTTAGGACTGGCTCGCTTCGTTAGGACTGGCTCACTCGTTAGGACTGGCTCGCTTCGTTAGAACTGGCTCACTTCGTTAGAACTGGCTCACTTCGTTAGAACTGGCTTACTCGTTAGGACTGGCTCACTTCGTTGGGACAGGCTCGCTTCGTTAGAACTGGCTCACTCGTTAGGACTGGCTCACTTCGTTAGAACTGGCTCACTCGTTAGGACTGGCTCACTCGTTAGGACTGGCTCACTCGTTAGGACTGGCTCACTCGTTAGGACTGGCTCACTCGTTAGGACTGGCTCGCTTCGTTAGGACTGGCTCGCTTCGTTAGGACTGGCTCACCTCGTTAGGACTGGCTCGCTTCGTTAGGACTGGCTCGCTTCGTTAGGACAGGCTCACCTCGTTAGGACTGGCTCACTTCGTTAGGACTGGCTCACTTCGTTAGGACAGGCTCGCTTCGTTAGGACTGGCTCGCTTCGTTAGGACTGGCTCGCTTCGTTAGGACTGGCTCGCTTCGTTAGGACAGGCTCGCTTCGTTAGGACTGGCTCGCTTCGTTAGGACTGGCTCGCTTCGTTAGGACTGGCTCGCTTCGTTAGGACAGGCTCACCTCGTTAGGACTGGCTCACTTCGTTAGGACTGGCTCACTTCGTTAGGACTGGCTCACCTCGTTAGGACTGGCTCGCTTCGTTAGGACTGGCTCGCTTCGTTAGGACAGGCTCACCTCGTTAGGACTGGCTCACTTCGTTAGGACTGGCTCACTTCGTTAGGACTGGCTCACTTCGTTAGGACTGGCTCGCTTCGTTAGGACAGGCTCACCTCGTTAGGACTGGCTCACCTCGTTAGGACTGGCTCACTTCGTTAGGACTGGCTCACCTCGTTAGGACTGGCTCACCTCGTTAGGACTGGCTCACTTCGTTAGGACTGGCTCACCTCGTTAGGACTGGCTCACCTCGTTAGGACTGGCTCACTTCGTTAGGACTGGCTCACCTCGTTAGGACTGGCTCACCTCGTTAGGACTGGCTCACTTCGTTAGGACTGGCTCACCTCGTTAGGACTGGCTCACCTCGTTAGGACTGGCTCACCTCGTTAGGACTGGCTCACTCGTTAGGACTGGCTAGCTTCGTTAGGACTGGCTCACCTCGTTAGGACTGGCTCACTTATGGCGCGTCTCCATTACAGTTTAGGAACTGGCGTAGTATCTATGGTAACGCAGTGTAGGCGGAGCGATCGGCTTGTTGTTGTCCTTCACTACGCGATACGCACTCTTCATCTTTTTCAGTTTTTCCCTACACTGCAAGACAGTCCTCGAGTAACCGCGTCCGCACGTCAGGGCAGAGACCTCCTGAAAGACTTTCATACTGCGAGTTGTCCCGTCGACATCTCGTCATCTGCAATAAAGTGTAGGAACGTCGTAACTTCCTCGGCGGACCACGGTGTGCTTTTCTTTGCCATTTTTGTTGATCCTCTGTTAACAAAAATGCTGCAAGCTTCGCTATATATATATATATGTTTATATGCGACGCGTCGACGCATTCTCTCTGACCAATCAGCATCGAGAGTGACGTCACAGCCTGGTTGTTCCTGGCCCGAGAACCCCGATTTGATGCGGCCAGAAAAACTTTTGAATTCGGACCCGCTAGCCGGTACTAGGCCAAGTGGAAACGCAACCAAAAGCGGGCCGCGGACGTCACAGCCCTCTTCAACGGGGCTCCGCGCTGTAGTGGAAACGCGCCATTGGGTTCGTCAGAAGTCCCCTTTAATATACACATTTAAAGTTGCTATACATTTCGGTATCTTCTGAAGGTACCTGGATCACACTGGGAAACGTCTTTAAGATATTGTCCTAATATCAATTTGAACCTGTTTTATTGATAGTCACGTTATTGTATTCCAATATAACTTCAGACCCTGTAAGATAGAAAGTGTCATATCTTCCATAACTACTGTCTTACAAGCACTGTATCGAATAATCGGAGTAAATCAGCTCGTAGTCTTGGTCCTCACTATCGCTGACATCAGCCTCAGATGCCACTCCGTCTCTCGGCCCTCCGTGGGGTCTGGTGTGTCCTCACTGTTGTCTCTGCCTCTGACAACGTGTGAAATTACAGTGCAGCGACTTGACAGCTAGCATAGCGGAAAGCCACGCGTGTCTGCAGTGATGGTGGAGCATCTGAAACGTGAGCTTAAGGCGAACGCTCGTGCGGGAATTAATTATCGTGAAATTCCAAGAGGAGGGTAAATCAGCAGAGAGGCAGGGGGCCGTGACAAGGGGGGGGGGGGGGTTGAATTTTGACTTGAGCCGTCCCTTATAGATCCTGTCTCTTTACGTTAGTGAGCCGGATCATTTGGCTCGGCTCTCTTAAAGCGCCGGCTGTGTCGGCTCCTCTTCATGTTACCGCCGTTTACCACGGAGCCTCAGTTTCGCCGCCGCGAGGCTCATCGCGTCCGAATCGCGCACGTTCCGTGTTGTCACGCCGATGTCGGGGAAACGATCCTCAATACGGCGAAAATAATCCCACCAGACTCCTTTGCCCCTCCAACAGAGGGATGTCCTTTTTCCTTTTTCGTCATTTAAAGCGATAAAGCTCTCGATCTTCTCTCGAATTATTAATATTTTTGGACGCCCTCGGCTCGCGTTCAGGGCGTCCCGAGCTGAATACGGGCGTCAAATGACGCCCCTGGCGGAAACGCTGGTTTAAGGACCAATTTATTTTAATATTGAGCCACATTTTCTCAATTAAAACGTAGTGATGAAAGTTTCCCTTTGAAAGTAAGCAAGGCTTCAGCCAATGTGTCCGCTGGTTTGAAAGGAAAGGAAATACCGAGGAAAACACTATAGTCTTAATTTCTTTAATGTTTACACTGTAACGGTACGTCCACACAGCAGCTTTAGACGAATCTTCCACCGCTTCCAACGCTTCTCTGCCCGTTGACTTTGAATGGGGATGACGTCACTTTGCCTCGCTTTTCGCCGAACTGCATTGTGGGGGAGCGAAGCGAAGATTTCCAGGATGTCCAGGATTCAAAAGTTGAGCAATGTTCAACTTTTGAAGCTGAGCTGGAAGCGCCAGCCAATCAAACACGTTTATGCAAATCTGACAGTAGAAGCGCTAGCCAATCAAACCGCGTGTAAGCAGGGAGAACCAGACCGCAGTTCATTTCCTCATATTCCAAACGAGAAATTACGGTAGCAAATCACCCGGTTCTTTACGACCATAACTATTACCGGGATACAAACCGGAGGAACCAGGCATGGAGGGAGGTGGCAGAGACAGAGGGTGAAACTGGTTTATATATATATATATATTGCTCGCATAAAATCCCCGGGGTTTTTTGCTTTGTATGTCGGGGGCGGGACATTCATGTGATTGGTTGTTGGTCGCGTTGCTCGCAAAAAATCCCCAAGCTGTCAGACACGCCCAGCTCCAAGATTTTCAAGATTTTTGAAAAGCTGCTGTGTGGACGTACTGTAAGAGCCAACATGTTAGTTAGATGTTTTTATTATTGTATACACAGCAAACCTTTGTCACTGGCCACTTCCGGTTTATTGCTTTTACCGCACCTGTTGTATGTCGGGGTTTGTGGTAAGGCAAAGTTGAACTAGGTTCAGACGTTTTCTCGTGCTTCGGTTATTCTTAGTTTTATTCGGTTCATTTATTAAACTTTTAACTTTTATCAAGGAACGCATCAAAGTGATGAGCCTCTTAACCCTTGTGTTGTCTTCCCATTGGCTTTTCTCCTCCCAGTTTGACTATTTAGAAAGCATATAGTATCACCCAAATCTCTGTCACACCATTAAGGCAACTGTAGTCCTACTTATTACCACAAGTGCTACTCTTCTTTTTGAAATGTATGGTCAATAAACCTCATTTACACAAAATCAAACCTAACTTCTGAGTAAGGAAATTGACCAGAAAGGCTGTACATTTGAACACAATCCAAAATCTAATGAAAGAGATGATTATTTTCTCGTGGAAAAACGTAGTATACAATCAAACATGTTATTTTTCTGGCACTAACATCGAACAAACCTTTATCCCAACATAAAAACATTTTGGAGCGGGTCAAATTCTATCGGAGGACAACAGGAAGGTTAAGAAACCACATTTATTTGGAGATTAGTCGCTACACACACGTTATGATTCTCCCCTCTGCACAGATGTGACTATATAACTTCTCACCTCGTTAACGTACTTCTGTTACAGCAGATTCCTCTCCAGATGAAAACGCTTCTCAGAACACCAGAAGCACTTAATTGTCTTTCCTGAGCCGTCGTATGACCTTAATCACCGAGCGAAGCCCCGTCGGTCACATCTCCGGCTGTTGCCATGGATACGTGGCCAGTTGTGGACTCCGAATCCATCCCATGTTCTCACGCTGCTGAGAAATCATCCCCATCTCGATTAGTCCCCAACAATAGTTTCTCTGAAGTGATCATTTGGCGAACAAGCCAATGAGAAGATTTCCCATCCATGGTCTTAGAGGATCGTCTTCAGATAACTCTGCTTTCTGAGTGACCCAGAGAGACGTCCCCTCACCCCCCCTCATTTCCTCTCGTTGCACTCAATGTCATCTTCATTAGATCACTGCTCTGCTTTCTGAGTGCTTTCAACTCCTGTTCAGCTCAGTTTAAATCTTCAACATTCAAATCCAATCCAAGGTTTTATCGTCGTCATCTACGAGTTGTTTCCAATGATCAATAATCTTGAATGATACACATAGTCTTACTTTCTAGCAAACCCTTTCTGAACGTGTCACTCAACACTCGTATACGTTCAGTAATTCTCTACATAACCACCATGTGTATTTGAATGACATGTCCCCATCTCAATCAGTGGCCAACATCCGTTTCTCTGAGGCGATAATATGGCGAACGAGCCAATAAATACATTTCCCGCCATTGGTCTTTGTAGAGAATTGTCTCTACCTGCCAGATATTCACTATCCACCCTTTTTAAGCTGGATGGCAACTCTTCCCTACAAATTCCATGACAATAGCTACAGGGCAATTGTTAGCAATGAAAGTCAAGTCTCCAAAGTCATAAATGATGCAGACGTTTACCGTGGAACTTTTTCTTGCAAATGTCTTTAACCCTCCGGTATCATTCGATTGGACTACGCAAATTAGTCATTCGAGACAAAAATGTCCACTGCAAAAGACTTTGATAAAAACATTATATTAAAAGGTTTTTTTCACAACTTTTTTGGGTTCAATCTTTAAAGCAACTTCCGCCCTAATAGAAAATACCAAAAATGTAATAATTTTCAGGATTTTAACCCTTTAAATGCCATTTTGAAAACTGCTGTTTTTTTTCATGATGAAAACAGAGAAAATTAGTTATTTCCCCAAAAATACATATCTGGAGACTGGCTCTTTTTTTTTTATAACAGTCTTGGATATGTCAAAGATTAGCAACAAAATGGACTTTTTTGCATTATTAGTTTTTGCACAAAATCAGATTGAACAAAAAAGTTACAAATTAGTCATTCAGGACAAAAAGGTCTACTTCCAAAAACTGCTCTAAAAGGACAGATTAATATTTTTTAAAACTTTTTGGGGTTAAATCTTTCAATCAACTTCAGTCCTGATCAAAAATACCAAATATTAAATTATGTTCAGGATTTTAACCCTTGAATTAAAGACCGATTTGAAAAATTGAAAATTGAATTCCAAAATAGATCGAGAAAATAGCCTTGTTACAAAAATGCAGGCCGTTTGCACCAACACAACCAAAGTTATTGCAAAATGAAAAGTGAAAAATTACCCATATGGACAAAAATGTCCACAGTGATACCGGAGGGTTTAGGGTGCGTTCACACCTGCCTTGTATCGTCCGGTTGAATCGAACCCTGGTGCGTTTAGCCGCTTGGTGCGGTTCGTTTGGGTCGGTGTGAACGCAGTCCGCACTGAAACATAGGAAGCGTAGTATTTACGCGTCACAAGATGTCTTCAAAATCTTCAGCGAAAGAGTCTTTCAAGACATCCGCGGTTGTTTAGTTAAAGAGTAAAGCAGAATGAAGTGTTGAACAGTGTCGTGTAAAGTAAAAATTCTCCGTCAGCTACATAAAAGTCAGAACACCTGTCGTCGGCGAAACGCCCCTCCTCTGCAGAACGTCTCTCATTGTGTTATAATGTTTTTTAACGGACGTCGTCTGATTATATAATCGTATGCGCGGGCCGGGTCTGTTGATCTCCAGATTAACAGCTGCACGAGAATAACCTGCCGAAAGTGCCGATGCTCCATGGCGGAGGCTCCGGGAGAAATTGCCGGGATTCGCGTTTTTACCCCCTTAATGTCTGACCAATGGGTGAACAGCATTTCCGAGCACATGACTTGTGTTTCAAGTTTATAGTCCGTTTGAGTTTTGCCGTGTGAACGCAAACCGAACCTTCTGAAGAATGGAGAGCGACTATCAGGTGTGAACCGTTGTGTGGTAGCTAGCATGCTCAGGTCTTTGTAGAATATAACAAACACTTTTATTCAAACAACCCACATGGAAAAAGCAGGTTTTGATCTCCCTCCTGGCAAACACTTTAGGATGGTGACTCTCCCTTCACAAAGCAGAACAGGAAGTCTTCATACAGAGGATCCTCCTGAGGTCACCACGCTTCCTGGTCTGACATTTGTTTTTGGTTGATCCCACTTCCAACCAATGTCTTTCAAGACACGCCAACCCAACATTCATGTATTCAAAAGACGTCGCTTTACTCAATACTACAGTATAACTACCTAACTACCATGTGTAGCCTATTTCCTATTTCCTCTTTCCTTCTCCCTCGTGCTTTGTCTTATTTCCTTCTCGCGCTTTGATTCGATAAAAGGCTTCATGATGGAAGAACTCAAACACGCTGGATTAACTGTGGGTGCTGCAGAACAGAGGGGCGAGAGAGGGTCAGCAGGGAGAGAGAGAGAGTTAACCACCCGAATGATGATGGAGGGGTGTGTGTGTGTGTGTGTGTGTGTGTAGGATGGGGGGCTATTACAGGCAATCACATTACTTTAATGGGTGCATGTGTGTTTGGGTTAATCGCCCTAATCATGATAACTGCATGTAATGTCATGCAAGAGCCATTTTCTGTACGAGTGTGTGGTGTGTGTGTGTGTGTGTGTGTGTGTGTGTGTGTGTGTGTGTGTGTGTGTGTGTGTGTGTGGCCTTTTACACTTTACTACTGTGACTTTGTTATGACCCCATATTAGTGCCAGACTTTCACACACACACACACACACACACACACACACACACACACACACACACACACACACACACACCACACACACACACACACACACACACACACACACACACACACACACACACACACACACACACACACACACACACCACACACACACACACACACACACACACACACACACACACACACACACACCAAAGGTCTTACGATGGGAGACGGATCAGTTAATTGCTCCTATTTGTCATGCATAAGGACACACACACACACACACACACACACACCACACACACACACTCTTCTGTGTCAGCAGACGTGTTAACCATGCGACACTTGGCCACATGTTGTATCCGTTTGTATTCATCCACTGAGGCTGTTAACGTCGGGGAGTGTTAACACATGAATGCTCAAAGTGGCCAGACACAAATGAAAATAAATAAGCGAAAGAAAAAGTCAAATGTAATAATGACATTTTCACCCAACTCTGAATACTAACTAACTCAAATGAGATATTCATGGTCCCCAGAGGATGTGTCACTTTGTTTTAAGGGACCCTTAGCCTTGCTTTGGGCTCCATCATAATCCCAGATTAAAGAAAAAACAAGTGTAACAAGTTGTTACGGCCCCCCCTGGAGGGAAACACACACCAGTTGGAATTGGTGTAATTATAAAGCGTTTATTTTAAATAGCAGATAAACAAAGTGGCAGCCTGGAACAAACACAAAGGCCACAGCTTGATACATAACCAAACAAAAGGAGGACTCTAAAAAGGCGTCTAATTGCATACAGGGGAAATAAATACGGAACGAAAAACAAAACCTCACCTACACTCTAACTAAAATACACTCTAACTATTCAAGACTCTAACTAAGCTACTCAAGACTCTAACTAAGCTACTCAAGACTCTAACTACTCAAGACTCTAACTAAGCTCCTCAAGACTCTAACTAGCTACTCAAGACTCTAACTAAGCTACTCAAGACTCTAACTAAGCTCAAGACTCTAACTACTCAAGACTCTAATCTAACTAAGCTACTCAAGACTCTAACTAAGCTACTCAAGACTCTAACTACTCAAGACTCTAACTAAGCTACTCAAGACTCTAACTACTCAAGACTCTAACTAAGCTACTCAAGACTCTAACTAAGCTACTCAAGACTCTAACTAAGCTACTCAAGACTCTAACTACTCAAGACTCTAACTAAGCTACTCAAGACTCTAACTAAGATACACTCTAACTAAGCTACTCAAGACTCTAACTAAGATACTCAAGACTCTAACTACTCAAGACTCTAACTAAGCTACTCAAGACTCTAACTACTCAAGACTCTAACTAAGCTACTCAAGACTCTAACTACTCAAGACTCTAACTACTCAAGACTCTAACTACTCAAGACTCTAACTAAGCTACTCAAGACTCTAACTAAGCTACTCAAGACTCTAACTAAGCTACTCAAGACTCTAACTAAGCTACTCAAGACTCTAACTAAGCTACTCAAGACTCTAACTAAGCTACTCAAGACTCTAAGCTACTCAAGACTCTAACTAAGCTACTGTAGACACTACTAATACACAGCATCACGGAGACGGGCACGCGAGTCTAACCACAGTTAACAGATCTGTCTAAGGACCCGGTAGCGAGAGGCGTCCGTCCACATGCCAGAGCCTCCGGAGTGATGATTGTCCCCAGGCTTTGTAGTCATCTCCAGCCGGTGTGCGCCGCAATTGGAGCGCTTCGGGCCCGGCGTGCTCCAATCACAATCTTCAGGAGGCGGACCAGGAGATGGCGGCCAATCACGTCAGGGCAACCGCTCATTTACATACGACACAGTTAAGACGACCAGGAAGGCGACACAAGTGCACTTAGGCTGCATGTGATCACATCCATGCTGCTCAAAGGGTGAACCCTGACACATGTGACAGTTCATGACCTTTCCTTTGAGCACCACAAGCAGGTTGACTTTGTTTCAGTAGATATTAGAAACATTTTAAGGACAAACTGGATGAATAGTAAAGTCCTAACGATGCTGTGTGTGATGGGCAACATGCTGCTACAGTTTGATGAACGTCGCAGCCTCGAGGGACCATTAGTGGGATGTTAACTCTCGTTATAATATATTGCTTAAAGTTATTATCACTGCCTGCAGACGAGAGGAATCATATGTTGATTCATATTTGACTACATCTCTCAAACAGATGATCAGTCCCTGAAACGCAATTGTTTTTGAAAGCAGAGCATTTGGACACTTTGGATTAGCAACATCATCATTCAGCAGCAGTCTTTCATATTCAGCTTGATTTCACTTTGTTGTCGTCAAACCCAAACTCAACTGTTGTTTCTCAGTATCAGTTCAATCACGAGAGACTTCGTTGATAACATTTGTGTTGCCGTGCGCAATATTGTCTTTGGAGATTAAACCCCATCAGACTGTGAGGAATCAGGGGGGAGGGGAAGCCGACTAAAACGAGAAACCCCCCGGGGTCTAGACACCGTGGAGGTGAATACTGAGGGTTCTTCTGGGCTGTCCTGCCTTGATCTGAACGCTGGAGGTGGAGGAGGAGGTGGAGGAGGTGAGAGGTGGAGGAGGTGGAGGAGGTGAAGGAGGTGGAGGAGGTGTGGAAGGTGAAGGAGGTGGAGGAGGTGGAGGAGGTGAAGAAGGTGGAGGAGGTGGAGGAGGTGAAGGAGGTGGAGGAGGTGAAGGAGGTGAAGGAGGTGAAGGAGGTGGAGGAGGTGGAGGTGAAGGAGGTGGAGGAGGTGGAGGTGAAGGAGGTGGAGGAGGTGGAGGTGAAGGAGGTGGAGGAGGTGGAGGAGGTGGAGGTGAAGGAGCTGGAGGAGGTGGAGGTGAAGGAGGTGGAGGAGGGTTGCATCAATTCTCCTGAACGATGCTGACGCGGGAGAGAAGAGCGGATTTAAACGTTTTGCCTGGTGTGCTGATTGGCTGTGGGAAATGAGACGCAGCCGATTGGTTTAGCTGGGGTGAGTTGCGCCTTTTGCTAATTGAGAAAGGGGGCGAGTGAGTGAGGGCGAGCGTGGGACCCCGTCTTCCTGAAAGGATTTACGCTGAGCTTCATTTAACCCCAATCTAGGACATATTGAAAATAATGCATGAGGTCGGTTTAACTACCGTACTTTTCGGACTACAAAGCGCACCTGCATATGAGCCGCAGCAGCTAAACTGTCCGTCTGTCTTGCTCTCGTTCTGTCTCTCGGTTCCACTTTCACTTTGGCGCGCTACCTGTCCTCACTCTTTTCCGGCCTCCAGCTTTTCCTGCTGGAGCCCGCCGCTTAGAGGTGGCGGGCGCGGACCGGTCCTAGAGCCCGTAGTGTTAAAGGTGGTTAATGTTACCTCTAAAATCCATAGATGTAGGAGGTTCCCTAGTGGCCGTTAGCTGTATGAAAAAATGGGGAAAAAAGTCGCGGCTTATAGTCCGAAAAGTACGGTAGTTCGCTTTTCCTCTCCTGAACACTTCACAAATCCCCGAGTTGTTGTCACTGCCAATGTATAGGTTATAACGGACTCAAAACGGACCTACTTTCTGTGCATTTCAGACAAAGCTATTATTAGTGGTGAAGTGTAATGTTTCCCTGCCGAACCCTAACCTCCCAACATATCCCATATTCTCTTGTACTTTTCCTATCCAGGGAGCAACACACCGCTCATGTATACAGATACTTCCACAGCCGGCTACTAATGTGCCAGACGTTATTAGTGGAGCTTGTAATGTGGAGCGACAGATCAGAATGAAACCACGACTCTGTGATGTGACATGCATGAAATTCAGACACTGAGCTGAGCTGTGAATAACATGTGTCTCCACTGCACTGCCCTCACTAACTGACTGCTGTGTTGTGAATGTTCACGAACCCATATTAGCGTCCGTAGCTATTTTATCCAGCCTATGTTTGCATTTATGAATTGTTTTGCTTTATTTTGCTTCTATTTGTGGTGTGATGTTACAGCGGTTTGGTTCGGGACGCGGTGTGTAAACAAAGAAGATAAATCTGTGAATTTTGTACAAACTGTAGGAACAAATGACTGTTTTTCTACTGAGCCTGTTATTCTATATGTGGTGGGGGGGGGGGGGGGGGGAGGGGAGACACTATGTGGGGAGGGGGTGTGAGACTTTTCTGTAACCGGCCGGGGACTGTGCAATGACTACGTGTAATTATTAAGAGAATCCAGAGTATAGAGGTGGAAACAATGTCCCTTATGAAATAAAGTGTTATATTTGCATGATTTCCTGTATTTTCATGGAGCAGATATGTATGGTTGTGTATTCAATGTACGTCACATGATCAAGTGTTTAATTATGGAAATAATGTCACTTTTCTGTAAATATAAATATACAGTTTTCTTAGCCCTTTTATGACTAACTCTCTTCCGTTCTGTCTTTCGTCAACGCATGCGATATCTCTGATCATCTCAAACCAGTATTTTCATCTCCGAAAGCCTTGGGGAAGTTGGTTCCTCTGAGCTTTCCAATGTCAGACAGATTTACATTTCTGAATCAAAGTTTCAAATGCCACGTCCTCTCAGAAAAACTCTCAGTGCACGACAGCAGACCTTTTAAAATGGCTGCCACGGGGGGGGGGGGGCTTTTGTTAAGTCTCAAAATGCTCAGAGGAAGGAGAAAGAAGAATAGGAACAAGCAGCTTTTAACAAGAAAGTGGAACGACCCGTGGGGGTTAGGTTTACTCAGCTCTCCCAATCTGCTTGGGTTTCACACAACAAGCAACACGTGTCTCGTTCAACGATAATCGCCCCGTCGGAAACACCCGGAGGTCGTGTTTGTTGTGTTTAAGTGGGGATCTGCTGCAACCCCAAAAGAATGTAAACGACCAAATAAACACGACGAGGTGAAATCTCTGCTACACGAGCAGACTTAATGAGAACCAACCGGCGCAGTGATGGCGCTCAGCGCAACAGAGCTGAGTGAGGAATATTTCACTTTAGATTTGAACGATTTTTACCATGTTTCCAATTACCACGGTACTTTTCAATCAACATTATATATATGTAGCACAAATATTGCTACGGTGACCTCGTAAGAACTCAGATGCTCGATTCTGTTTGCTTGGTAATATTATTGTAAAATAAACCACGCTATCCAATAATACTAAGATCTACATCGAATCACTAGGTTTCTACTAGGTCTTGGAACATGGTTCTCTGGTACACAGGCATGGAGATAACGACAAGACAAGACGAACCAACACCAGACAAAGGGAGAGAAGGACTAAATATACACATTAGCTAATGGGACCACAATCAGGGGCGGGAACAACAATCCGTCTAGCAGGTGCCACACGGACAGGAAGTGCCGACACCTGGAGAGAGAGAGAGAGAGAGAGAGAGAGTAGAGTAATTACCATCAAACGACCGATAGACCAAAACACTAAAACACAACAGCTAACAGGATACTAGCACTAAACCCTGACAAATATAAATGTGAATAAGCCGTGTTTTCATCAGCTGCATAACTCAAAACACGTTGTTGTTTTAAGAAATGTCCGGGCAAAGAATTCACTCATTCAATTAGCAAATCAAATACGTTTCAAACAACTAACAAGGAAACATATTTTCGAATAAAGGTAGTTTTTTCAAATATCGCGCCGTTTCCATAAAGACATTTTTGGATGATATCATTTAATAATTATGCATCAACTCACTAAAAGTCACTGAAATAGATAAGGATGAAACCATAGAAGGGATTACACAGGAATTAGGAGCTCTATCGACCTATCTATCCATCTATCTATCCATCCATGCATCTATCTATCCATCTATCCATCTATCCATCTATCTATCCATCCATCTAGCTATCCATCCATCTATCCATCTATCTATCTGTCTATCTATCCATCCATCCATCCATCCATCTATCCATCCATCCATCTGTCTATCCATCCATCTATCTGTCTATCTATCCATCTATCTATCCATCCAGCATCTATCTATCCATCTATCCATCTATCCATCTATCTATCTATCTATCCATCCATCCATCTATCCATCTATCTATCCATCTATCCATCTAGCCATCTATCTATCCATCCATCTATCTATCCATCCATCTATCCATCTATCATCTCATCCCATCTATCTATCCATCTATCCATCTATCTATCCATCTATCTATCCATCCATCATCTATCTATCTATCCATCCATCTATCATCCATCCATCTGCCTCCACTATCTATCCATCCATCTATCTATCTATCCATCCATCCATCTATCTATCCATCCCATCCATCTATCTATCCATCTATCCATCCATCTATCTATCCATCTATCCATCCATCTATCTATCCATCTATCCATCCATCTATCTATCCATCCATCCATCTATCCATCCAATCTATCCATCCATCCATCCATCATCTATCCATCTATCAATCCAGCCATCCATCCATCTATCTATCTATCTATCTATCCATCCATCTATCCATCTATCTATCTATCTATCCATCCATCCATCCATCCATCCATCTATCCATCCATCTATCCATCCATCTATCTATCTATCCATCCATCCATCCATCTATCCATCCATATATCTATCCATCCATCTATCTATCTATCCATCTATCTATCCATCCATCCATCCATCTATCTATCTATCTATCTATCCATCCATCCATCTATCCATCTATCTATCCATCCATCCATCCATCCATCCATCTATCTATCTATCTATCTATCTATCTATCCATCCATCCATCCATCCATCCATCTATCCATCCATATATCTATCCATCCATCCATCTATCTATCTATCCATCTATCTATCCATCCATCCATCTATCCATCTATCTATCTATCTATCCATCCATCCATCCATCTATCTATCTATCTATCCATCCATCCATCCATCCATCTATCCATCCATCTATCCATCCATCTATCCATCCATCTATCTACCTATCTATCTATCAATCATTCATCATTTCTCATTTCTGGACCCTATACTAAGGGTTAGGGTTAAGAAAAGTAACAACAAAAGAAGTTTGAAGGAGTATGTACAAACTTCAACACACAGCACAAATAAAGTGCAAATTAACTGCAAAGCATGTATGCATAGTATCCACGCTTGCATGGATACAGACGCTCTCTTCAAGGTGCAGTGATGCAACAGAAATGTTTTTTGAGTTATGAAGACGCGCGTGGCTTAAGTTGCCTTTCACAAGAATCCCCAACAAACGAGTTATGAGTCCAGCCATGTGTAATTGGTTCAGAAGTTGCGCCTGTCTGTAAAGGTTAAGCTCACTCACTGAGTGATCAGAGATACACTAACCGAATGGACCACTGAAGCAACACGAGTATATCATTAGCGGATCAGGTGATGAGGCTGATCAGCTGAAACCAACTATTGCCCCTCATGTCTTAACCCTAACTGCCAGGTCACAACCATGTCCAGAATCAACACACTGGACTTGTCTAAGACAATTTCAATGTATTTCTAACATGAACTTGTCTTTTTCTTCATCAGTCTGCATGCAAATTATTTTAGAGTTATGGAGAAGGGCATGGCTGAAGTTCAAGGGACCCACACCAATGAAAGAGACCTTCGACGGAGTTCTTTCAAAGTGCAATGATGCTTCTCAGACGTCTCTGTGACAAGCGGTTCATGAGTTCGGACATGGTATGTAACATTGGTTTAGAAAATGGTTTAGCATTCTCTCTAAAACCCCTAAACTGAAAAATGCTACTTCGATGGAAAACATGAAGAAAGAGCCTGAAAGCAACCAGAATCTAAAACAACAAGGAGTACGTTGGCCCTGACACACCAAGCCGTCACCAGAGAACACGCCGACGCCGACTGTTAACTCCTGACCCTAAAACCTTGTACGCCTAACTCAGCCAGTTCCTCTTGTTAACATGTCTGTGGTGTGTGGAATATCATGTCTGGTCCTGCAGTTACTGTGTGGAGATTCGCTCAAACCCTCCCGATTTTCGCGGGAGACTCCCGAGAGAGTGAGGAAGATATATCACAGAAAACAGAAAAAGAATCGACAACTCGACCCTCTGCTCACAGGTCCAGCCCCACACACATGCTCCATCAAGGATGGTGCTTCAGGCCGCAAGGCAGTGCACTTACAACTACAATAAGCATGTTAATGTTTAATCTAATACAGCTCCGGCGATGATCCACTAGCAACATTTATTGGGGTCAAGGTCAAACAATTGGATTAAGAAAATACATGGATACTTACCTGCTCACGGGAACATACGGAAGCTTCACGAGGCTCCTCCCACACCTCTAGAGTGCAGAAGCCCCCTCCAGGCTCACTCTGTCCTGCTCACTGGTCCTTCTGCATGCTGAAGCCTTCCCGCACAACTGCATATTTGTTATGACACACACACTGCTGGATTTGATCCCCAAGCAGGGCTACTCCTGGGATGAGGTTGTATAGTCCAGGGTCTCAAACAAACCAAGGACCACTTAACCAATACAAAAAAACACTCGTGGACCACCTAACTCCACAAATATAAAAAACACAGTTTTTCTAGAACAGATTACAAATCGCCTGAAAATGGTAGAAACAAGTGGCAACACGTGTGACGAAGGTGTTGCTCTGGGCTATATCATGCAATTTTATTAACTTACTCGTTCCATTGCGGAGATATTCCCGCGAGAGTGCGGAAAACTAATTAATTAATTTCAAATGTGAAATTTGACCAATATACTCACGGACCACTAGGGGGCGCTCACGGACCACCAGTGACCACTTTGAGAAGCACTGGTATAGTTGTTAATAAGCCGAAACAGTCAATGATACCTAGGTTGACTACTGACGATGTGCAATGTTTAATGTGAGTGATACTGTAAACAATTCTATGATAAGTGTCACTCAACATCATTTTTAGATTTGACACAATTTACACCAGGGGCCTGAATGAGAGATAAACATGCCTGGATGTGTTACAACGATGGAGAGTGCACTCGATCCTTATTCAAAACCTTATACGCCTAACCGTTGGGAAACACCTAGGACTGTTGCAGCATCAACACTCTGGACGTGATAGCATTTCTGTCACAACTTAACTCTAAATTAGTAAAGCACTAGCTATCGTTAATCTAGCACCAAGAGTAGCATTAGAAATGGACTATAATTGGAAAACAATCCATACAATAAAACCCTCTAGTTCTGCTTTAGCATCCCCCTAAACATTACATGTCATGTATTAGACGCTTTTATCCAAAGTGATTTACATACATTCAGTACTGTGGACAATCCCCACACGAGCAATTTGGGATGACGGTTGCCCAGGGACACAGACATGCTGACTGCAGTGGGACTCGAACTCGCTACCCCCTGATTCGAAGTCCAGCACTCTATCCACTGAGCCACAGCCACCCCTGAATGAATGGGAAAGTTCCACTGCAATTGAACATGTTTCTATATGCTGCTCATGTACTCAGCTATACCTGAAGGGAATTTTAAAACAGCCATGAGGCTTTTAAAAGGTTTTCTGTGGGGGTGTGAAGCAACACCGGTGGCGTTAAACATAGATGGGCGGGTATATGTGAGCACTTGACTCTGCCCTCCGCCGTGATAGGAAGTCATTGTGTTCCGACCTTTAAGTCGGCTCTATCTCCCTCCACGTCGCTCTGGCTGTTCTCCTCTCCTCCTGCTATCTCGCTGTGAGGGCCGGGGACTTGACAGCTCATTTGAAGCACTGCAGCGGCACTAGCATTAATGATTTCCTCCCCCTCCTATCTCCCTTTCTTTGCAGTCTGTCTTAATATGTCCTGTCTTTTCACCTGTGATTCTCTCTCCCTTCCTTTTTACTGCCGCCTATCTCCCTCCCTCCCTCCCGCCCATTGTTTTAATGAAAGTCAAAGAAGGGATGGTGAGAGTTGCGTATCAGTATGCATAGCGTCCACTCCCTGTCTCAGCAGAGAGCTGTTATCTGGGCCACAGAAACAATGGCTGCTCAGGGCGATGGGAATAAGGATTGGACCGTCCACTTCCATATCAGCTCCTCGTAGAATGGCAGAAAGAGACACAGACAGAATGGCGAAGCATTGCTCGGGTAAAAGTCTATTAAGTCCTGACTGTGACCCAGAATTTCATTTGTATTTGTTCCGTTCGTGGAATGCACAACTGAATGTATAACAATGATTTACAAAAACATGTCTCTATAAACACACCGTACCCGAAAAGGAGCAGGGAGAAGAAAATAATCTTATGTTACCTCAAAGAAATAGAAATAGATGGTGTGTCCTTCTTATTTTCTTATTCAAAGCCAATCAGTATCGTAGGAAAATAAGAGAAACACAAAGACGTACAAAAAATACTTAGTTCCCACTTCACAGTTAAAGGAAAGAAAGCAAAATGAATGTCTGCATGGCCTGAGCTGACATGTTCACAGGGGGCCTCAAATGGGCTCTTGCTTTTTATGTTGTCCATCTGCTACATGTACTTTATCCCCCGTGTGGGTCCATTCTGCCCAAATCAGGAGGGGTAATGAGACCAAGGTCGGCGAGAGGGGGTCTGTCTTTTCGGTTTGGAACATGACGAGATAAATGTTCCGCTCTTACAGCCCCCAAGTGGAAAACATGTTTTGGCTATTTGTGTAAAACATGTTATCGAGAGATATTTGTTTTGTTTTGTTTTTTCTGAATTGCCCAATTTTTATGAAAGCAGAGAGCACATGGGCTTTTTATCAGGGATCCACAGTTTCTAGTTCAAATACATACGTTTAAGTAAAATTAGATCTTATAGATGGTGTTAAAAAAAAAAATCACACTGACATGTTATATTGCAAATAACTAACAGCCATTTCTTAGGAGTATGTAATGTGGTTGAAGAACAAGTTTATAAATATATCAATTGTCTCTTGATTTCCGCCACATTAAGTGTCCTACGTATTTGAACCTCTTAAACTATACCTGTCTTTCCTTACCTAAGATGGAGTCCATGTAAGCCGACTAAGATTTCTATATGACAACAAAGCAGAATAATATTAAATCAAAGGCAACCATTTCTGCTATTATTATAGTATTATTTGATCTTATTAGTTATTAGTTACGCAACTCGGGGATTGAGGTGCTAGATGTTAAAATGTGGATTTCCCCTTCCCAAAACGTCCCAATCTCACCATCTGCCTTAATTAAGAAAGCCAGCGAGAGCTAACCAAAACTGTGCCTTCATAACTCCAGATGCAGTGGCGGTTCTACGGGGTGGCACGGGGTGGCAGCTGCCACCTCAGAAAAATGCCTGGCCACCCCAGCTGCCACCCCAGTTGGCAGCTTTGTTTTGAAAGAAAAGTTGTGGCTCATCGGACATTTATGAGAGAAAATCTCTAATGTCCGAGTGCAAGTGAATGCAGCACAAGACGCGAGCCTTGTAACCCCTCCCCCAGCCCTGGCGCAAGCGTGGAAATATGATTGCCGGTGATTTCATTTGAACGGGGGACAGCGCAAAACGAGAAGCATTTCGGATCCAAGTAGTAGACGGAAGGAATGAGGTATTTGCGGTCAGGGTATGGCTGGGGTAGGCTACAGCCATACCAAGAAGTGGCTTAGCCCCACCATGAAAAATGATGTTAAGGTAAGCAAAATAAAGTCCGCCAACTCGCGTGGAGTAAATTGCACAGACAGCAGTTAGTCAGATTGATTTCAGTAGCCACTTTCTGGAAATACTGAAGACCAGAAACGGTTTTGAAATGTTTTGTCACGTAGTGATCGTCTTCTCAATAGAACATCTTTGATAATGTCTCCTGGCCAATCAGAATCAAGAAAACGGCGTGGGTGTTGTTGCAGGAAGTCCCGACGGGGAATACTTTTGCGGTAGTACATCTCTATATACATCGATACAACATTACGTGTTGATAGAAATCAACACGTAATGAAAGAAGACCCCACGGTTTGATGAGTGATAGCTGTGTGTGGGCTGTCTTTCATGTTGGCACACAGAACAATGGGGGCTATCCACCCTTATCCACCATGTAAAGTAACTCACAGCCTCTTCCCTCTTCTCTCTGTGAGGAGCAGCAGGTTCAGCTTTCAGAACAAAGTAACAAAAAACTAAAATGGCATTCATTTTTTTTAAATATGTCGTGTAGTAATAGATTTATTTATTTTCTTCTCAAGAGAGAACCAGAATGTGTATTTTATGTTAGTATTTAAAAAAATCTCCTGGGGGAGATCCCCCCAGACCCCCTGCAGGGGTTGGGCTTTCAGCAGCTCTTTCCCTGTGGGGAAATTGCAGGATTGGCTCCAGGTCGCCCTTTTTATTACTACAAGACAAATGTGCCTTTTTATTTCATACAGTTCAATTTGGATTGAGACGGAAATAATCTAAACCTCACGCGTGGCGTTTCACTGTCAAGGGGAGCGTGTATGTAATTACATTGAAAATACTGACTTGAGCCCCCCCGCTGTATGGGTTAGCCCTACCATAGATTACTCAACACAAATACTCTGGCGCCGCCACTTTTGCGGTCTACACTGACGGAGAAGAGCCTGTCAGTGTGGCTGTACTCAGCATTGAATCAAAACGCACCATAGCTTTAAATCGTAATACGTTTATGAGGCGTTTGCTGATCAAGATGGTAATCGCCACATTCAGCTGTAATAGGCAACTTGATGCTCTGCTCACGGATGAGTCGATGAGAATAATAAACTGTTAAGATGATGACCTTACGTGTGTATTTTCTTCTTTGTGGGGTCTGTCCCCAAAAAACGGTTTCAAGTCCTGAGAAAGTCAAATAAGACGGTGTGTAAAACTTCACTGCCCAGCCAACAGAAAGTAACCACTTTGATTTAACTAGGCCAGCAGGTAAGGGCTTTCCACTGGATCATAACTGCAGCGATGTTTATGTTTAGCTGAATACACGTTTTCTAACCCTAACTGATGCAGTCAGTCACTTCTTTAATGTTTGTTCTTTCTGATGTAAAGTCCAGGTTGTAACTGTTTGCAATGAAGTCGTGGGGCGCTGAACTGTTCCTTTGATTTATGATAGTAATTACTTGTCTTTCAAATTTGAAGGAGGGTGAGCAAGCATCTTGAGGAACATTCATCATTAACTCTCCAAAAAATATAGTTTATTTAATAATAACACTGAATATGTGAATCATAACAGTGATTGACAGCTGATAGGAATAATATGATATTATCATATTCATTTAGACCAGGGGTGTCAAACTCAATTTCATCGCGGGCCACATTTGCATAAAGGTTGCACTCAAAGGGCCGGTTGTATAAATATATAATATATATATAAAATAATGTATTATATTACATTATTGCCTCTGAATTGGATTATTATCAGATAGGATAATAACTTAGTAATTAACTCTGAAAGCAGAAGTCCAGGGCAAATAATTGCAAGTCTCTTCAGTGCGCATGTCACAAAACGAGATGCATTGTGGGACATGTAGTTTATGGGCATATTATATTATAAACGTATTATAAATGTATTATATTATTTGCAAGCTCTTGCGGGCCACATAAAATAAAGTCGCGGTCCGGATTTGGCCCCCGGGCCTTGAGTTTGAGACCCCTGATTTAGACAAACATCGATGAGACAGTTAATTAATGTACTTATTGCAGCAGTCTGCATAGAGTTGGTTCCCCTTCTGGTCTAAGAGTGAGACAAACTCACTCAGTTAAAATTCATTAAATGATGTCTGGCACCTTATATATTATATGTAAGGCTTTACTGATGTGCCACGATAATGTCACCTATTGTTATTGAGTTAAAATATCAATATTGTGGCTTTCCAAGTTAACATTAATTGATATGACTGCGATTAAATCAGCATATACGTTTGCCAGGGGATGCCACCCCTGAAATTCCCCTGCCACCCCATGAATATTTTTCTAGATCCGCCCCTGTCCAGATGGCAAACCAATCCGTCTCCAATACGGCACAGTGTGGCGTGCTTGGAAGTGGCTCCGACCACTCGGGTCTAAATTGGAGGAACCAGCAGACGGTTCAACATGAAGTGGAGGAAAGTACCCATAAACTATTTGGTTTGCTGCAATTCAAAAAACATTGCAATTTGCTGAAGCAGTGGAACCATGAAAAGGCTTCATGTATTTTCATCCTTTTTCCTTTGAAGGTCTAAAGGCCTTAAACCTCCAGGTGAACTGTTTAATGACCGTGTCTCAGTCTGGTGCAAAGTGCTCCTAATAGCCCCCTTCAGAGAGATAACAACAGCCCTCAGAGGGACAGGGAAGCAGGCATTTCCAATCATGCATCTGTCATCATCGCACTACCTGTGCAACATATAGTTTCCAGAGCCTTGATTAACCCAGCAGGGGGTCGGATACAGCCCGTCCATCACTGGCGATTATATAAAAGCCTCTGTCATGTTTCACCCACAGGTTTCACCATGAGGCTCTGTGTCCTTTCAGTGAACAGAACCTCAAGGAGAGCAGGAGGACGTGCTTTTCTAATGTCCTTTATTTCAGTCCATTAACCACAGTTCTGACATTTAAGTCACATTTCTGGGATTAGAGTCAAATTTCTGGTAAAAATGTCAAATTTAGACACATTTTTTTAACTCAAAATTCTGAGTCAGAATTCAAATGTTTTTAAACAACAGAACTTTGATATTTTCGAATTTTGAGAAAAGTAAGAAATCTGAAAAATACAAATGATTCCAACTTTTTCTGAACATTTCAGTATTCGATTTGTTTTCAGGTTGGTCAGATTGCAATTGTTTTTCAAGTGTCCGAACTGGGGTCGGTCGCTTTAAAACCTCGATGAAGACGTGGGGCTTGGCGGACAGTGCGGCATGCGAGTGCGGTGACCCTGAGCAGACCGCTGTCCATATAATCACCATCTGCCCCTTATATAGACCACCCTCTTCGACCTAGGACCAGAGATGCGGGCATGGCTACACGACACCGAGTTGGACATCTAACGTTATACGAAAGAAGAAGAAGTGTCCATTCACTTCCGTAATTTTAGGATTGTGTTCAGACAAAAAAAGCACCTTGCTCAATTGCTATCGATCTAACGACCGATGAAAGAACAGCAACACAGCACTACCCAGTCCTTTGGGTTCAGTCAGACGCTCCGAGCAATAGACATTTCTTTGATTAGTTTTATGCGGCTTTTACTCAACATAAATCTTGTTAAAAGGGCCTCAAACCGTACGTTTCATCGGCAATATTGTTAGTACACTTCCATGTAATCTTACAGCTTCTGAACAAAAAGATCCATTGCCTTTAAGACGAGCCCATTTTCAAATCAGTCTCCTTTTTCTGAAGGGCTGTAAATGTCACAGAGGGAGTGTTAAAAATACTTTCCAGTTGATTGTTCGTCCATCAGAGGCCAGTCTTTGTTTTAGTGGGCGATTTATACGGACGCATCAGCTCCGTTAAACTGAACCGTGTCAGTCTCGTTTTACGGGAAGTGCATACCTGTTCATTCCCCATGCTGAGTCAGCGGCTATAAAGACAGACTCTGAGACGTTTCATGTTAATCCGTCCGCACACACAACACTGCCCTCCGAAAATTGCCTCCACTGGGAACAAATGGGTTCCTTCCGCCAGTAATTGACATGGAAATGTGTATTATCTGCATTCTATAGAGACGGTAACTCTGCTTTGTTATACTGTAGGCTAGAAAGTGCTCACCTGTAGGGTGAAATGCACTACATGATGATTTAGCAAAAAGATATTCATACAATGGTTTCATTTAAAGATAACTGTTTTTTCTGTACTGATATATATATATATATATATATATATATATATATATAGCTTCCAGGTGCCTTCCCCAAGGTGGGGGTTGTCTCCCTGTAAGCTGGTTAAAAGGTCTATTAGGATGGGAGGCGGACTCAGATTTGACATGGCAACCCACCCGTGTGACTGTGTGACTTGTGATGTGAATTCTCCGGCCGATATTTGTATTAAATCTCAGTGTTTGACATCAGAACTCCTGCTCGTCGGTGACTCCAGATGCATTGCTACACAGAAGTTTCCTCTACAGGTAATGTTATATGTTTGATACTTCCCATATCTCGTAGTTTAATGCAACGTAACATGTCATTAGTTTTAATGCATGACTTTCGCTTTAAATACATACCGTTTTTCCCTGTGGTCTTTATTGGAGAAAGGGTGACAATATTGAATGGATAGATGGCAGCTGATCGGTTCTTCCGTTTGATTAAAACCCAGAAAGTCGTTCTTTTAAATAAATGTTACGTCCTGCTTATCGATCCAGTTCTTCAATATGTCTTTTGAGGTTGTTGTGGCAAACCAACTCTCCTGCCCCATTGGGTGGCAGCAGCCTGAATGGATGTTTCGGGGCAGCTTCCTCACTCTCACTCACTCACATACACGACTTACCGCTACAGCCATTGACCTCTCTGTGCAATCACTCCTCAGACACACGGTCACGACGCAGGGATTAATCAGAGATTTAACCCAAACACTAATTGCAGAGCCAGCAGTATTTCCTGCTGATGTGTTATCTCGTTATTGCGCTAAGTCTGTTCTTCTACCCCGAAACGATGGCGTCCACGCTGAGCGGGAGACAGTGATACAGTGAGAGAATACCAATCAGCTCAGAGAACATCCTCCATCTTTTACCTCCACTCGTATCTCTACTTGTATTATCGTCACCCTCTCCTCCCCCTCGTCCTGAACACTTTACCTGCAAGTTCCTCGGCTTCCTTCTTGTGCTGACCTGTCTCTAAAAGCAAACGACTTTCATGAAGTCTTCATAAATGCTCCGATATTCACGGTTCAAATCTGACGGTCTTGTTGACTTTTTAAGAAGTTCCATGACATGCTGAACTGTTCATATGTACTACATGCACCCAATGGTTTGTCGACATCCACATCATTAGGTCTATATGTGTGTGAAATGTGATGGCGAAGTGCGGAGTTATGGAGAGAGAGACGAAAGTATAGAGAAAGTGGTCAGAAAATGAATAGTATCTAGTCTGTATGTATGGAATACAGTGTCAGTATAGCTTGATAAACGGAGGTTCTTCCCACGGCCCCCGAACGCCTCGTTTCCATCCTTTTTCGCCTCGAAATGTCTGGGCAGCTGGTTACCGGCTGACAACGAGCCAAGTCAGAAACCACCGGTGTGTATTCGGAACTACGGTTTCGGTGCCGAGATACCGTTAATAGTAAAAAGGTAACATTTGCTGTTAAACCTCTTATGGTGTGTGTAAAAACAGAGCTCCAACAAGGCAAGACATTTCAACAAGGCCAATCAAAGTGATTTACACACACAGTAAAATAATTAACAACAAAGAAACATATTGTAAATGACTTTCAAACACAATTAGAAAAGTAATTAAAGAGCCAAGAGGCAGACATAAAAACAAAGGTCAGCATTAATTTAAAAGAAGTGAAGTGTTTCAGCGCACCGTTGTTTCTGGCAGTTTGTTCCAGAACCTGAAAGTTGGCTGTAAAAGGTCCTTTCGCCCGTCTTCAAAAACAGCACCTACCAATAGATATCAAAGTTTTCAAAAGGTTAACGACAGACAGTTCCCAAAACAATATTGCAGCATCATCTAAAGGTCTCTTGCTTATTGTGCAATCTACCGGTTCATCTTCACTCTCACCTTTGGGCATGAAGGATGGGTCACGACCGAAAGAACGAGATCAACGATACAAGCGGCCCAAATGGGTTTTCCCCGGATGGTGGCCTCGAGGGATAAGATAAGAAGTTCTCAGCACTGCTCCTTCACGTTTAGAGGAGCCAGCTGAGGAGGTCTTTTGTTGTAATTAATAAAGTAATAAAGAAAATCAATATACAAGCAAGTAAAGTGTCTAAAGCGCTTTTCACAGACAAAGTCACAAAGTGAAGACATAATATAATAATACATTTTATTTTTAGGCGCCTTACATGACACCCAAGAACACCGTACAATTAAAAAAAAAAAAAAAAAAAAAAAAAACTAAATTAAAAATAATAATAAAAGCTAAGAGGCAACAGAACAAGATAAAAACACAAACAGGAAATCATGGAGGAGACAGTCAAGTGGACACAAATGAAACATATAATGGGGAACTACAGTGAGTAAGCAGATTTGAACAGGTGGGTTTTTAATTGGGATTTGAATATGGTGATTGTGTCTGACTGTCGGATGTGCGGGGGGAGGGAGTTCCAGAGTCTGGGAGCAGTGCAGCTAAAAGCCCGAGCACCCATGGTGACGAGGCGTGGGGTGGGGGCGGTCAGCAGATCAGCAGAGAAGGAGCGGAGGGAGCGAGAGGGGGTGTACTCCATAGGTACAATGAACCCACAAAACACATGTTAAGAAGTCAAAAGCACCAGAGCATAATTAAGACAAAACTTACAAACAAAATTTAAAACAAACACCGGTTACCCAAACAGGAATGTCTTTAAAATAGTTTTAAAAGAGTCAACAGGCCGTAGACGAGCAGGCAGAGCATTCCATAATGTGGGAGCCACTGCTGCGAACGCTCGATCACCGCGGGTCTTAAGGCGTGGGACAGACGGTACGCTCGATCACCGCGGGTCTTAAGGCGTGGGACAGACGGTACGCTCGATCACCGCGGGTCTTAAGGCGTGGGACAGACGGTACGCTCGATCACCGCGGGTCTTAAGGCGTGGGACAGACGGTACACTCGATCACCGCGGGTCTTAAGGCGTGGGACAGACGGTACGCTCGATCACCGCGGGTCTTAAGGCGTGGGACAGACGGTACGCTCGATCACCGCGGGTCTTAAGGCGTGGGACAGACGGTACACTCGATCACCGCGGGTCTTAAGGCGTGGGACAGACGGTACACTCGATCACCGCGGGTCTTAAGGCGTGGGACAGACGGTACGCTCGATCACCGCGGGTCTTAAGGCGTGGGACAGACGGTACACTTTGCCTGTGAGACCTGAGTGGGCGGGCTGATGTGTACAGTAAGGGTGAATTAAGTCGGCCACATAAGCCGGAGTCTGACCGTGCAAAGCTCTGTAGGTTCTGGAGGATTTTGAACTTAATCCTATCGGCTGCAGGGAGCCAGCGAAGGGATCTGAGTATCGGGGTAACGTGGGACCGTTTGTTCGACCGGGAGAGAAGTCTCATTCTGGACTGCCTGCACACGACCAAGTGAAAAGGATCTGAAAGGAGGGAACAGAGCAGCTTCATCCTCAGAGGATAAAGAAGTGCCGCTTACAGTCCCTCTATATATTCACGAAAGGAAACAGCCAACTGGTCCCACCCGTCAATTCTCTTAGGCTTCATCTAAACATTACATCTCCTCATGGCGGGGGAGCGCCTTGGAAACCCCCCCGGTAAAAGCTGTTGCCAGGGAAACGTTTGGGGCCTTCTACGACTCGATTTGGATCGGCAGTAGAAGATAGATGAATGGGAGCAAACCTTTTGGGGATCAGGCTGGATGAAAACACATCTAACGGGGAACCCCTACTGAAGGTGATGGAGCCATATACGGACTTATAATTTAATAGTTATCCATTTATTTTGTTGTTTATAGTAAATCTTCCGTTCAATCTAGTGTTTTTTAAGTTGATCAAATATGCTTTTGTTTTGCGAAGGCTTCATTCTTGTCTGTGTCCTCATCTGATAACTGGTCGTCTACTTCTCGTCCACTCTGAGAAGACATCCTTGGTTGTTTGTCTTCTCCTTCTTTCTTGTCTGTGTCCTCATCTGATAACTGGTCATCTACTTCTCGTCCACTCTGAGAAGACATCCTTTGTTGTTTGTCTTCTCCTTCTCTATTGTCTGTGTCCTCATCTACTACCTTATTCTGAGTCATGCTCAGAGGCAAGTCCTTTGAAAGACAGTCTTCAGAACATTCCCTCCAACATCTCTCTCGTTTTGATTTTCCTCCATTACCTGAACTTCCTTCTGCTCTAATGATTGTTGGCGTTTATAGATCAAACCCCTCGATCCTTTCCGATTGTCGGTCCATGCGACCCTCAGGCTCAGCGTTTCTTATCATCATGACCAAAAAGCATGATAGCGAGTTCCGACCAAATAGATGAGGAATGTCTCGTTTCCCTTTCGGTAATGTGACACTCTTCATTCCTCGGACCAATGCTTCCACCAGCCATCGCCCGTAAGTCCTTCCTCTGGGCCCCGTTTCCTTTTTGAACTCTTCCCATTATTTCCAAATTGCCTCTAACCTCGGAAAGGAGGACAGGCAAAGCGAAATACTTTTTCTCAATATAAAAATTGTTTGAAGTAAACTTTGTAGAAGCACATATAAGAAAACACTGTGGCCAAATATGTAACACTGAGTTGGGTTTTTGTTTTGGTTTGCTAAACTAGTCATTTGTCATTTTAATATGTGTAATATTACATCACAGGAAAAATACATGTGTTTCTAGTTGTAATTCAGTAACATTTCAGTTGATCAAATACTAACAAGATTTGCTCAAACGTAATTGTCTAAACAGGTGTATATATAAGCAGCTGACTGTTAACTTCAATGGAAAGACAATACAATTAAAATAATACTTACATATAACCTTGGAACAGGAGTGGAGGTATGTTTTCCAAGAAGTCCCAGCGCATTAGATAAGATGGACTTTTATTAATCCCTTGTGGGGAAATAGTTTCTCTGCATTTGACCCATCCTAGTGTTAGGAGCAGTGTGCTGCCATTTTGAACGGCCCCTGGGGAGCAGTGTGGGGAACGGTGCCTTGCTCAGGGACACCTCGGTAGCACTTGGTCTTGCCGGGACTTGAACTGGTGACCTTCCAGTTGCCAAGCCAAGTCTCTATCGACTTCGCCACCACACCAAATACATTAAATACTGAAAGTGTTATATTTAGGCCAAATGCGTCCTCTGAGTCAGTAGCATACAATTTCAAAAATGTCTATCCTCATAGTTTGCTGTCCGCACTGAAAAACGGCATGATCCATGCATGCTTCATTGACGGCCAGTGATTGGCTGGAGGCTTGATTGCTCTGCATCCTTCATTTGATTGGTTTAAACTCTTCACCCTTTTGCCATGGACCAATTTGTTTTCTTTTAAGTGTGGCAGCTGATCTTTAGAGGGGAAATAAAAAGTAAAGTATATTATCGTGTACATCACCTGCAGAAGATGTTTCACGATTTCGCTTAATGTCTAATCCTAAATCCTAGTCCTAATGTCTTGCACTAAGAACGAAGTACTTGCACTAATGTCCAATTTATGTTTCTTGTTGATTGTGTTTTTTATAATAATAATAATAATAATACTACATGGGACTTATTATAGCGCTTTTCATGAAACTCAAAGACGCTTGTATATATATATATATGTATTACTTACTTTTATACCCTTGTTTAGCTAGAACTTTCTTAATGTGTTATATATATATATACAAAAATATTTATACAAATGTATCGGTGGAGTATAACAAACAGGAGACTATACCGATTGTAAGTCGCTTTGGATGAAAGCGTCAGCTAAATGTATATTATATAATATTAATGTGTGTAGTGAGTTTGGTAGTAATAAAACTGTATAATAGTAACGTTATTGAGATTATACACTATAAATATCCCTAAAAGTATTCCAAACCATATTCTTCCAAACTCTCTGCTGTAGTCTGACCACCAGGAGACTCTTGATGTGTGTAGTGGGTAGTAATATACTGTATAATAGTAATAATAGTAATAGTAATAGTAATATACTGTATGATAGTAACGTTATTGAATATTTTGTATTCTCTTTTTTCGGAGTTGCACTTTGCAGACGGTCCCTGAGCACTCGTTTCTTCTTCGGCTGCAGATAGAGACCAATGTCTCCAGTTTGGAGGACGGCACGTATTGGCTTTTTTTGATCAACATGTGATTGTAGTTCGTTGTCAACCTTACCACGGTACTTAGGAGACGTCATTTGTGTCTGAACAACATTTTGTTCATGAGTTATTGATCCGTGAAATCTGAATCTGCCAATATCGTTCCAACTGTACTGAACTGAGCGACGGCCACCACGCCCACACAAACAACACAGACAGGGGAAACAAACCCAAAGGAGACGGCTGGAGCGGTGCAGCCACCACCGGGTAAGCACGAGGCAAGAACATATTGTACTTGTATATTGTGCCATCAAGAGAATACATTGCACAAATTGACTTTTTGCTCGGACCTTTATTTTTACCCATGCTCCTCTGACGGGGGCCTCAGCGGCACTTGGTTTTGAGTTCTATTTCTGCTATATTTTCCTTATGATTTTGGCCGCTTCAGAAGGAAAGCAATGGATGGGACAAAGGGTGAATCTAAAAGCCATGTTATTGTTGATAATATCTTCTTAGAAGCTCATGTACAGTCAGGTTTTTACAAGTAAATAAAGATAAAGATAAAAGCAATACAAAACTGGAACTCTCTACCCACTCAAATCAAAGACATACACATCCCACCTTCACAGCTCACTTAAAAACATGGTTCACTGGGAACTACACTTGCACCAAGTCTGTGTTGAGTATGGCGTGAGTGTTACATGTTGTGTTACATGTTGTGATCATGGATGTTGCCCTCGTTTCTGCGATGTGATTGTGATGTGCTCTACAGTATGTGACATGTACTGTATGTGGTAATGTCTGTTGTTTATCCTCTCTTGTCCTTTCGCCTGTATCTACTTGTCTTTCATCCTTTTTATTTAACTAATGCTGTTGATGTATTGTAATTTTAGGGCGTCTATTACCATCTGGCCGGGGACAAAGCCTGGAAATTAGCCATGTCGGCTAAAGCTGCTCCATTTACTGTTTGTGTGACGGTGCATCGATGGGGACCGTCCACGATACTATAAATAACTAAACTAAAAGTGTTGGGAAAGAGACGTTCAGGCGCCTCTGCTGGAAGTGCTTTCCCAGCGACCCAACACTAGATGATGGAGAATTGGAATTAATATTCTCCATTCAGTTCAAAATACAGAGTTTATTGATGTTCAGATCTACTCACCTTAACACTTCTTGGCTATCCAATATTCTATTTTAACCAACATTAAAGCTGAAGAAAGATCAGCGTTAATAATACTATGAACGACTCAAACATATGTGTACAAGAATTGATTATTACAGCAATGCAGTCATTACATCAGGGGTGTCAAACTCAAGGCCCGGGGGCCAAATCCGGCCCGCGACTTCATTTATGTGGCCCGCAAGAGCTTGCAAAGATTATAATACGTTTATTATACGGTTACATGCCACTTTACAGAAGCAGGTTGCCCATAAACTACATGTCCCACAATGCATCTCGTTTTTGTGACATCCACTGAAGACACTTGCAATTATTTGCCCTGGACTTCTGCTTTCAGACGTAGTTAATAAGGAAGTTATTACCCTATCCAATAATAATCCAATTCAGAGGCAATAATGTAATATTAATACATTATTTTATATATATATTATACATTTATATATGATTTATATAGTTACAACCGGCCCCTTGAGTGCAACCATAATGCTAATGTGGCCCGCGATGAATTGAGTTTGACACCCCTGTGTTACATCATCAATCATCGCATCCATGTATCTATCCATCTATCCATCATGCATGCAGGACAATGCAACACGTGCATTGCACCACATGTTAACATAGATAGTCTCCTTCCAAGGTGCTTTAATCACATCAAGATTCTGCACATATTTTAATCAGGTCTGAGTGGTAATGTTCCCTCTGAGCCTCGACGCTGCAATAATGACTCCAATAAAACACTTCCCTCACCTTTGGTAAAATCATGCAGATTCTTCAGCTTGTAAATGAGAAGAGTTGCAATCAAATGATTATCTGGCTGAGGAGAAACACAAATCAAATCCGCCATTTGCATGCGTGGAAAAATGAAACCAAAACACCTTCAATCACGCAGCAAACTTTCTCAATTATGCAACTATGTTCGCAATTTTTAACAGATTCCATACACGAAGATATGTTACGCTCAAAATAGAAAATACTGAAGTATAAACATGCAACAACAAACACACATTTAAAACCTCTCATCGTCCTCACTCATTTTCAGGTGTGTAGTGTCTCTACTTTAAAGAGTCCTCTCCTGCTGATGTTCAGGTGTATATCAGTGTGTAGTGTCTCTACTTTAAAGAGTCCTCTCTCTGCTGATGGTCAGGTGTATATCAGTATGTAGTGTCTCTACTTTAAAGAGTCCTCTCCTGCTGATGTTCAGTGTATATCAGTATGTAGTGTCTCTACTTTAAAGAGTCCTCTCCTGCTGATGTTCAGGTGTATCAGTATGTAGTGTCTCTACTTTAAAGAGTCCTCTCCTGCTGATGTTCAGGTGTATCAGTATGTAGTGTCTCTACTTTAAAGAGTCCTCTCCTGCTGATGTTCAGGTGTATATCAGTATGTAGTGTCTCTACTTTAAAGAGTCCTCTCCTGCTGATGTTCAGGTGTATATCAGTATGTAGTGTCTCTACTTAAAGAGTCCTCTCCTGCTGATGTTCAGGTGTATATCAGTATGTAGTGTCTCTACTTTAAAGAGTCCTCTCCTGCTGATGTTCAGGTGTATATCAGTATGTAGTGTCTCTACTTTAAAGAGTCCTCTCCTGCTGATGTTCAGGTGTATATCAGTGTGTAGTGTCTCTACTTTAAAGAGTCCTCTCCTGCTGATGTTCAGGTGTATATCAGATGTAGTGTCTCTACTTTAAAGAGTCCTCTCCTGCTGATGTTCAGGTGTATATCAGTATGTAGTGTCTCTACTTTAAAGAGTCCTCTCCTGCTGATGTTCAGGTGTATCAGTATGTAGTGTCTCTACTTTAAAGAGTCCTCTCCTGCTGATGTTCAGGTGTATATCAGTATGTAGTGTCTCTACTTTAAAGAGTCCTCTCCTGCTGATGCTCAGCGTATATCAGTATGTAGTGTCTCTACTTTAAAGAGTCCTCTCCTGCTGATGTTCAGGTGTATATCAGTATGTAGTGTATCTACTTTAAGAGTCTCTCCTGCTGATGTTCAGGTGTATATCAGTATGAGTGTCTCTACTTTAAAGAGTCCTCTCCTGCTGATGTATATCAGTATGTAGTGTCTCTACTTTAAAGAGTCCTCTCCTGCTGATGTTCAGGTGTATATCAGTATGTAGTGTCTCTACTTTAAAGAGTCCTCTCCTGCTGATGTTCAGGTGTATATCAGTATGTAGTGTCTCTACTTTAAAGAGTCCTCTCTGCTGATGTTCAGGTGTATCAGTATGTAGTGTCTCTACTTTAAAGAGTCTCTCCTGCTGATGTTCAGGTGTATATCAGTATGTAGTGTCTCTACTTTAAAGAGTCCTCTCCTGCTGATGCTCAGCTGTATATCAGTATGTAGTGTCTCTACTTTAAAGAGTCCCTCCTGCTGATTTCAGCTGTATATCAGTATGTTGTCTCTACTTAAAGAGTCCTCTCTTGCTGATGTTCAGGTGTATATATCAGTCTGTAGTGTCTCTACTTTAAAGAGTCCTCTCCTGCTGATGTTCAGGTGTATACAGTATGTAGTGTCTCTACTTTAAAGAGTCCTCTCCTGCTGATGTTCAGGTGTATATCAGTATGTAGTGTCTCTACTTTAAAGAGTCCTCTCCTGCTGATGTTCAGGTTGTATATCAGTATGTAGTGTCTCTACTTTAAAGAGTCCTCTCCTCTGATGTTCAGGTGTATATCAGTATGTAGTGTCTCTACTTTAAAGAGTCCTCTCCTGCTGATGTTCAGGTGTATATCAGTGTGTAGTGTTTCTACTTTAAAGAGTCCTCTCCTGCTGATGTTCAGGTGTATATCAGTGTGTAGTGTTTCTACTTTAAAGAGTCCTCTCCCTGCTGTTCAGGTGTATATCAGTATGTAGTGTCTATTTTAAAGAGTCCTCTCCTGCTGATGTTCAGGTGTATCTCAGTATGTAGAGTCTCTACTTTAAAGAGTCCTCTCCTGCTGATGTTCAGGTGTATATCAGTATGTAGAGTCTCTACTTTAAAGAGTCCTCTCCTGCTGATGTTCAGGTGTATATCAGTATGTAGTGTCTCTACTTTAAAGAGTACTCTCCTGCTGATGTTCAGGTGTATATCAGTATGCAGTGTCTCTACTTTAAAGAGTCCTCTCCTGCTAATGTTCAGGTGTATATCAGTATGCAGTGTATCTACTTTAAAGAGTCCTCTCCTGCTGATGTCCAGGTGTATATCAGTACATAGTGTCTCTACTTTAAAGAGTCCTCTCCTGCTGATGTTCAGGTGTATATCAGTATGTAGTGTCTCTACTTTAAAGAGTCCTCTCCTGCTGATGTTCAGGTGTATATCAGTATGTAGTGTCTACTTTAAAGAGTCCTCTCCTGCTGATGTTCAGGTGTATATCAGTATGTAGTGTCTCTACTTTAAAGAGTCCTCTCCTGCTGATGTTCAGGTGTATATCAGTATGTAGTGTCTCTACTTTAAAGAGTCCTCTCCTGCTGATGTTCAGGTGTATCTCAGTATGTAGTGTTCTCTACTTTAAAGAGTCATCTCCTTCTGATGTTCAGGTGTATATCGTATGTAGTCTCTACTTTAAAGAGTCCTCTCCTGCTGATGTTCAGGTGTATATCGGTTGTGTAGTGTTTCTACTTTAAAGAGTCCTCTCCTGCTGATGTTCAGGTGTATATCAGTGGTAGTTTTCTACTTTAAAGAGTCCTCTCCTGCTGATGTTCAGGTGTATATCAGTATGTAGTGTCTCTACTTTAAAGAGTCCTCTCCTGCTGATGTTCAGGTGTATATCAGTGTGTAGTGTTTCTACTTTAAAGAGTCCTCTCCTGCTGATGTTCAGGTGTATATCAGTGTGTAGTGTTTCTACTTTAAAGAGTCCTCTCCTGCTGATGTTCAGGGTATATCAGTATGTAGTGTCTCTACTTTAAAGAGTCCTGTCCTGCTGATGTTCAGGTGTATCTCAGTATGTAGTGATTCTACTTAAAGAGTCCTCTCCTGCTGATGTTCAGGGTGTATATCAGTATGTAGTGTCTCTACTTTAAAGAGTCCTCTCTGCTGATGTTCAGGTGTATATCAGTATGTAGTGTATCTACTTTAAAGGTCCTCTCCTGCTGAGTTCAGGTGTATATCAGTATGTAGTGTCTCTACTTTAAAGAGTCCTCTCCTGCTGATGTTCAGGTGTATATCAGTATGTAGTGTCTCTACTTTAAAGAGTCCTCTCCTGTTATGTTCAGGTGTATATCAGTATGTAGTGCTCTACTTTAAAGAGTCCTCTCCTGCTGATGTTCAGGTGTATATCAGTATGTAGTGTCTCTACTTTAAAGAGTCCTCTCCTGCTGATGTTCAGGTGTATATCAGTGTATGTAGTGTTTCTACTTTAAAGAGTCCTCTCTGCTGATGTTCAGGTGTATATCAGTGTGTAGTGTTTCTACTTTTAAAGAGTCCTCTCCTGCTGATGTTCAGGTGTATATCAGTGTGTAGTGTTTCTACTTTAAAGAGTCCTTCCTGCTGATGTTCAGGTGTATATCAGTATGTAGTGTCTCTACTTTAAAGAGTCCTCCTGCTGATGTTCAGGTGTATATCAGTATGTAGTGTCTCTACTTTAAAGAGTCCTCTCCTGCTGATGTTCAGGTGTATATCAGTATGTAGTGTCTCTACTTTAAAGAGTCCTCTCTGCTGATGTTCAGGTGTATATCAGTATGTAGTGTCTCTACTTTAAAGAGTCCTCTCCTGCTGATGTTCAGGTGTATATCAGTATGTAGTGTCTCTACTTTAAAGAGTCCTCTCCTGCTGATGTTCAGGTGTATATCAGTATGTAGTGTCTCTACTTTAAAGAGTCCTCTCCTGCTGATGTTCAGGTGTATATCAGTATGTAGTGTCTCTACTTTAAAGAGTCCTCTCCTGCTGATGTTCAGTTGTATATCAGTAGTAGTGTCTCTACTTTAAAGAGTCCTCTCCTGCTGATGTTCAGGTGTATATCAGTATGTAGTGTCTCTACTTTAAAGAGTCCTCTCCTGCTGATGTTCAGGTGTATATCAGTGTGTAGTGTTTCTACTTTAAAGAGTCCTCTCCTGCTGATGTTCAGGTGTATATCAGTGTGTAGTGATTCTACTTTAAAAGTCCTCTCCTGCTGATGTTCAGGTGTATATCAGTATGTAGTGTCTCTACTTTAAAGAGTCCTCTCCTGCTGATGTTCAGGTGTATATCAGTATGTGTGTATCTACTTTAAAGAGTCCTCTCCTGCTGATGTTCAGGTGTATATCAGTATGTAGTGTCTCTACTTTAAAGGTCCTCTCCTGCTGATGTTCAGGTGTTATCAGTATGTAGTGTCTCTACTTTAAAGAGTCCTCTCCTGCTTATGTTCAGGTGTATATCAGTATGTAGTGTCTCTACTTTAAAGAGTCCTCTCCTGCTTATGTTCAGGTGTATATCAGTGTGTAGTGTCTCTACTTTAGAGTCCTCTCCTGCGATTTCAGGTGTATATCAGTGTGTAGTGTCTCACTTTAAAGAGTCCTCTCCTGCTGATGTTCAGGTGTATATCAGTGTGTAGGTTTCTATTTAAGAGTCCTCTCCTGCTGATGTTCAGGTGTATCTCAGTATGTAGTGTCTCTACTTTAAAGAGTCCTCTCCTGCTGATGTTCAGGTGTATATCAGTATGGAGTGTCTCTACTTTAAAGAGTCCTCTCCTGCTGATGTTCAGGTGTATATCAGTATGTAGTGTCTCTACTTTAAAGAGTCCTCTCCTGCTGATGTTCAGGGTATATCAGTAGGTAGTGTCTCTACTTTAAAGAGTCCTCTCCTGCTGATGTTCGTGTATATCAGTATGTAGTGTCTACTTTAAAGAGTCCTGTCCTGCTGATGTTCAGGTGTATCTCAGTATGTAGTGATTCTACTTTAAAGAGTCCTCTCCTGCTGATGTTCAGGTGTATATCAGTATGTAGTGTCTCTACTTTAAAGAGTCCTCTCCTGCTGATGTTCAGGTGTATATCAGTATGTAGTGTATCTACTTTAAAGAGTCCTCTCCTGCTGATGTTCAGGTGTATATCAGTATGTAGTGTCTCACTTTAAAGAGTCCTCTCCTGCTGATGTTCAGGTGTATATCAGTATGTAGTGTCTCTACTTTAAAGAGTGCTTCCTGCGATGTTTCAGGTGTATATCAGTATGTAGTGTCTCTACTTTAAAGAGTCCTCTCCTGCTGATGTTCAGGTGTATATCAGTATGTAGTGTCTCTACTTTAAAGAGTCCTCTCCTGCTTATGTTCAGGTGTATATCAGTATGTAGTGTCTCTACTTTAAAGAGTCCTCTCCTGCTGATGTTCAGGTGTATATCAGTATGTAGTGTCTCTACTTTAAAGAGTCCTCTCCTGCTGATGTTCAGGGTTATCAGTATGTAGTGTCTCTACTTTAAAGAGTCCTTCCTGCTGATGTTCAGGTTGTATATCAGTATGTAGTGTCTCTACTTTAAAGAGTCCTCTCCTGTGATGTTCAGGTGTATATCAGTATGTAGTGTCTACTACTAAAGAGTCCTCTCCTGCTGTGTCAGGGTATATCAGTAGGTAGTGTCTCTACTTTAAAGAGGGAGGGAAAACAGGGATGTTAGCCTTTGCAGACCATTTACATGCACACAAAAACGATAGAAACAACTCTATAGGAAAGGAAATACAAAATAAAGTACATAATGGGGACTCTTAAATTCCTACTTTGTTATCTTCATTACATCGTCTCAATTCTTCCAACAGGACTCTCACCAGTGCAGAATAATGACCAAAGTTGCATGTGTTTGGAAATGACTGTAAAGACTGAGGTTCATATATGTTATAGAAAAGCCTCCATGGGATTGTTGCTGCTTCATCGGCCTATTTCTTCTCTATATGCATGTTAGGTGTTTTCCTGAGTACGTGCGAAATGATGCCTGCGTTAGCTCCACGTTCTCTCCCTCTCCGAGTCTCTGTGGGTGAAACAACGCCTAATTGGTGCTTGTCCGTATCAGCGACTCGGCAGCAGACAGTTCGGCCCGCTGGAACCGACTCACCAATTAACGTCTTATTATCCTGACAAGGGATTGCCTTTCCGTTAGATCAGTGTGTGTGTGTGTGTGTGTGTGAGAGATACAGAGGGGAGTTTTTAGCTGCATTAATTCTAAAAAAAAAACACAGTCAATTAGCATTTGTCTTTACGTTTTTGGTTGAAGGTAACATTTGCTGATACGTGAGAAATCCTTGAAAAACACACGTTGACTTTATTGTGATTCTTTACACTGCAGTGTCTGTTTTACACCCAGCGGAAAACACTCCATCCGGGTGTAGTTTGAATATCAGATGTGGGTTATCGAGGGTCATCGAGTCCTCTGGAAACTAAACGTCTCCTTTAGTTTAATCACTTAAACTTTGTCAGTAAGTCACGAAATGTTACGTCCATATCTGACATTACGTAACGGACCTTCTTTTTGTAATCTAAACTTGTTTTATTTACCCTATTCAATTCTTTCGTCACCTGGATCATCCATTGCACAAGGAGGTTTTCCAATGTTTGTATTGAATTGTTACAAAATATTCATCAGTTCAGTTATATGTATTTTAATCTGAATCTACATGTGATAATGATATAGTATATAAAGCACCATCAAAAGACATTCTCCTAAATTGATTTCAGTTTTTTTTTTAATTATTGCAGGACTGTGGTAGCCTATTTACTTAGTGTAAGTCAGTGAGAGTACTCTTATGGCGCGTTTCCACTGCAGCGGGTTAGCTCGCTTTAAGCGTGCGGGGCCCGTTTTTGGTTGCGTTTCCACTTGGCCTAGTACCGGCTAGCGGGTCCTAATTCACAGTTTCTCTGGCCCCATCAAATCGTGGTTCTAGGGCCAGGAACAACCAGGCTGAGTCGGGCTGAGTATGCTAAACTAGAGAGAGAATCGCGTGGCAAGGGGGCTACAACCAGTGGTGTAGTCTACGTGATACGCTGGTATACGCCGTATACCCACTAGAAAAATGCCAGTGATTTCCGTATACCCTCTTAAAAATGAGCGTAACTGATTTGTAACTGAGAAGAGTGATTGCTCATTTCTGCCGAGATGCTCAAAGGGTGAGACGCTGTGTCTGAGAATCACTGACTAGCAGAATGTGTATATTCTGGAGTGGAGCTCTGCAGAGAGCAGGGTGGAGGAAAGGAGGGCAGTGGATCATCACGTGCGGAGAGGAGCAGCGCTAGTTCCACTGCAGCTCGTGGTAGCAGCTAGCTGGTCCTGCTGCTGCGGGTGCAGCGGGTCAGTTGGCGGGAGCACCTGTTCTTCGTGGTCCCAATCCTCCCGGTGTTCATAGTGCACATCGGGATCCTTGTGGATAGCAGGGTTGTCCGTCTGGACCGGCTCCGTTGGATAACGCGGTCGTTTACGCTGACTTGTGACTGTGAGAAATGTTTCCATTTTCGATCTACTGAGAATTAGCCAAGTAACAGTTCACGCAGTAAAGTAAATTACAACGACCCACCCCTGATAGATCCCCGCGAAAATGTATCATATTTATACACATTCTCGCAGCCAAATATGATACATTTTCATATCAAAACAATGGGGTTGCTAAGCCGTTGCTAGGCCAATTGTTGGAGTTGCTATAGCAACTCCTAGATACCCCCTGGCGCCGCCCCTGCTTGTAGCACTTCAAGGATGTTTGCTTGTTCATCTAAGCTGTACAGTACATAGTTTGACAATGATTTATGGAAGATAATAGGGTTGACAAGTTTGAATAAATATCTAATTCATTGAAAATAGGTTTAAAATGATTATTGTGTGATATTTGTGCAGATCTATGCGAAACAAGATGTTTTTTTAAGTGTAGAATATGATGTGTGGGCCAGGACATCTGTAGCATGACCATATTTATTGTATATTACTTGAAAATTGCAGTAGGCCATATTGATATTGATAAAAATGTCGATTAATTGTTCAACCCTAGAAGATAAGTGGGATTTTTCCATCATGTTCATTCTTTTATTTTTTTATTGTAATGTCACTGGCAGTTAAAAGTCACATACAAATGCTTATAATACATTGACATGTTGATAACACATAACCAGTCTCAGACTAGTTATGCATTAGTGAGTGTGATAGTGTTCATGAGGTGTTGCTTCGAGACAGGTGTCGCTCCGCGATGCGTCGCTTAGGATGGATGAATACATTACAGTATAACCCACTACAAAAAGTAGACTACACCACTGGCTACAACTACAACAAAATGAACATATTTGACCGTGATTTAATTGTAATACACGTTTCAAAATGATGCCGAAGTAACAACATACTGATACCGGTTAGTAAAAACCATGAATTAATGCTTTGACAAGTCTGCAGACAGACGGCAGAGAAACACCTTTAAAATGCGTGTTTTCTAAATGGAGCTTGGCTAAGCTAACGTTATATATGCTCCGACCGTCCACACTCACAGCAACGGCCTACAGACATAAATAAACCAGCGACTGTATTCTCCGTGACACAGGCAGTCTGTGGTTTGTACTTGTTTAACTTCTGTCTAGTTTCTGAACAGATATGAGGAGCTGTGAGCTCCGAGTGCTAACAGCTAACGGCTGTGTTGTTTTTCTGGGGCGCTCATTGAAGATGACGTCACGACTCCGCCTACACTGCGTTACCATAGTTACCGCTCCAGTTCCTAAACTGTAATGGAAGCGCAGCATTAAAGTGAGCCGGGCCTAATAAGGAAACGCGCCATTAGATATAAATAAGCCAAACAAATTGGCTCTGTAACTAATTCACCAGCACTAATAAGGTCTTGCTTGCTTGAATCTGCACTTTCCTTGTTTTTCGGAGTTTGATTCTTTATGGATTTTTCACTTATTGTAAATCGCTTTGGATAAAAGTGTGAGCTAAATAATCAATCATGTAGTTTAAAGAAGACATATTTTGCATTTCACTTTGTTCAGGAAGTAAACAAAGGAGTCCAATGGAGATATTTTAGCCTTTGCAGACCATTTACATGCACTAAAACGTATAGAAACACCACAGGAAAAGGAAGACCCCTACACAGCAGAATAGGGCCTCTTTAAATACCAGTTTTTTTTACCAAAAGTGTGAAAAAGACCACCGGATTTTCAGTGTTCGCTCCCAACCTGTTTCATCTGCTCATCAACAACGATTACCTCCAACTTGTTCTTCTCACTTGCAGGTAAACAAAGATTTCAATTTAGGAATTTAGTTAACTCAAAGTGTTGAACGGCACTTTCAATCAATCAATGTTTATTTAGAGCCCAATATCACAAATGTTACATTTGTCTCAGTGGTCTTCACAGTGTGTACAGAATATAGTTGGACAATACGACACCCTCTGTCCTCAGACCCTCTGTCCTTAGACCCTCTGTCCTCAGACCCTCTGTCCTCAGACCCTCTGTCCTTAGACCCTCTGTCCTCAGACCCTCTGTCCTCAGACCCTCTGTCCTCAGACCTCTGGCCTTAGACCCTCTGTCCTCAGACCCTCTGTCCTCAGACCCTCTGTCCTTAGACCCTCTGTCCTCAGACCCTCTGTCCTCAGACCCTCTGTCCTTAGACCCTCTGTCCTTAGACCCTCTGTCCTCAGACCCTCTGGCCTTAGACCCTCTGTCCTCAGACCCTCTGTCCTCAGACCCTCTGGCCTTAGACCCTCTGTCCTCAGACCCTCTGTCCTCAGACCCTCTGTCCTTAGACCCTCTGTCCTTAGACCCTCTGTCCTTAGACCCTCTGTCCTCAGACCCTCTGTCCTCAGACCCTCTGTCCTCACACCCTCTGTCCTTAGACCCTCACATCGTACAAGGAAACACTTCCAGAGAAAAACCCACAGTTTAAAGGGAACATGGAGAAACCTCAGGGAGAGCAGCAGAGGAGGGATCCCTCTCCAGGACGGACAGACGTGCAATAGATGCCATGTGTAAATTGAAAGATAATACATTTGCAACATAGGTCGTCCAGATGTTTGGAAATGCATGTGTGGATAATAGGAAGATGAATCCACGAGGATATCCATCCAGGACCGATGATCCAGGACCACAGCCACGACTCAAGATCCAGGGCTCGCGATCCAGGACACAGGACCGCAGGATCATCCATGACTCCGGATCCCGGCGTATATAGACACCAAAAAGAAAGACATGTGGGGAAGCTTGAATTGACCTCATCTAAAAGCTACTCTGTATTTGTTAGAGCCATTTTCATTGAGTTATTATTGTCTAGTTAGGCTCGATAATAATATAAATTAGATTAAACTCACCATCTAAAGGTATTTTTGTGAGTCATCATATGGTTTAAAATGTATTAATTTAAGGCTCACTTATTTGTTATGATATGTGCGTCAGTATCACGTGCACGGCTATATGCCTATATGGTTGATAGGACACAGCTGATGGCGATGAGACGGGGAAACGGAAAAGTCTTTTGACCGTGTTCCTTTTGAAACTTTTAGTTACTATGAAGCAAAGAAATGTGTCCTCCTGTTTCTATGCCGTGTGGACCAATGAATAAAGCTCATCCGATTCAACTACGATTGTTTGGAAACAAAGAGAGACGCGTCAAAACCCACAACCCCGACAAAGGTGGCTATTCAATTGTAGACGAGGATTAAAACGTCACCACAGTATTGAAGCATTAAAGCAGCCTTAATGACACACACTGTATCAACAGCATCTCTGTGGATACACACCTTTAGGCTATCATTACAAATCCAGGGTCCTCTGCACCTTCAGTCATCAATCATCTCACAGACATTCACAAGTTGGTGCGAGTATGGAAGATCTAGCAGACTTATAGTATCTTTGGTACATATTTCAACATCTTGAAGGTTAGTATTTCCCGTAACAGCCGAAAGCATCAGAACGGCTCTAGGACAATGGCTGATGGTCTGATGATTCACAGCTTCCTTGATCTCAGGTCCTTTCTGAATGCGGTACAAGTATCCTTTGTGACTTTTCCTTCGTCCGCTAGATCTTTGTTTTTCTGTACTTTAAGCTCTATTACTTTTTAAACTATACCTCTACCTAATTTATTTCCCCATTATTTTACTTTGACTCCATCTGTCTCATTGTTTCTGTCTCTCTATACCAGGGGTGTCAAACTCAATTTCATCTCGGGCCACATTAGCACTCAAAGGGCCAGTTTTATATATAAGACGATATAAAATACATATCTACATTTTTAATATAAAATAATGTATTATTACATCATTGCCTCTGCATTGGATTTTATCGGATAGGGTAAGAACTTCATAATTAACTACGTCTGAAAGCAGAAGTCCAGGGCAAGTCTCTTCCGTGAGAATGTCACAAAACGATTTAAAAACATTTTGAAAGAAAAGGCAGATTCTGAGAAAAAAGTCAAATTTGAGATGCATTGTGGGACATGTAGTTCATGGGCAACGTGCTTCTGTAAAGCGGCATGTAACCGTGTAATAAACATTATATTCTTTGCAAGCTCTTGTGGGGCCACAGAAAATGAAGTCACGGGCCGGATTTGGCCCCGGGCCTTGAGTTTGACACCCCTGCTCCACACCTTAATATTTTGGTCTGCTATTCTATTTACCTGATGAACTATCTGTGTTGTCTCTCCATCTTTTGTCATGTTCCAAGCAATGGCGCCGCCAGGGGGGGCCATGGCCACCCTGATATATTTGTTTATTTCTGGAGGCGCCACTGGTTCCAAGTGTCTGGATTATCAGTTCCCCGTTTTATTTTGAGAAGTATTTTCTGTGTGTTTTCCCGCCTTTTTTAGTGTCTGTCCTTAATTGGTTTCACCTGTTCCCCGTTAGACACGCGACCACCTGACCTTCATTGTCATCTCTCGGAAACTTATCATGAAAGTCTATTCTTTGTATTAGTGTTGTCGTGCCCCTTTGTTCTGTGCCCTCTGTCTTAATGTGAAAAGTATTCCTCCTCTCGTTTCAGATCTCCATGCTCCCCGATGTGTCTCCTGTGTTCGTGATTGGTTTGCCCGCCCGGATTGTTTCCACCTGTTCCCCTCACCTTGTGTATATATCGTGTTAGTCCCCACCTGTCCAGCCAGTGCCAGTTCGTTTCTTATTCATGACCACGTTCAAGCCTGCTCCATGGTCGGATCCTGTTTTCTCATGATCACGATTATTGCATTTAGTTTTTCCTCGGAAGAGTGATTTTGTGTTTCTTGTTTTTGTTACTGTGTTAATTCCAGTAAAGTCTTTATTTTTGAATACGACCCGAGTCTGAGTTGTGCCTCTGAGTTCATGCCTCTGAGTTCACCCCTTGGCATTCATTCCCGAGTACAGCTTGTATTTAATTCCTGGTTGTCTCTCTTGTTTTTGTAGCATTCGTGTAACATGAAGTTATGTTCAGATGTGTGTCTTTTCCCCAGTATTATTCTCACACGTTTCTCTGCTTCATAAAATGGGTTTGAATCCAACTCAAAATGTGCATAATAAGTGGTTGAGGGGAAACACGTTGGGTATCAATACAAGGAACGTTGAATGGAAACAGATTTAGCGAATGAATACTGGAGAGAGGTCACATGATCGCTGGACACAGATCTGACTTCCTAATAAAGTCATGAAACAAAAACAAACATCACATTTCTGTCGGATAACTTCTTGAGGATTCATCCGCATTTCATTTGAAAGCACGTAATGGTAGCGAGGCAAGGCAAGGCAAAAATGAAAGACATTAAGCATTAAAAAAAAAAGCTAATAAAATAAACATTAAGGAAAAATACATGGATAAAAGTTACAGTGCAGTCTAAAATATGAATAGTTCAATTAAACATTACAAGAAAAAGTACATGGAATAGCGAATTATAACTGTATTTATCTGCATTTACTTTAAACCATTTGAAGGGGCGATTTGATCGTTGTTTTCTTTGCTTGCCTCCTTTCCTTCCTCGCTGTGTTAACTTTCTTTTAGCATTTGTCTCTCTTCCCCTCTCTGACCTCTGCATGTCCGTCTCCATTAGTTTCCTCTTCATCTCATTCACCGCCTCATCTTTTAGTTTCTGTTCCACCCTGACAGCGAAGTCCTTCAGAGTCTCAGTCCTTCCTCTTTCAGCTCACATTAAACTCTCTTTCAGCTTCCTTTCATTTTAGTTTCTCCATTAGTTTCTAATGTTATATCAGCAAGGATGAACCTTTTATAGGGTGTGTTGTTGTGTCAAGCCTTATTATTGGAATCTGTAATCACTTAACATTTGATTATATAACCAACATAAAGAAAAAAATACTTCTTGACAGTTCTTCCTGGTGCGTCCAAAGCTCTCAATGATCTTTTCACAAATACATATAATAAAGGTGATGTTTGCACGGGATTAGGGATGTCCCGATCACCTTTTTGGCTCCCGATCCGATTCCGATCATTTGATTCTGACAATCTGCCGATCCCGATTTTTCCCGATCCGATCTTTATGCAATGCATTAAGAGAAAAAAAAGGTAACAGATAACGGCTGGTCATCCAACGCGATGAATTCAGCTATCTTGGCTGTTATTCTTTTGGCCTTTTCACTGTTCTGGGGCAGTTTCTCTTTCCTTTTGAAAGTCTCTGAAAGTGTTGGTTGTGTCAGTGCCGTTACCCGAGTGGCCGCTGTGTACTCGCCGTGTGTTGATGGTGTTTGTTTCTCAGGTAGCGTGTTAGATTGGTCGTGTTGAATGTAGCTCTGTTCTTTCCACCACGCGGAACCTCCGCCTTGCAAACATTGCATCTGGCTGTTACACTGCCTTCGCTTTCAATTTCATAATACTTCCAAACTCCTGACATTTTTTCTGTCCCGACTCCCGAGTCACCAGCTGAACGTAGCCTCTCGTTAGCTTGCTGCTACTATTAGACGCTGCGCCCACTCTGTTGCCAGATTTCAGAGAAATAAGCAACCAGGTCTGAAAAGCCCAAAAGAAGCAACACATACATGATGTTGTGTAATTTTAAACCAAAACTAAGTCCTCAGTATGACTTTAAGACGTGAACATGGTCATTTTTGTTTTGTAACATTAAATAAATAAAAAATATTTTATATAAATTTTAAAAAATCCCGATATCCGATTTTTTTCTCCTGATCCCCGATTTTTTGAAAATCACGTGATCGGCTCCGATACCCGATCACGTGATCGGATCGGGACATCTCTACACGGGATGATTGGAGGTCTTTAACTGTCATGAAAAGCTTCTATTGAATATACTTTCTGGCAGCTATACAGAGCTGAATTGGGCTGCTAGCGTCTCTGGGTTAAATTAGCAGAATCTGTCCGATGCCATTCTACTTAAAGAGTCTTTAATGTCCTCTGCATGTACAGAAAGCTGTGTTTGCAGTTCTCCTCACAGCAGGACACAGAGGAGTGAAGGCCTCGGGCAGACGGAGAATGCTAAACCTCAGCCGTACATTTCTTTGAGAGGTTTTCCCTCTGAGTTTCCTTGATCCGAGTACACGAGCAGAGGTTTACAACAATGCTCCAGAGTGCAGCGATGCAGAGAAAGGAAACTGTGCTGCATGTCAAATGTGTGCAATACCAAATGTATCGTTCCAGCAAGCAATGTTCGACTGCTAGTTGTCAGAAAAGGGCTTTCGTGTATGTGAGCCGCTTCTTTGGTGTCGCATCACGAGATAATCGTGGTTTTATGTCAACAACTTGTGTGGCAGTGGTGGCGAATCAGTAGGGACTTGGCTTGGGAACTTGGAGGTCACCGGTTCAAGTCCCTGAAAGACCACCCGAGGTGTTCCTGAGCAAGGCACCGCTCCCCATCCTGCTCCTAACACTAGGATGGGTCAAATGCAGAATGCCGATTAAGGGTTCCTTCTCCTCCTTCTGTTGGGGTTTGGTTGATTTTGAACAAAGTCTTGGACTGTATTTCAGAATATAACACTTATTACCATATTTAGATGATGTATAAACATGTTCACAGCGATCATTATGTTTCTCTGAAATACAGTGATGACTGACAGGCTGATATTAACACGGCAGGGGTTTCATCTTATTTATAAATATAGACAAGGTCTTGGCTTTCAGAATATTCAAAAATAATTCGCAGAACACAGTTGATTTATATACGCTTGTTAAAGTACAATGACGAGAGACGAATGGCACTACAACAGGCGGTGTGTTCTTCCTCAGAAAAATACACACTGTACCCTAACTCACCGACTTTCCTGTGGCACGACTTTCTCATCTAAAAACATTCTCGTCCTCGGTGCTACGGGCTTAGAATGAGTTAGCCTATAGCCAATATGATACATGGGGTTTAGAGGTAGTATGGCCCCAACATATCAAGCCTTAAAGCCCCTCTTAAAATAACTTGCAGTAGATACAATTCTGATACTTCTAAATGATGAACCATCCAGAACTCTCAGGTCTTCTGGTCCGCTTTCTGTCCCAGAGTCAGAACTAAACATGGAGAAGGTCAGTTATTATGCTCCAAATATATGATGTTATGGGATGTATTGATTTGATACAAGCAAGTCAGTGTTCATTGTGTACTTTCAACTACGGTATACAGTCCGGACCCACCGGTGGGCCCATCAAGTTCAGCATTCACTGCATTCATTGTGATGAATATAAAATAAGACACTGATACTGTTTTCCTCAATGAACATTTAGAGAAAAATAAATATTCAGGGGCCCTCTCCTTCAGGGGCCTCTCTCCCTCAGGGGCCTCTCCTTCAGGGGCCTCTCTCCTTCAGGGGCCTCTCCCTCAGGGGCCTCTCCCTCAGGGCCTCTCCTTCAGGTGCTTCTCCCTCAGGGGCCTCTCTCCTTCAGGGGCCTCTCCTTCAGGGGCCTCTCCCTCAGGGGCCTCTCCCTCAGGGGCCTCTCCTTCAGGCGCCCCTCCCTCAGGGGGCTCTCCCTCAGGTGCCTCTCCCTCAGGGGCCTCTCTCCTTCAGGGGCCTCTCCTTCAGGGGCCTCTCCCTCAGGGGCCTCTTCCTGGTCTGTTGGTCAGTGTGAGAGTCGGTGAGGGCTGATAATTTATTCCGGGAAATGACTCAGACCTACTAATTGGCCTGACCGAAGTTATCGAGTCTATGTAAGTTTACTGCTTGGCTCAGATCCACCACCGTCAGCAAGATCTCACCTCTACTAACTCCCCGAAGAACCAGGTTCAATCAACTGCTGTTTCAATTCAGACAACTCTCTTAATCTGTTTAAGCGATCCCGAAGGATTTTGATATCAGTAATGTGGTGTGGCCCTACCTAAGTGTGAGTGTGGCAGGGTGCAGTCTCACCTTTGAAGCAGGAGAGGAGAGCAGCAGATGTCTTTTCAGTTGTCCCAGTCCAAAAGGTGGGATCAGTTGATTTGAAGAAAAATAGGTCCAAACTAATACAGGGTTTTTACCTTCTCTCTTTACAACATTATAATCATACTAAACAAAATGATGCTGATGAAACTTTAATTCACATTTAATTACCATCATTTGTAACTTCAACTGCCCAATTCAGTTTGTGATTTGTAAATCTCCCGATAGAATTTAGAAGCATTTCCTCATAAAAGACCGGTGATAATAAAAAGCACATTCAACATTTCATTCACCAAATCAATTCCATACCTTTTTTCCGACACAGGTGGCGGGTACTAACATCCACAAACACACACCTATCTCCCGCATGTATTCGGAGGAAGATCCTCACAGGTGGCGGTTACTAATACTCACACTTCAATTCATTCCACTCATTCAACAAAGGAATTCACTCCGCATTCAACCAAGACATTTGAGATATTTACCAAGTCTGAGAGAACCTTACCGAGAGCTATTACCCAGCTCTGAGGCTCTCACTCTCTCACCCAGTGTCTTTATGCTCAACAACAGGATAGAAAACCTAAAGACACCTCCTCCATACCCATATTGGTGGAAAACTGGGCATGACCAGACATATTCTATGGCTTATGGCAGGGGTGGCCAACCAGTCAGAGGTTAAGAGCCACATTTTGTCTATGTTACTGCAAAGAGCCACATCAAACACACCGTCACTGATACCGCTTGTTTCAGTTTTCTGGAGACAAGATTTCAACCACGTCACTGATGCATTTTTGTGGCATTGGGATATGTATTCTTTAAATCCTCTGGAGCAGAGAGAGGAGCTGTGGATTATTGTTATTGATTATTGCATCAGTGTTTCTTAGGGTCAAAAACACTAAACTCACAACTTCAAATGAAAGCGTTTAGTTTATTTAATAAAAGAGCGCATGTTCAATGTGAAAAGTGACAGTAGTTATAGATTATTTGCAATTTGGTGCTATATATATTTAAAAAAAATTATATATATATTTTGTAAACACCTTGAATTTCAGGGGGGGCGCGGGGCTCCGTTGGCGGGGCGCAGCGCCCCTCCAAGACAATGGTAGGGGAAACACTGGATAGTGTTTAATCAACGATAGGTTTTCCCCCCCTCAAAGGTGATTGGTTCACTGCATCGCAGGTATTATTGTGATTGGCTCTTGGGCCACAAAATTACGTCAGAATGATCAGCATTCAATACTTAACAGACCTACTAAATATCAGGTTTAACTGTCAGGAGTAGTGTTGTCACGATACCAACATTTTGGTTTCGATACCAAGTCAAGAATTGCGATTCCTTTTCGATACTTTTCTTAAAAAAAGGGAAACAGTCTTAAATGTAATTATTGTGCTTTATTCACACCAGAACCAGAACCATAACACAAACTTTTAAACAATGAGAACAATAAATTAAATAAATGACAAGAATTCTCATTAAATAAAATTTAAAACATGTCTCACAGACAGGCCTCGTGGTGTCCGTAGGCTTGCCCTCACTGTCAGAGATATCGCTCAAATACTTCCACATTTCGCTTCTGGCGTCTTTTTTGTCAACAAGCCGAGGCGCAGCGGCAGTTGCACTCCCACTAGGCAGCCATGCTTCTCGTTTTCTCACATGCTCTGGCAGCTAGCGCGTGGCCGCGTGCACGAGAGAGGGAGGCACTTGAGCTGCTTGAGAGGGAGGGACTGCAGGCACGGCTGCAGTGCAGGGAGTGAAGCAGAGCGCTGAACACACACGGCTCTTATTAAAACGGCGCTTTCTCACCGGAGTACTTTCCGCCGTCATTCTTAAAGTACCGATACTAATGAAACGGAGGAATCGTAACGTTTTTAAACGGCAGGGTATCGCGGTATACCTTTCAAGTATCGGTACACACCGTGCAACACTAGTCAGGAGTCAGTGTCTCTCCCCCAAACTCACACATATAAAATTCGATATGAACTGAAGAGCCGCATGAAACTAGGCAAAGAGCCGCATGCGGCTCGAGAGCCGCGGGTTGGCCACCCCTGGCTTATGGCATAAGACACACCTTCCCATGTTTGTGTAAAAAGGACATGACCCCTACTCTGCAGGACTTGCAAAATATTATTCTCGGCTATGACATAACCACCTTTTTGGGGCCTCAATGTGTCCCTCCCCCCCCCCCCCCCGTGCACTGCTGTGAGGGGAGAGGGAAGAAACTGCCTTCTCCCTTATCAGTGACACCCATAAATCAATATAGGCCTTACACTCAACTGAATGGAGGCGCATTTACTGCGAGAAAGTGAGAGGTTTCAAGGTTGCAAGAAGTGTGTGTGTGTGTGTGTGTGTGTGTGTGTGTGTGTGTGTGTGTGTGTGTGTGTGTGTGTGTGTGTGTGTGTGTGTGTGTGTGTGTGTGTGTGTGTGTGGAGATGTTTTTCATCTGCAGGATGAACATAATACACACACACCCATTAATTTCCTATCCATTCTGACCGAAAACATCAAAGGTGTTTCACTGTTGAATAAATCACTCAAAATCAATGCAAGTGGTGATCAGCACGTGTGTATGTCCAGAGGCCGAGTGTGGAGGATAACACAAGGACTTGAGCAATTGGATGAAAACACAATATTTATGATATTTACTTGAAATATATTGCTGAATAATCGGGGGGCAAAAACAGAAAGGATATAATTGGAAAGTGTTAGAAATTAAAATCAATGTTGATATGGTGTAAGTGAATTAAATACACTATTTAATTCAAATCAGTTTTATTCTGAAAACCTGAAGTTCACTAACTATTAACTTAATACTTTTATTCTGAAAATTCTTCATTTACGGCTAGCATTAGCATGTGGCGAAATGCTGCATTTTCAAACGTGAATCGAAGGTGAAATGACATGTGATGTTGTACACTGAGCACGCTGGGGTTAGCACTCATGTATTGACGCTGAATAACGTTATTAGGGAATGTTTAAATAACCACAGAAACCAGAATGATGTAATTAACGATAGAACAAGGCAGGCATTGCATTGGACCCGCCCCCCCGACGACACCGGCTAATAGGAGAAGACCTCAGATGACAACAGGAAGAGCAAGCCAAGGATTGACCTCTTCTACCTACTGACCTGGACTGACCGGGCGGATGAGGAGAGCGCCTCCACTCGCACATTTCATTTTGTACACCACCGCATCTTTTGTGTAATTAAATGCTATAAAGCTTCCCTTGACTCTTTTCAGTCTCTCCTGCTTCAGGGTTCTAGAATACACTAACAAAAGCTAACACTCAACATGTGTTTTTGTGGTCGAAGTGACTGATTGTGTTTGGAGCAGGTCAAATATCAAGACTTCTGCTCCTGTATGACGGCCCCTACACACGGCGGTGTGCGTTGCCGCTTCAAACGCTTCTGCCCATTCACTTTGAATGGGGTGACGTCACGATTCGGCCGAACTGCAATTGTGGGAGCAAAGCGTAGTTTCTCTCGCGGTGCTCGCTGCAAAAGTAGAGCAAATGTTCTACTTTTGCCGCCTCGACGGAGGCGTCAGCCAATCAAATCCCTCGTATGTAAATCTGACAGTACAAGCAGCAGCCAATCAAACCGGGTGTATGTTGGGAGAGCCAGACCGCAGTTATTTCCCATATGTCAACAAATGGAGGAGAAAATGATCGTGGCGGTAGGGGAATCACCTCTTCACATACAGGGATACAAACCGGAGGAGCCAGGCATGGGGGGAGGGTGGCAGAGGACAGTGGGGGAAACTGGTAGGTTTTCGCCTGTTTGGGGAGTTTATATCCAGTGTACTTCGTTTGAATGGACAGCTAGCAAGCATAGACAGTATATTTAGCCAGCATGGATGTAGCATGAAATGCTTTGCTTTGTATGTCCGGGGCGGGACATTCATGTGGTTGGTTGTTGGTCGCGTTGCTCGCGTTGACTCCCCAAGCTCAAGACACGCCCACCGCCAAGCGGCAACGCACGCCGCGTGTGTAGGCTCCGTGAGACATTTCACCGTTTTTAATCTTAAAAGGAATGTGTTATATATTTTGTTCTACGTATAGCATTTACATCAATTCCAAGCTAACATAATCCTTTCGCCCCGTTACGAGGGGGTGAGTCCAGCGACAAGAGACCTTTGAGTATCTGAAGATGATGATGTGATGCTGAAGCGGCGATAACCTTAACCATGAGGAATATAATATACGCTGTCCTGATGAGCCCAGTGCACGGTCTGACAGGCTAACCGCTAGATAAGCCCTCCCCTAATAAAGTCATATCTGTGGAGAGACCTTTAGTGACTCTTCAGCTCAAGGGCGCTAACGTTTGGAATGCAAGGCAAGCTGCCGTATGGAAATGAAACCAAAGATATGGAAGAGTGTGGGACTGGAGATATATAAAAAAATGCTGAATGATCAGAGTTTAAGGAGCATTTAAGTGAACATTATTATTGATATAAATCTACTGTTATAAGTACAGGAAGATAAGAGGGCTTGATAACGTCACGTGTTTAAATATCTTCTATAATTGAATTTTGATTAGTGAGTTAAGTGCAACATTTGAAACATCATTAATGCTAACGGTGCTCCAGATTTACAGTATGTGTTAATAGGCAAGCTTTTTGCTCATCACATTTAGAAACAGATATTTTTCATGATCTAGATCAGATCAATTTCTGACAAACTTTCTCGTCTTAAAGTCTTTGGTTAGTTCTTTTCAGAAGCATCCTCATTCCGCCTAAGGCCCAATTCCACGTGCTGATCCGAACCAACGAGCGTGGAGGGGGAGTGGCTTATCAAGCCCTCAAACAGCGAGTCTGCATCGATGCGGACTCCACCTGCTGCACTGCCTGACGGACTCAACGCTGTGTGTGTCCGTCGGAATGAAGCCGTTTACTAATAGTTCCGATAAACTGCACAACAAGATAGACGTTTAATATCGTCATACATGTAAACAACTTCATGTTTTGGCATTTCCTGTTTCTGCCAGAGAGAGGGGAGTTTGTCCAAAAGCTCGCCGCACATCCTCCACCTGGAAGGAGGGAGCCTCGTTTAGCTGCGAGTGTCAATCAGCCACGGAGGGGGTGGGTAGGTCGTGGTTTGGAATTGGGCCTAATTTTCTCTCTCTCTCTCTCTCTCTCTCTCTCTCTCTCTCTCTCTCTCTCTCTCTCTCTCTCATATAGAAAATGTGACTGTACATGGGAAATGAGAATGGGGCGTTAAATGACCACAACCTGTCCTTAGAGCTTTTCGCAGCTTCCCATGAGGCCACTTTGGCTGCTCGGTGAATACTAAGCCTTCAGCAATCTGCCCTCTCTTGTTTGTAATCATGTATCAAAGGCGAGGGGAGTGTATCTACTGAATACTGGCTGTCTGGTTGGCTAATAATGGAATGGCTAACCATAGCGAGTGTCCACTGTGACGACACACTGATGGATGAACAGGTAATCATATAATGCATCAATTATTAATGGGTTCCCTTGTTATCAATCACCTGGGTGTGTGTGTGTGTGTGTGTGTGTGTGTGTGTGTGTGTGTGTGTGTGTGTGTGTGTGTGTGTGTGTGTGCCACGGCGGTCACGCATGAGTGGTGAGAGGAACTCGCTCACCTTTTCTAACATCTAAGCTCACAGACACCCGTTGAACTGCCATCGTTATTGCAGTGGGGATATAGGATGTCTCGTTTCCACGCTGAGATTGGCCTTTAAACAAGCCCTGAACTGCGGGCGGGTTTACAAACAACGTCTAAACGTCTGCGACCCAAGCCCAACACCGGCCGGAGATGTTCGTGTAGACTTCGAGCAAATGTGCGATTATAGTCAGATTGTGAGTGGACTACTTTCCAGAGAGATGAACGAGCGTGCAGGGCGACACTGGACACAACACTGCTCCAGGTAAGATCTAACTTTGCTGTTACTCTCGGAGGCGCAGAGAAGCGGGGCAGACGGGTGACAATCCTGACCAGCGCTTTTTTCATTAATGGAATATTCTCCGCGACGCAACGAAACTCGCGTCCCTACGGATTCCAGCTTCTGAAATGTGTCGCCAGAATCCTGAAGAAATTCCCTCTTTCTGCTGACTGCCCGGTGGACCTTACAGCTGCCTCGCCGACACCTTGGGTAGAAATGCAGCTTCGCTTCCTCCGTGAGAGAATACAACCAGCGCTGCGGCCCGCCGGGAAAGAGACACAACGGCAGCCAAGGAACGTCTCCAGGAACAAGCTGGCATATCTCTGGCAACGCCGCAAATCAAAGGCAATCGATATCATTTTAAATAACAGCTGTTTTCCGGAAACCCCGCCCACTGTTAGTGAAACAGCCAATGTGTACGACTACTATAAAGCCAAATGTCAAACTGTGCCGAGGGCTACTCCCCTGGCCACGCCTCCTTGGTACAATTTCATTGACCGAATAGAGCCATGCTATTTCCCAGACACCCAGGACTTTACACCAGAGGAAGTGGATGCAGTTCTGGCTTCTCTTCCGAATAACAAGGCTCGTGGATCTGATGGGGTCATCTATGAGAGGCTGAGAGCTACCAGGCCCACGTCAACACACACACACACACACACACATCTTCAATGCCTGATCAATGAGAAGGCGTCTGCTTCGTGGAAAGAGGCCCTCATTCACAGGATACCAAAAAAGGAAAATGTCCCAGATGATCCTTCCACTTGGCGGGACATTTCACTATTGCCCACAAAGTCTTTATGAAGTGCCTACTCACCCGCATCTTACCCTGGCTGTGGACACAGGGATTCTCTCCCCCCATCAGAAAGCATACCAACAGACGGAATGAACGAACATGTGTTTTGCTTAAAAACGGAATAGATGATTTCAAACATGGATCATCTAAATTCTACACGGTGTTTTTGGACTTTAGAGACGCGTTCGGTTCGCTCTCCCATGAGGTGATGCTCCAAGCATTAGAGGAAATACACCGGCCTCAGCCTTTTGTATCCAATGTGTACCAAGGTTCTTTCCTCCAGGCTGTCTGTGGGCAGCCGCTCACAGAGCCCATTGCACTGAAGGTGGGAATAAAAGCTGGCTGTCCCTGGAGTGCCGTGAACTTCATCCTAGCACTCAACCAATGGATGAAGTGGATTTACCAGTGCGCTCCGCTGCATGTCAAATCCCCAAATCCTGTTCAGGGATACGCAGACGACGTGCAGGTGTCATCACGACAAGAGGATGTCATCATTGACATGCTGGCGCTCACTACAGAGTTTCTCCACCTGATTGACTTGTCCCCCTCCCCGTCCTCATGAAGTTCCAGCTGTGAGAGAGGTGTCTTTGCCAATGTACACATCCCTCTCAAGGCACTGAGAGACATGACAAACAAAACTGTCCAGCTGGTCAGAAAGTGGGTGGGCCTCAACACACACTCCACACGGGGCATCATCTTTCTCCCATGTGGAGAGGGGGGGCTGGGAGTCCCCAATGTCCAGTGGACCTACATAGCCACCAGGCGAGCCCACCTGCTCCACATGCTTAACAATGATGTTGTCACCGTAAGAGAAATGGCCAGGGCCTCTCTCCTGCTGGATCTACACAGAAGGAAGATCCCCCTGGCCAGCGCAGACCAGACCTCGGCTTCAGGAGGAAAGACTCTGGGAAACTGGACTCTCAGGCCAAGGGCTTCGGGGTCTGGTCTGACTGGCCAGATCTCAATGACCTCTGCAATCGGACTGGAGTCCAGCTGAAATGGACACGACTCAAACACACAGACTGAAGTCCCGTCTCTGATGAACTGATCACTGACCCCGTGTGGTTGTGAAGGCCGACATCACAGCACCTCAGGAAGAGACTGTGGAACTGCACGGAGACTCTGCAAGGAGGGTTCTGCTCAGCATGAAGCAGTCTGAGATTAGGCAGCACTGGTGTGGACTCAGACTGCAGGGTAGAGCTGCACGATTAATCGAAAAAAGATCGTGATCTCGATTCAGACACCTATGCGATTCTCATTTCTAAATTACGGCGATCCTATGACGTCAAGCTGATTTTTTTTACATTTTCTTATTATTTTGCTTCTGAATAATACCAACTTGCAATGTCAATCATACTTAAGTAAATATACTCTATACATTTAACATTAAAGTACCATGATCGCATCCAAATGGTAGTGTTCTGTCTGTCTCTCCTCCTCTCATGCAGTGGTAACGCTGCAGCCACTAGTGTTGCCAGTTAGGAAGGAATAAGCAACCAGGTCTATGAAAACAAGCGCAAAAGAACATGAGCACTTTAAACCTATATATGTCGGGTCTACAAGCTCTCAACCGCAACAACCATTATTACTAACTACCAAGCAACTTTACAGAAAGATAAGCCCAATGTGGCCTAATAATGAGTATACCTGGCAACACTCACTGACTGCAGCACGTGAGGGCAGGAGGGCGGCGGCGGCAGTATGTTTACAGAAGCGTTAGCATTAGCACTGATTAGCAAAGAGTGACGAGAGCGCCTAGTAGTACAGGAAAAACAGAAATGAGTGACGAGGAGGCCGAGGACAATTACAACAACACCGATGAAAATCCCGGTGGCGACTCTGGCGAGAGTGAGAGGGAAGGTGTGCTTGTGCCGAAAAAGTAGATGGACTGTGCTAGTAGCTAGGCAGCTAGGCTTTATTTACATTTATTCTGAAGCTGTAACTTTATGTTCTGTTCCGTTTTTATATTCAGTACTGACTGCAGTATTTAAGTTAATCCTTTTGATTCAGTGACATTACTACTCAGTGGAGTCTAGCACTTTGTTTAAGTTTATGTTTTTTCAGTGCAGTAGTTGAACTGGGTGCTAGCCGGCTAGGCTTTTTTTATATTATTATTCTAAAGCTGTGACTGTTTTGTTTTTATATTCAGCACTGTGGTGAGGTATTTTGAGTAACTGAAGTGCATTCCTCCCTGTAACAAACAGGTTGGTGTTGTTGTACAGTAGTTGGGTGTCCTGTCACTGTGGACAGGTGCTACTGCAAAGTTTACATTTTGTTATTATAAAGCTGAAAACATTCTATTTTGTATGTTCAGCACTCAGGCAGCAGCAATATCTTTATTTTAGTTACTGTATGTTTTGTTACCAGAGAGACTTGAGTTTAAGTCAAGCACTTTGTTTAAAGCCACAGTAGTTGGCTGTCTAATTCATTTGAGTTACTCCATGTTTTTGCTACAAGAAACTGAGACTTGGATTTAAGTCCAGCGCTTTGATGTTGATGGTGTCTGTTAAAGCCACACTAGTTGGCTCCAGGTTCCACATTTTGAATGTAGTAATGCTTGTTCAGTATTCAGCAACTACAGACTAAAGACAATGTTATATTTTGTTACAAGAGAGACAAATGTTGTCTGTTTAAATTTATTGTACTCACGTGACGTCTAAGAGTAAGAGTGCAATACATATTTTCATTGAAACGATGAGAATCGTGTGAGAATCGTGATCTCAATTCTTATGGAGGAAAATCGTGATTCACATTTGAGCAAGAATCGTGCAGCCCTACTGCAGGGAAAGTCTGTTTGGGGTTTGCTGACCACTCAGTTTCACACTCAGTGTTTAAGAACGCCGCTGTTGGTGAGGATGTTCTGACATTTACCATCAAAGCAAGACTGCAGGTATTACCCACCGAGTACAGTCTGTCCACCTGGGACCCTCGCATCCACATCCATCAGGATTCACAACAACGCCTAGAATCCACTGCACACATAACACATGGATGTAATGCATACAAACGCCTGTACAGTACATAGCCGTCATGACCGTATTGTGGACATTGTGTCGGATGCGGTACGAAACATCTTACCATCTAGCGCAGCAAAGTACAAGCACGCTAGAGTGCTACCAGCATGGTTTGGTTTTACCCATGATGTCTCTGCTAACATCCCAAATACACCTGATGTGGTTTCTGTTGACACCACAGGGAGGTGCTGATATTAGAAGTAGGCTGTGCCTTTGACCGGTGCATGGACCAGGCTTTCCAGGACAAGTATATCAAATACCAACCACTGCTCGATGTGATAACCAGCTTTGGGTACAAGTGTAGATACAGCATACTTATATTCGGAAATCTTGGCCATGGATATAAAAGCACCACGATTGGTCTGGAATGTCAAAGAGAAAAGCAAAACATTGCTCTGTTTCAGCCGCGTGGAGAAGGAGGTGCTATGTGTTCCCCTAAGGAGAAGGAGGTGCTGTGTGTTCCCCTAGGGAGAAGGAGGTGCTGTGTGTTCCCTAAGGAGAAGGAGGTGCTGTGTGTTCCCCTAGGGAGAAGGAGGTGCTGTGTGTTCCCCTAAGGAGAAGGAGGTGCTGTGTGTTCCCCTAAGGAGAAGGAGGTGCTGTGTGTTCCCCTAGGGAGAAGGAGGTGCTGTGTGTTCCCCTAAGGAGAAGGAGGTGCTGTGTGTTCCCCTAAGGAGAAGGAGGTGCTGTGTGTTCCCCTAAGGAGAAGGAGGTGCTGTGTGTTCCCCTAAGGAGAAGGAGGTGCTGTGTGTTCCCCTAAGGAGAAGGAAGTGCTGTGTGTTCCCCTAAGGAGAAGGAGGTGCTATGTGTTCCCCTAAGGAGAAGGAGGTGCCGTGTGTTCCCCTAAGGAGAAGGAGGTGCCGTGTGTTCCCCTAAGGAGAAGGAGGTGCCGTGTGTTCCCCTAAGGAGAAGGAGGTGCTGTGTGTTCCCCTAAGGAGAAGGAGGTGCTGTGTGTTCCCCTAAGGAGAAGGAGGTGCTGTGTGTTCCCCTAAGGAGAAGGAAGTGCTGTGTGTTCCCCTAAGGAGAAGGAGGTGCTATGTGTTCCCCTAAGGAGAAGGAGGTGCTGTGTGTTCCCCTAAGGAGAAGGAGGTGCTGTGTGTTCCCCTAAGGAGAAGGAGGTGCTATGTGTTCCCCTAAGTGTTCTGTGCTGCTTAGCCCCGATATGTTTGATTCCCTGTCTGTGTAATATAATTTGTGGAACCAAATAAAGTATTCAAATGTGAGAAGAACAGATACCACAACCACATTAAATACGGTGTGTGTGTGTGTGTGTGTGTGTTGTGTGTGTGGTGTGTGTGTGTGTGGTGTGTGTGTGTGTGTGTGGTGTGTGTGGGTGTTGTGTGTGTGTGTGTGTGTGTGTGTGTGTGTGTGTGTGTGTGTGTGTGGTGTGTGTGTGGTGTGTGGTGTTGTGTGTGTGTGTTCAGAATGAGACACAATGTCCATGTAATAGAGAATGAATGGGTTGAAATAAAGTATTAAAAATGAAATCAGTATTTTGTGTGTGTGTGTGTGTGTGTGCTTCATGTTGGAGCCTCTAACCATGCGTCATTCTGAGTGCGCATTAGTCAAACTGCAGATGAGACACACACTGAGCCGTGCTCTTCCGATTGGGTTTGGATGTGCGTCAGAATGATGGATTCCCAAATGAAGAAGCGTCGTTTCTCCTCGTTTCCGCTAGAACGCCCACTCATGTTCACAGCCAGAGGACCCTGCCACAGATCCGACTGTGACATACCCCTACATAAATACCTCTTTCCGTAATGTCCTTCTACTTTCTGTGGCTTCTTGTTTTCTTTGTCTCGTCAGCCTCTCTATCAGTCAGGGTTGGGAGGGTTGCTTTAAAAAATATATTTGCAGAAATTATTTGGTTATGCAAACCGATTGTTGCAGCAGCTGTTCCGAGTGGCTGGTCTCAGACGACCTTGGAGGTGAACATGCTGGACGTGGAGGTCCTGGGCTGGTGTGGTTACACGTGGTCTGCGGTTGTGAGGCCGGTTGGATGTACTGCCAAATTCTCTGAAACGCCTTTGGAGACGGCTTATGGTAGAGAAATGAACATTCAATTCACGGGCAGCAGCTCTGGTGGACATTCCTGCTGTCAGCATGCCAATCGCACGCTCCCTCAAAACTTGCGACATCTGTGGCATTGTGCTGGGTGATAAAAACTGAACATTTCAGAGTGGCCTTTTATTGTGGCCAGCCTAAGGCACACCTGTGCAATAATCATGCTGTCTAATCAGCATCTTGATATGCCACACCTGTGAGGTGGGATGGATTCTCTCGGCAAAGGAGAGAAGTGCTCACTATCACACATTGTTTCAGATTTGTGAACAATATTTGAGAGAAATGGTTATTTTGTGTTTATAGAAAATGTTTTAGATCTTTGAGTTCATCTCATGAAGAATGGGAGCAAAAACAAAAGTGTTGCGTTTATATTTTTTGCTCAGTGTAGAAAGGCTTCCGAAGACAGCAGCGTGACGGAGAGAGGAAGAACAGATCGTTTTTAATTTTCCAAAAATAATATCACAGGATTGCATCAGTGTTGCAGAAGCTGCTTTGAAGAAAATTCAAGTGTTTCCTCACAAAGAAGCAGTGAAGTGTGACGGCTCTGCTGCTTCCGAGTAAAGAACACTTTAAAGAATCTGAAGGGGATTTTTCATTCAAACACTTTGAACATTAAAGAATCCATTCAACAGTGAGGGCTGTACCATTGGGGAAACATAACTAGTTGGGATCATTGTGAACGATCAATGAACGACCCCCACTGACCCTAACTCTTACCCCCGCATTAACACTATGCAGTGCATTTCATGCAAATCGTGTGAACCAACATCGTGTATTATAGTGTAAACCCAGCATATAAAACTGTATATGTTGCTACCTCTTTTTAAAATCTTTACAGCTCTCCAATCTCAATTCCTAGTATTTTGTCATATTTCACTGTACTGATTTTTTTGTACTATTTATTTATATTTGTCTCTATTTTATTTAATGCTATTCCATATATTTTAAAGGGGACCTATCGTGCAAAATGCACTTTGTGATGTCTTCTCTACATCAACATGTGTCCCCGGTGTGTCGGGAACTCACGCAGCGTCAGAAAATAAAACCCTCTCTCTTTCCCTCCGTACCCAAATCTCTAAAAAACGGGGGAACAACGGAGCTGATCCAGATTTGTCGTCGATATGACGTTAATATCTGAAATGTGGACCCACGGCCCAATCAGGAAGTTGCTATCAGAAACAATGCCCAACTGTTTTGGACGTAATTATGGTCGGTGTTTACATTAGCATCGCTAAACACTCAGAAGCTAACCTGTACTGGAGAGCATGTGTGTGAAGAAGCAGGAAGTAGAAAGGAACTCACCTTGTGGTATAACCGGCAAGAGAGAAAGCCTTTGAGCTCCAGACTGTTTCCGATCCTTGATAATCATGATATGGCGTTTCATCACGGCAGCATTTAGTCTAGACGGTGGTTCTCAAACTTTTTCGATAATGTACCCCCTTTGAAAAAAGAATTCAGCGCAAAAAACTATTTGTTAGGTAAAAAAAGCCTACATAAAGAGGTACAGTACGGCGCTGCACCATCAGTGTCTGATTTATTAAAAACAACAACAGTAACTGAGAAACACTTAAATGCTACATTTCAAATGTTCACAATCCATCACTAAATTCATGGCAAACCAATTTAAGACGACATTAGTTACATTGAACTGATCTTTTTAATAAGTTGTTCCTTAATGTAGTGAAACATGGGCTCGTGCTTCACTGAGGAGCTTTGTCATTCTGACAGGGAGGCACCTGCAGTTATTAGACTTCGTGTTTTAAAATATGTGTAACTCTGTTCATAAAACCCACACTGCTCAAACTTTGTTACTTTTCCTAAAATTAGTATATTTATCTATTTGGGGCGTGGGGGATGAAGAGAGAGAAACATATGAGCATGGGATTTTGACCCCTCATATAAACATATGCATAATGCTGCGCTATACTTTGCGGCCACACGCCGTTGCCAAGCAACGCTTATTGTTTAGGTCCTTTGATAAGCAGGCAGTCATATCATTATCTAGAACTAGCTAGATCTGATAGATTTGGACATAAACGCGAGTGAAGTCTAACCGGACGCGAGAGAGATCAGCTGCTGCTGACGGAGAACACGCAGCTCTTCCGGATCACAGCTCCGCCGCTGACGGACCGTTGAGCGGAGCAAAATTAAATACACTGAGTTAGACCTAACACACTTAGCTAGCTTATCTACTCTGGAACTAGCTAAACTAGTTATACATATATTTATTCTTTACTGTCGGGTCACTCATTACAGGTTCGACGGGCTGTCAGGAGAGGGAGAGGAAAAGAGAGCGCCCCGTTTATTGTTCCCATTTTATTATCCAGAATTACTGTAAACAAAAAAAAGAAAATCCACGTACTGCAGTACTCCAACGTACCCCTAGGGGTCCGCGTACCCCCATTTGAGAACCACTGGTTTAGACAGTAGCTGCCGGGTCCCGCACGAGCTCAGCCCCTCCGTTTTTATTTGAATCAACTTTTTTAATTTTTAAAGCTTTTTACCCAAATCAGCACTTTAGAAACAGGAAGTGAAACAGAGGATATGAGGCGTGGCTAGAATGATCTGTTTGGTGTTTGGAGCAAAACACTTCATAGACATGTTTTTAATATATTTTTATATATCTGAGAGCTACGCTATTGCCTACAAATAACATGACAGGTGCACTTTAATATTTGTTAAGGTCGGACTATTTTTGGTCCTTTTCTTACAAAGTATTTGTCTCTCGTGTTTCCCTAAGCACTGCACACACTTCCAATATATTTTTACATTTCACAACATAATGAATAAGATACTGTTTCCATTGTGTTGAAGTCATTTGTATTCATATATAACGTTTCACAATGAAACCGGAATATACAAAAGAAGCGTGGTTTTTAAATCATAACATTATATACTATTATATGTATTTAAGTGGGCTTTGTGATTTCCTACAGGAGAGATCCTGCATCGATATTTGCCGTTCATTCAATTATTTAGTTTGTTTAGTTCTCAGCAGAGATACAGAAGGAGAGCACATCCTTCCTAGTCTGTCCCCACTGATAGTGAGTCGGTAACTTATTATTAATACAGGTAACGCTTTGCAATACAACGCATAATTAAATACATTATTAATAAGTTGTTCCTGAATAACTCAGAATTAAGGCCTGATGAGACGCTACAGAACAGACTGGGATATACTGTATATTAATACATCATTAGGTTTTTTATTTATAAATCTCTGAGCTTCTCCTGATTAACTATAAACTCATTAATAACTAATTACTTCATCATTGGTTGGCCTTTGTCGGCCCCCTGAAGTAAAGTGTACATCCCTGAGAGAAAGTAGTCCCTCATTATCTCATGGTCTGACCTTTACTTACCCCGACAGTAAAGCATCATTACAAAAGGCCGTTGAACTTTCCAATTCGATGCACATACAATAATGTTGAATTTAGCATTTAGTTATTCTTTATTTGCGTCCTTTCTGCCCAAGCTGGCATTGTTCACACGTTCGAAAATAAACGTTGACTGATTATAAAGTAGTTCATAATTCTACAACATAATGTAAAAAATACCCTATATTCATAAGCTGACACGACGCCCATCGGAAAGGACTATACGTCTAGGTGTAAATGGCTTTGGATTGTTATTTTAAAAATGGGTAACACTTTATTTTAAGGTACACACATTCACCTCCTCTTCACGTCGAAAGAAGCCAGTTGAGGTGGTTCGGGCACCTAGTTAGGATGCCACCTGGGCGCCTCCCTAGGGAGGTGTTCCAGGCACGTCCAGCTGGGAGGAGACCAAGGGGTAGACCTAGGACCAGGTGGAGGGATTATATCTCTTTGCTGGCCTGGGAGCGCCTTGGGACCCCCAGTCAGAGCTGGTTGATGAGGGAAAGGAACGTTTGGGGCTCTCTGCTGGAACTGCTACCCCCGAGACCCGACCACGGAGAAGCGGAGAAGATGGATGGACACATTCACCATCAACTAGTTGTTAATTAACATGCATGTTAGCAGTATATTGGCTCTTTATTAGTCATGACAAAACATTTATTAATGCCATATTCTACAAGCCATTAATTAAGAGTGTGTCCTCAATAACCCTCGAATTAGTGCTTATGTATTTATTGTAAGGAAGTTGCTTTCCATGAGTGAGGGTCTTAATAAGGCACCAGGTTGCGGACTTTTGGTGACAGAGCCTTCAGTGTGGCACCCCCCACCCTCTGGAACTCTCTCCCCCCCGAAATCCGCAGCGCCCCAACCCTGGACATTTTCAAAAAAGCCCTCAAAACGCACCTTTTCACCGAGGCTTTCCCCACTGTATAGTTTAATAGCTTTATTTTTCCGCTACTTCCCCCCCCACCCCCCTTAACCCGTCTGCCTTTTTTCCCCTACTCCCCCCCCCCCTACCCGACTTGTAAAGCGACCTTGGGTTTCCTGAAAGGCGCTATAAAAATATTATATATTATTATTATTATTATTATTATTATTATTATTCTCTCATAATAACAAATGGTCTATTCTTATGTAACAAGACATGAAACTACTTGTGTCAAAATAGCTCAAAATGTGGTTTTTCTAACTCAGAATGTGTTCCCTGTTTTAAAGTGAAGTCTTGTTCATAACCGATAAGATAGTAGTTTGACTCTAATATGTTAAAGAACAACTAGTTGAAGGTGAATATGTACCTTAATCTAAAGTGTTACCTAAACATGTAATGTAATGCCGTCAATTAGCATTGTTTGCACTTTTAAAACTTTGCAATGAACATTATGTGTGAATATTGTACACCACCTCCCAACACTGCACATTGATGCTGCTTTTCTTGCTGATTCTATTCACTTGATAAGTACCACTGCTGTTTGAGAAGGCCACGATCTCACTATCTCTCTGGAGTCTGAGCCTGTGTGTTATGGGCTGTCCAGTGTCGTGTGTATATGTATTGGAGAGCACGCTCTCCATGTGAAGTCTATCGATCCCTCTGCCGTGAAAGAGAGTCGTGATAGGAGGCCATGAAAGTGTCTCTCCATTCAGTCTGTACATCCATGAGACACACACACATGTTACGGAAACTAATCAGTGTGTGTGTGTGTGTGTGTGTGTGTGTGTGTGTGTGTGTGTGTGTGTGTGTGTGTGTGTGTGTGTGTGTGTGTGTGTGTGTGTGTGTGTGTGTGTGTGTGTGTGTGTGTGTGTGTGTGTGTGTGTGTGTGGACTAGCATTACTATACTTATGGGGACCTCCAATGTGTCCCCATAAGGGAGGCGAGTCCCCACACGTGACTATGTAAACAGATGTAGGTCCCCACAAGTATAGTAATGCTAGTCCACACACACACACACACACACACACACACACACACACACACACACACACACACACACACACACACACACACACACATTAATCATTAATTTTAGGATGCAGACTTGGTTAGGGTTAGGCATGTGTTGGTTATGGTTCAGGTTAGGATAAGTCTCCAGGAAATGCATGTAAGTCAATGTAATGTCCCCTGAAGTGATGTATACATGGTGTGTGTGTGTGTGTGTGTGTGTGTGTGTGTGTGTGTGTGTGTGTGTGTGTGTGTGTGTGTGTGTGTGTGTGTGTGTGTGTGTGTGTGTGTGTGTGTGTGTGTGTGTGTGTGTGTGTGTGTGTGTGTGTGTGTGTGTGTGTGTGTGTGTGTGTGTGTGTGTGTGTGTGTGTGTGAAATCCAGCTCCTGGCTGCCGCAGTAGCTTGAGGATAATCTTTAATGAAAAAATAATTGGTCATGTGGAGAAAATAGATGTTGCACTGCTTTACTGCCAGGTACACCTGTGTGTGGGCCTGCTGTCTGTTAGTGCATGTCGGGTTAAGATGAGTGTCAGCGTTGTGAGAATGGAAGGGCTGCCAGCTTTCCTTAGTCTCCACATGTGCCTGCTTGCATGTACGTACTGTATCTGTTCCAACGTGTGATTGTTATGTGTGTGGGCACCGGGTTGGGTTGTAACGGAATACATGTGACGGCGTTACGTAATCAGAATACACAAATCAAGTCACTGTATTCAGCTCGCGTTACATTTGAGAAACGAGTAATCTGATTACAGTTACTTTCGTAAACCTGAAGTGAATACATGTTGGATTACTTATTGGAATTATTGGTGGAAAGATTTACTCTCAACATTTAATATTCATCACAGCGCAGAAAACCTGTCACCGCGCAGATGGACCAACAAAGGGGCGGGTCCGCTCAGTGAAACCATAACAACGACACATGGAGGAACAAAAGTCTGCCTTTAAATCGCGCGCGTGTGTGTGTGTGTGTGTGTGTGTGTTGTGTGTGTGTGTGTGTGTGTGTGTGTGTGTGTGTGTGTGTGTGTGTGTGTGTGTGTGTGTGTGTGTGTGTGTGTGTGTGTGTGTGTGTGTGTGTGTGTGTGTGTGGTTAAACACATCAGCCACACCGCTCTTTAGCCTTCCTAATGGTTCTGAAGGTACACGCAGTGAGGCGGTGCGTGACAGGCTCGTCCCCTCAGAGGCGGAGCTAACCCTCCCGCTGCCTCCTGGCGCTGCAGAGAGGTCATGAAGTGAAGGAGGTGTTCCTTCTATAGAGCAGCTGTGGGCAGCAGATACTGTGAGAGTCACAGACATGAATACATAGATCAAGGCAGACTGGTGCACACTCTCCTGTTTTGCCGATCCGGTGCTTAAACTATAGCTCTACACCCCTGGCCGACATGTCCTTAACATGAAGTCCGAGTTCGACATTTTAATTAATGTCCTGCCAACACTGGCCGGACAGAAGGCGACACACCCGTTCTAAGCCGTGTCCCTCTCCTCACATCCCAAGCTGCATCCCCAACACGTGTATTATGTTGTTTCCTTTTGCTTTTTGTGTCTCCTGTTCACCAAAACATACCCAGGAAAAAGAAAGTAATCCAAAAGTAATATAAAAGTAATCTGATTACTTGTTTAAGACAGGTAACTGTAGCTGTATTCGGATTACTTTCAGAGCCAAGTATTCAGTAATCAGTAACTGATGCCTGGTGGGCACCAACGCTCTCATGTGTGATCCTATGAGAGCAGGCGTGTACATGTGGAAGAAAGGTAATTGCTTCCCGCTTAATTCCTCCCGTCAGTCCATCCATATCGGAACAAAGGAAGAAGGGCAGCTGGTGCGGAGAGTCGTTTGTCCGCCATGTTAAAACGTTGCTAATGGGATTTCCTTGACAGCAGTATGGGATCAAAGGGAGCTGGAGAGAGCGAAAGAGAAATTAGACGAGTTCATTGAGTCTCCTCGAGATGAACTTCTCCCCTACTTGTTTCATTTAGACCCACTTGAATGCAGATGAAAGGCCATCGTGTGATCCACAGTCAACAGATACTTCCTGTCATGTTCAGTATGATCGGTGTGCAATCATGTTCGTCTGGACCTAGACGTTTACTCAACCGATCCAACAGGAGAAGGATTTCGGTTGGGAAAACACTGAATGTCCTCTTCCAGTCTGAGAGTCACGTGATAACTGATGCCCAACTGCAGCTGTGAACACGACCGGATGTGTGATGACCTGGAAGAGCATCAGGACTGTTTGAGGCAGATGATAGCCAGTGGCGTTTTTATATAAAAGTGCTGGGGCACGAACAACTTAGATGTGTATATATGGGGCGAAGCCTGCGAGCTAGTTCAGGCGGTCAACTTGAGCACTTATGCTGCATTCATACATAACGCCCCGTGCCACTCTACAACCAACCAATCAGAGTCTGCTAATACGCCGCTCTATTGAACCTGCCAGATCTCTCTCCATGCTTTGCTTGCTGCTGCTTGCCTGCTACTACAAGTCGCCCATGCGATCTTCGCTGTCGCTGCTGTACGTTGCAATGTCTTCTGCCTTATCCGAAGTCAGGAACGAATCAACATCCTCGGGGGAAGAAGTTTGCATTAACCCCGAAACACAGGCTGGCTCGGAGATAGACTCAGACGCCCCAGGAACGAGCCGCACCCCTCGCAGCTCTCGCACCCCTCGCACCCCTCGCACCCCTCCGAAGCGACTGGCCTCAATGAGCTGTACGGTAATAATATACCAGTCCCGTCTGGCCTCAACCACGAGGATCTGTTTCAATTTCTCCTGGCAAATGGAATATCCAGAATTAATCTATAGTTGAACGCCAGTACCGGTAACGCCAGTACCGGTAACACCAGCGCTCCTAAAAAGGGGGAAGCTCCTGCTAAGAGGCGCTGTCTCTCAGCCGGTCGTTAATTTGCCCCCAAAAAAGCAGAAACAAGCCGTTTCAGTTGACAACGATTCTGCCATTCTGTCCTCCCTTCTCGAGGATAAAACTGCGCTTCAGGGCATGAATTCCAGGATGCTTTCCCTGGAGCAAAGCTCGATTTCCGCTGCCGGCAATGTAAACAACATGGGCCCCTCCTCTGCAGCCCAGGCTACTTCCGCGACTCTGGGAACTGCCGTCCCAGCTCCAGCCACGGGTTGCTGCTTCCTGCCCCCCGCAGCAGCAATCCCTGACTCTCTCAGGATTCACATTTTGGCAGGTATATCATACAATTCTGCATTTAAATCACTTTGGGGCAATTATTAAAAGGGTAAGTTTTATATTTTGAAAAGAAAAAGTGTAATCGCGCATAACGGAGTGTGTATATATATATATATATATACACACGTGTGCGTATAACTTTATGCTCTCATCGGCAGGCCATGACATCAATCTGGTGAAAATTCTGTTATGTGGATCTGAATCTGTCAAAAGATTTGTGGACTGTGGAGATTTCTCCGTCCTACTCAAAGACAGCGACCCCAGACTATCTAAATCTCTTTCGATGGCAGAATTCATCGTGGCTATATGCGAAATCTATCCTCAGTGTAGAGAAGAGTTAGATACGTATTTTGCCATCATTGCTGATCTGGCTCTCGTTTCTACGAGTACCACAAGTCCTTCTCTGCTAAAGCAGCCATGTATATTCAGCGGTACATTCAAAGATTAGATTGGTCTGTTATCGATCTGACTCATCAGCAGGCCTAACACCCTCGCATGCTCCATCTGTGGTTCCTTTCCACACTCAACTTCGCTGTGCCCAAGAACCGCTCAGCAGGATCTTTCCACGGCTAAACCTATGCCCCGCCGAGAAATCAAATGTTCCATACTGCTAATCACCGACCCAAGAGAGAGGTATTTCCCCTGGATTCAAGCCTACTATATGCAACAATTTCAATGAGAATGTTTGTACGTATCCTAATTGTAAATACATGCATGTGTGTTGGTGCGGAGACGGCCACCCACGGTCGGTATGCCCCAGAAGACTTCGCCCTGCAACATCGGGGAAATAAACATGAAGCCTCCTTCGACTCCAGTGAATGTTCCAGCTCTTTCCAAGGCTCCATCTAATCATCCTAACAGATGTGTTGTCAATTACCTTATCACAGGCTTAGTTCAAGGTTTCCTAGCAGGTCTATGCTGGCTTCCAAAAGTGACCCATGCCAGGAGTAGTAGACAAGCTACTATGGAAAGAAGTTAAAAACGGATACACGATAGGTCCCCTGTTAGAACACTTATTTTCTATCTTCGGATCAAGCCCCATCGGGATCGCTACGAGGAAATATTCTAACAAAAAACGTCTCATGGATCTGTCAGGTCGCCATGGTTCTTCTGTCCAGAGTATCGATAGCCTAATCCCTAAAGAGCCCTTTTCCCTGTTCTATGCTTCCGTTGATAATGCTGTACAGATGATTAAGTCAGCAGGGGTCGGAAAGCAGACATCGTAGACGCCTTCAAAGTCACTTCACCCCACCCCTCTCAATGGCATATCTTTGGTGTGCAATGGCGTTCCAAGTTTTACTTCTCAGTAAAGCTGACATTCGGTTGCCGTAGTATTCCACGCATCTTCGACACCTTGTCAGAAGCGCTATGCTGGATACTCTACAACGCCTACAAACTCCCTTTCGTCCTTCATCCTTTAGATGATTTTCTAGTAGTCGACTTTCCCTCGTCCCCACCAGCATCTCCACAGTCAAAAACCTTTTCAAAGAGCTCGGCGTACCCCTTTCAGAACGGAAAACCATAGCCCCTTCCACGCGTTTAGAATGTCTCGGTATCACCCTCGATAGTGTGCTGATGCAAGCTTCACTCCCACAGGACACGCTGTCCCGCATCAGAGAAGGCATCACATCATGGTCCGCTGCCGTTGGTATCTCAAAAAGAGATCTCTTATCCTCATTAGGCCACCTTAACTTTGCAATGCGCATCATCCCACACGGCCGCTCATTTGTGTCACGGCTGCCAGCGCTGGCTTCTTCGGTCCAAACCCTTAAAGACATCATAGTCCTAGATGATGGCTGTCGCTCAGATCTTCGATTCTGGGCCTCTGTGCGAAGAGTGGAATGGTATTTCTTTTATAATGACCTCGTGGAGTCTTCAGATTCTCTCCAGTTCTTCACAGACGCTGCACCTTCCATCGGGTTCGGGGGATTCGTTTGTAATGAATGGTTCGCAGATGTCTGGCCAACTGAAATTCAGTCCCTTGGAAATACTTCAAAATCTACCGCCCTCTTCGAGCTCCATCCTATTGTTGTCGCTTGCTTGATTTGGGGCACCAGATGGACCAGGAAACAAATTACTGTTTTCTGCGACAACGCAGCTGCTGTCGATATCATCAATAAGGGGCGCTCAAAAATACATTTCAGGAGTTCAAAACTATGTGTCCCCAAGCGAAGCCCACCACCTTGCCATGCCCTGCGTTCCACCAAATGACTCTGGACTAAGCACATCCAAGCCCCTTGGGGATCTCCTGTATTCTGCCTCCAAATACATGAGACTTGGTCTAGCCAAAAGCACAATTAAAGCCTACGATTCAGCTTGGTATGTATTCTCTTCCTTCTGCATCAACCTTCTTCTGTGTTCTTATCCATTAGATGTATCTGTCGTTTGTGCTTTTCTTGTATTCTCATTAGAATCTTCAAGAGCAAAGCATTAAAGCAATGCTAGCAGGGATTCAGTTCCACATTAGATGTAAAGACCCAGCATCGGAAAGCATCCTCGGGAACCCTTCCATTCGACTGCTCCTCAACGGCCTCAAGAAGACACGTCCTCCAGGCAATGATAAAAGACTGCCTCTTACCATTTTTCTGGTGCACACGTTGGTTTCCAAATTAAGGCAAGGGTGTTTTTCCCGATACATCGATATTATGTTGGATGTAGTCTTGTTAATGGCTTTCTTTGGGTTTCTCAGGTGTGGTGAACACTGTTTTTGAAACATTCAAAGTCTGATAGATCCGGTCAAGGAACTCAAATAATCATTGCCAAAACGAATAGTTTTTTGTCCCCTATCTTCCATGCTCAACTTTCTGCATCATCGCCCTCGGACACATGGGTCAGCACCCCTGCTCATTATCGATGGCTGCAAACCCTTGACGAGATCACGGTTCTCGTCCAAGCTGCGTGATCTCTGTCGAAGCTGTGGCCTGACCCCCGGGTCACTATTCCCCTCACTCTTTAAGGATCGGCGCTGCCACAACTGCGGCTCTCCTCCTGCCTACCTCAACCCTGAAATCCCTGGGCCGCTGGTCATCTTCTGCATACCAGCGCTACGTCAGGCTTCATAGGAATGAGATCCTTTCAGCTCAAAGAACCATGAGCTCTTGCACTACTTGATAAATGTTTAAATGTATTTCCATTGAATTCTGTTATTGCATATGGTGGTTGCTGGGTTAGATTATAGTATATTCTCCTCATAGCTGCATGCTTGGGGGGGTAAGCTCATTGTCGCTGCCTCAAGACTAGATACGGCAGTTTCTATAGGTAGTATATTCCCCTCAAAGCCGCTGTGCTGGGGGGGGGATGGCTTTTCAGGGTATGTTCCTGGGCCTTCACATAGCAGTCACTAGGTAGTATATTCCCCTTAAAGCCGCTGTGCTTAAGGGGAATGGCTTTTCGGGACATTCCCGGGCCGACACATAGCAGTTTCTATAGGTAGTATATTCCCCTCAAAGCCGCTGTGCTGGGGGGGATGGCTTTTCAGGGGCTGTACCCGGGCCTTCACTAGGTAGTATATTCCCCTCAAAGCCACTCAAAGGTGCTTAAGGGGGATATCATCTAATCTCCATGCAGTGTTAGGAGTTACTTATTTAATCATCACTCATCATGCTATGTATATCTGAGAGAGAGGGGGGGGGGGTATAAGGAACACAAGACACTCATCACCGAGGTCACAATATCAATCGAACCAGCAGAGCAATAGCCTGTAGGCAAAACCCAGAAGATCAACAAAATATATGAAATAAAATGAACTTACCAAATCTGCAGCAGACGGTCAACTTCAATCATTTTCATTCCGTTTTACTGATTTTAATCGCTGTACGCTGCTCTCTCTCGTCTCCTCTTCACATCTACGCTTTTCGTGGCACACGTACTTACAGCCAATCAGCTCTCTGAATTAAGAGATGACGTTTGGTGGGTATGGCAGCTCAGTGCCACTATGGTGATTATGTTTTTGCCGCACACATTGAATAGGAAAATCCTCTGAGCATGCGCAGTGTAGTTTTTACAGAACCCATTCACTTTGACAGTGAGAGAGAGGGGCTTGACCCACGTCGCTCAACACGGCTCAATAACATGTAGACACTAATGAGAAGAACGCAGACTAAAACAGCAACGTACAGACGAATCAGACGACTAAACATGATCTTAGGGCGGTACCCCCACCTGCCCCTAATGACGAATCGCCACAGATGATAGCTATGTGATGAACATGAGGATTCAGCCTCTATGGAGAGAGACATCAAGCATGCTCATTTCTGACGTGGAGCTAATCTGAAGTAAACATTGAATACTGCTTTCTGTTCCTCCATCTTGTGACTGTGTGACTCCCTCTCTTGATATCAGCATGTGAAGGACTCTGCTCAGGAACTAGCTGATGCTCTGTATGTGATGACTGCTTCCATTCTGGAGAGGATCACAGACACATGGATCCTGAGACTGAAGCTCAAGCCGGTGATATTTTTCTAACGATTTCCATTCGACACGAGGTGAGTACAATGAAGTATCTGAAAAGAAAACTTGAAATGGAAATACTTTTTTTGGAACCATCAGTAAGACACGTTTGGGCTGGACGAAACTACGACTGATCAAAGATTAATATATTTAAGGGCAAACAGAAATGTTAGAATTTGGACCTTAGACGCACTATAAAAGCGTTCAGAAAGACAAAGACACACTCTACACCCAAACTGGATAACAATGTGGTCGCAACTTTTGGTATTGATTGAAACCACAAACCTGGTAAGTGAGGTCAAGGGAATGATCTGCATTCAACATGAAGTGAAATATCTTGGATGACAGAACTTATACGAACATATTGTTGGAGTCCCTGAGACGTTAACCATTGGTACGTAGACCAGCATTTTCAACTCTTTATTTCATCACTTGTTAGTCGCTTGTATCCAAAGCGACTTACATACATTCAGTACTGTGGACAATCCCCACAGTTTGGGGTCTGTTATTGCTTATTTATTATTTGTTATTAATCTGTTATTGCTCAATCTCGAGTGGTTAAACGCCACTTGTCCCTCTAAGAAGTTGGACGCCGACCGCACGGGGCCGCGTAACTAGTTAGCATGCCGGAGTCTCGTTCGTTATCGGAATTACCCAGACAAATCGCTCCACCAACTAAGAACGGCCATGCACCACCACCCACAGAATCGAGAAAGAGCTGGCAATCCTTTCACTAGACCACCAGGGAATACCCGGTGCCGCAAGCTCAAGCGCTTCAAGGCCACAGAGCTGATTCGGCAGACTATGTTGAAACTATACTCCTCTTCACACAAAGTTTGAACTTCCATATTCTGATAACCGTTATACTTTCTGCAGCTCAAGGACACAGGTGTCCAATAACAATATGAGACATCCGTGTGAAAGCAGATTTCTGAGGCGTTCAGCCATGCTACCAAATTTGGGGTGAAGTGTCTCAGGGACTCAACGACATGCTGACTGCAGTGGGACTCGAACTTGCTGATTCAAAGTTCAGCGCACTACCCACTGAGCCACAGCCTCCCGTCTTTGCTTTTGGCTCTTGCCATTGTGGGCACACTAGGACCACTGAACACTGAACAAGACATTTTTAGGATACCAAAATATGTTTCAAATGTACCTGAAAACACACTTTGAAAGGGGGAAGACGGAGAAAAACAGGGATAGCACTAAAACCAGACAACTACCTGGTCGAAACATGTCCATGCCAAAATTCAAACCCTGCTTTATCGTCTATTTTACTCTGAACGGCTCCACAGTTTACTAAATGAATATCATGCTGTATTGTTAAATACAGGAACATAGCAATCAAGGTCATTTTCTCATAGACTTTAACACAATCTGACCAGAAGTTTCTCCGTTAGAAGAAAGCAGGTTTAATACACTTTGATATTGGTGTTAGTTTTAGGAGAGGGAGGTTGTCTCTTGTGACAGAATAACAGCTGTTATCACACCTTTAATGAGGAATGAACAAAAAGCCAGTTCGTGTGACCTTTTGTTTTATTGCAGCCGTTTATTTCATCGTTTCAGTTTTCATTGCATCGAGCACTTGGAAGTCCTTTGACCCCGGGCCATTACATTTAGATGACACGTCTACATTAAGGGATTAACGACGGCTACATGTATAGAGCCTCCCTTTGACTTCTGACATGTGGCTTTTAATGATGTTTTACTAAATTGCAGGGCTTCCACGGCTGCATACAGCTCCCAAACACTTCTTTATATAACGTTACATTTAGCCAAGACTTTCATCCAAAGCGACTTAGAAGAAGATAAAGATATATCTTCTTAATAAAGATATACTTTATTAATCCCAAATTTAGATTTTTGTTCTCGTTGCAGCAGCGTGTAACAAGTATTATAATGAACCAAGACAATACAAACTAGCAGGAAGCTAAACCATTCGATGGCGTCTAAAGCCAAGCCTTTTAACTGCAATTTACAGAATTGAGAGATCGAAAGAAAGACACAAAGGTGCTGTCAAAACTGTTGGGGTGCCAGAAAGCAGACAGCCGTGGTTTTGTTGAGAGGTGCATTTTGTTATTGCCAACAAGTGTTGATTACCTGCAATTAGGGTTGCCAGAAACTGACCATGATCAAAATCGATTATTCGGCAGCCCTGGCGAATAATAATCGATTATTCGACCGACCCCCAGTTGGTTGAAACTAAGCCAGAAAAAAGAAAATACATAAATAATAATAAAAAAATATATAAATAAAATCGATTTTTAAAAATAATATTCGATTATGGAGACTGTAACGAATATTCGAATAATCACTGTTACCCTACCTGCAATACAACATTACATCACATTTCATTAAAGGTGGGGTAGGTAAGTTTGAGAAACCGGCTCGAGATCGCTAGAATTTGAAAATACACAACCGGAGAAAATCTGCCACTTCCTCACAGAGCCCCTCCCCCAACACACACGAACGCGCACATGACCAATGAGGGCACGAGATACGTTTGTGCCCCGATGGAAGGCTGACAGGCAGGTAGGCCATGGTTGTACTTTTTACAGTATTACGGCTTCTCCAGATGACATTTGTTTATGGATTTGTTGTCAAAGCACTTCAGATATTCATTGCTATCGGGATGTTGAGAGCATTCCATGGAATATAACAAAAAGTGTATCTCGAGCCGGTTTCTGAAACTCCGAAAGACCTACCCCACCATTAAACTGATGCTTTAATCCCAATCGATTTACAATTAGGGCAATAATCCTTTTGAGTATTGCTCCTGCCATCTCTGGTTGCGTCTAATAAGAAGTCCGGGATCACCAAAGTAAAAGACAATCGTGAGACTCCAGATGTAGTTTTTGTGTGGCCCTGTAGGACTGCAATGAGCACCAAACAAACTAATATTGTTTAGGCTCGGAAGACCTTTTTAAATCTTTGAACGTTTTATTGCCTTTTTTCTACGACTCAGATCAAGGCCGAGGCCAAGGCCAAAGGGCAGACAGTGCACGTCCAAACAAACAAGACAATTCACCAGGAAGAGGCAGCCAGACAGATTAACAGTGGCGGTATAATTAGGTCCTTGAGCCGTGTGCATTGTTTTATTAGGCCCGCCGGTGGTCAGGACGCATACAGCGAGCCGGTGAGAGGAAGGCTTTCCGGTAACATGCCTCTGCTTGGCACTCGTCTGCCTGCCCGGGTTATTACTGTCATCTCTGTGTGAGGAGGAGAATCACTGACCGTCTTTGGTTGCAGGGAAGACGGTCCTGCTCTCGCTCTTAATGATGGATTCGCAGAACAAACAAAATACTTGCAGTCAAAGTCTCAATGCTGTTAAACTATTTGAATCGAGGTATAAAAACGAACTTCCACGGCATCCTGTCATGATTATGTTGAAGTGATTTTTGAACCGAGTCTCAAGGGTCGTGATTATTGACCGACGCTTTCCAAGCAATACAAAAAAAAACGAGACGGGATTTGTATCGTGACTCTACGGTGAGCCGTTTCTCCCAGCTGTTTACAGAACCTGCCGCCAATCTTTCTATGCCATTCTTGCATCCATGGACTGTGTGTGTGTGTTTGCATAATAACATATTAAATGTTAAACCCTGTTGAATTGTTTTGAAGGAAGGGAAATAACAAAAGAGAAATAGCATCCATTAGAATGACAAAAAACACGCTGCAGTGAGACTATAATGCACTCAGAAAATATAGTGTTTAATATAAGAAGCTCTTGTCACCTATGTGAGTAATGCCTCTCGTTACAAAATAAGTACATTCAAGTGCACCGTGCATTCCTGCTCTGCACCCTGTCAGTCCTATAGTGCAGTGATAAGTGGCGTAATGCACAGATAATGCTTGTTATGACGCTATATCACTGTCATATAAATGCTTTTAAATATATATGTAGAGGTAGATTCAGAGGTGCTGCAGCACGGGCAGTCTATAGTCTATATGGCAGGACAACGGGACCGCATTAGCTGATGTGTTTATGGTTAAATCGACATTACTTTTTAGTGTAGCTGACACTGTGTCCCGTTGTCCTGCCATACTGTATATAGACGTGTCCTGCCTCACTGAAGCTACAGCGAGAGAGAGAGCCAGCCTACTATCACCTAAAGAACATATCTAGGATTAAAAGACTAATGTCACAGCAGGATCTGGAAACACGTGTCCATGCCTTTATCTTCAGTAGACTCGACTACTGCAATGGTGTCTTCACAGGTCTCACTAAAACATCTATTAGGAAGCTGCAGCTGATTCAGAACGCCGCTGCTCGAGTCCTACACTATCACTCCTGCTCTGAAGTCTTTACACTGGCTTCCTGTGTGTCAAAGAATAGATTTCTAAATGCTGCTGCTGGTTTATAAAGCACTGAATGGTTTAGGCCCAAAATACATTTCTGACCTGCTGCTAAATGATGAACCATCCAGATCTCTCAGGTCTTCAGGGACTGGTCAGCTTTCTGTCCCCAGAGTCAGAACTAAACATGGAGAAGCAGCGTTCAGTTATTATGCTCCAAACATCTGGAACAAACTCCCAGAAACCTGCAGGTCCGCTGCAACTCTGACTACTTTCAAATCCAGGCTGAAGACTTTCCTTTTTGTCGCTGCTTTTAATTGAAACTGAGCCGTTGTGTTCATCAGTAAAGTGGAACTTCTGTGTGAACTATTCACATCTTAAACTGCACTGTAACTTTGTATTCATGTGTTTTTTATTTTAATGTTTAATGATTTTAAATGCCTTTGTCTGAATGTCTTTCATTTTTGTAAAGCACCTTGAATTGCCTGGTGCTGAAAGGTACTATATAAATAAACTTGCCTTGCCTTGATATACTAAATCCAAGTGTATGTTTCCAAAACAAATAATTAGGAAGTACATTTATTCTACATTTGGCAGGACAACGGGAAAGAGTGTCAGCTAAACTCAAATGTAATGAAGATCTAACAATAAAAACATCAGCTAATTTGTTAGTAAGTGTGTGTGTGTGTGTGTGTGTGTGTGTGTGTGTGTGTGTGTGTGTGTGTGTGTGTGTGTGTGTGTGTGTGTGTGTGTGTGTGTGTGTGTGTGTGTGTGTGTGTGTGTGGTCTAGCATTACTATACTTGTGGGGACCTACATCTGTTTACATAGTCATGTGTGGGGACTGGCCTCCCTTATGGGGACAAAATGGAGGTCCCCATGAGGGGGATCATTAATTTTAGGGTGAAGACTTGGTTAGGATTAGGGTTAGGATAAGTCTCCAGGAAATGCATGTAAGTCAATATAATGTCCCCTGAAGTGATGTATACATGGTGTGTGTGTGTGTGTGTGTGTGTGTGTCCAACCCGCATACTGGCCTTAGCAGCATATCATTCACCAACATGTCTCGTCTCCTCGTCTCCCACAGAAACGTCATTAAGTAATGACCGCTTGAGTACAAAAATCCCATCATGCCAATTTCCTGTTTGCCTCTCTGGTTGATTACCGTCGGCCTGGCATCCTCTCTTGAATCAGCGCTAAGCTAATGATGTGGTGGGGATGAGAGCGGAGAGAGCCACTCGAGTCCTTACAGCGCCAGACAGATGCTGCCGTCGTACGCAATCCCCGTCTTTTGACACATGACCGTGTGGAGTTTGATTGGTTCGGGATTCAGCCTCGGTCACGGTGAGGTGTGCAAGCAGGCGTGCAAAGACATCAACTCAGAATCCTGCAAACATGACACTCACCGCAGAGCGAAACAGATCCTTTGGTTTTAGCACAGTTAATATGTAAGAGATGAATGTTGCTCGGCTGCTGCAGTGATGAAGTCATTTTACAGGCCGACCCAAGGGTTTCCTCGACAAAAAGATATTGGATTTTTGATTAGTGCAGGAAATAATTAAATGTTATGATACTTACTCTTTTTTTCAGCAGGATAATCTCCACATATGAACGCCACTTTATGAAACCTCTGCAAATGAAATGCCAGAAAAAGAAAACGTTAGAAAGGAACAGTGGCGACTCGTCATTAGGGGCAGGTGGGCACAGCCCCACCTAGTGGCAGCAGAAAGTAATGCAAATAATAATTCCCAAAATACGCAAAATATATGTTAAGATCATGTTTAGTCGTCTGTACGTTGCTGTTTTAGTCTGCGTTCTTCTAACTATTGTCTACAGTGTGCCTATTGAGCCGCGTTGAGCAACGTGGGTCAAGCCCAGAGACTGTATATATAAATGGACGTAGGGTCCGTGACGTCACCCATAGGATTTTGCAGAGTTGCCGTGAAGCCCTTAGTAGGCGGAGTCGGCCACTAACGGCTTGACTGTGACGTCAGAGTCTAACTCCCGCCTGCTCCAAATAAGGGCAAAGAGGCGGAGCCGAGGCGGGACCTGCTGCCTCCGAACTGGAAGTAAACAGAGCTAACTCAGGCTAAGAAGCTAAGCTAACATGAAATACATGCATACCAAGTTCCTGCTAACAGTGTAGTTCCCCTATATAAACGTTACATTCATAATCAAATGAGACAATCTGCAAGAGAATTAGCTATATTTTGTTATTCTTAATGCACGTTGAGAAAAGACGGACTCCACCGCCCGGACCCGCAGGGGGCTAGCTCCGGGACGCCGGCTGGAGCTAGCCCCCTGCGGCTCCGTTAGCTCCGGCGGCCAACACTGGGATAAGTGGGTCCCCTATTAACATTTTCTCCCGTTTAGCATTATGGGCATCATAGCCATAGACTATAAAAGTCTTACCCAAGGCTGAATCATAAACTAAAATGTATATGTATGCATAAAGGGTTCAGTCCTTAGCTGGCTAATAAGTAGCAAGCTAAGCTACCAAGCACACAAACACCTGCGAACGGGGTTAACATGTATAATATTATAATTTTAGACTTCTTGGAAGTTCTGTTAGTACATTCAAGCGCACAGCACGACATTTTAATTGTCTGGTATTTGGGTCAAGTACAGTACTATGACTAACTAACGTTGTAGCCTCTATGGTTGTAGCTAGCAGAGTGGACAAGTTGCTGTTAGCTGACAGTGAGGCATGTACGTGTCCATCAACGTGACCACGCCCTAATTTATGCAACAACTTTAAGACCTAATATAAATAAAAGGGTCGTGTTAGAAAACAATTCACTCACAGATTCATAATCATGAAGGTGGAATCTAACTATATCGATAATAATATTTATTGCATCCATGGGTAGAAACATGTTTTGTTCTGCTGTAAAGTTGGGCATTTTAACATGGGGGTCTATGGCTCCTTTCTGCAGCCAGTCCCTAGTGGCCCATGTATGAACTGCAGTGTGTGGCACTTCCGTATTGGCGTCCCGGCTGTTCCCCAGAGTTTGCCGCTTGGTCAAGCCCCTCTCTCTCACTGTCTCAGTGAATGGGTTCTGTAAAAACTACACTGCGCAAACTCAGAGGATTTTTCTATTCAATGTGTGCGACAAACAAATTATCACCATAGGGGCACTGAGCTGCCATACCTACCAAACGTCATCTCTTAATTCAGAGAGCTGATTGGCTGTAAGTACGTGTGCCTTGAAAAGCGTAGATGTGAAGAGGAGACGAGAGAGAGCAGCGTATAGTGATTACAATCAGTGAAATGGAAAGAGAGTGAATGAAGTTGACCATCTGCTTCAGATTTGGTAAGATCATCTTTTGTTGATCTTCTGTGTTTTGCCTGCAGGCTATTGCTCTGCTGGATCCATTGATATTGTGACCTCGGTGATGAGTGTCTTGTGTGTTCCTTACACCCCCCCCCCTCTCTCTATCCGAACCATGGGTAGCCTACAGCTATTTGTTTATGTGTTTAAAAAAGCACCAGAAGCTTTTATACACACATCTAAGTTGTTCGTTCCAAACCACTTTTATACATGTAAAAACGTCACTGTAAAGGAACTACAGTACAGTCACATGACTTCACGTCACCACCGCTAAGCTAAAGGCGGCTAATGTTGGGCTATAAAGGAACTACAGCACGGTCACATGACTTCACGTCTCCACCGCTAAGCTAAAGGCGGCTAATGTTGGGCTATAAAGGAACTACAGCACGGTCACATGACTTCACGTCACCACCGCTAAGCTAAAGGAGGCTAATGTTTGGTTATAAAGGAACTACAGCATGGTCACATGACTTCACGTCACCACCGCTAAGCTAAAGGAGGCTAATGTTGGGCTATAAAGGAACTACAGCACGGTCACATGACTTCACGTCACCACCGCTAAGCTAAAGGAGGCTAATGCTGGGCTATAAAGGAACTACAGCACGGTCACATGACTTCACGTCACCACCGCTAAGCTGAAGGTGGCTAATGTTGGGCTATAAAGGAACTACATCACGGTCACATGACTTCACGTCACCACCGCTAAGCTAGAGGTGGCTAATGTTGGGCTATAAAGGAACTACAGCACGGTCACATGACTTCACGTCACCACCGCTAAGCTAAAGGAGGCTAATGTTGGGCTATAAAGGAACTACAGCACGGTCACATGACTTCACGTCACCACCGCTAAGCTAAAGGAGGCTAATGTTGGGCTATAAAGGAACTACAGCACGGTCACATGACTTCACGTCACCACCGCTAAGCTAAAGGTGATTAGCGTGATGATGTTGTTACTTGTTAGCAACTGCCATTTTTAGGACACATGGAAGCTTTGGGGTATTCAATGACGTAGAATAAAACATGAATATCTCCTAAACTGGTTTAAACAGACATTTTTCATGGCATTTTACCAACAAAAAAAATAAATGGTGCTTTGAGACGAGGGGTCCTAAAGTGGTAAAATGTTAAATAATTTCTGGGTTGTAGGACTCATTCCTGCACCACTGTCTTTGCAGAGAATACATTATTACACTTCACTTAATCCTGCTATATTTTTCTGTGTTTTTTCTATTTTGTTAACTTTTTAGTAAGTAAAAGAAACTTCATCTAATTTAAAAATATATTCTGCTTTTGTATTTTCATTAAAAACCAGCTCACGCCAAGCACACTCTAAAAAAGAAATAAATCACACATGGCTGAAATAGAAATGAGACGAGCCTGGTTTGATATCACGCATACTCTTGGCCACAATCCATTATTCAGTCATGCCAACACGCCGGGGAAAATAAAACGATCTAAACACTTTAAGTCATCGGAATAACAGCTGCTACCTGTTGGATGTAATGCTTTTGGAAGTAAGGGGATATTTCTTAATCCAGCCAATTGAAATCCAGAAAATCGGCATGTGTGGGGATCTATGGAGGATCTGTAATTCACTATATCACTTAAGAATTACCCTGGAGATTTGAGTCCTTTAGTAAGGACAGATGGCCATTTCCTCTCAGACGTTATCTCCAAAAACAACCCCCGTCTACGTCTTGTTCCAAGAAAACTGAGGTTGAATATATTTTGAATTTTACTTACACTATATATTTCAAATATGGTTCTTTAGATAATAGAAGACCAATGAGAACCACTTGGAAACTCCCTCTGGAAGGAACTTTGGGATTGTAGCCTTTGCAGACCATTTACATGCACTAAAGCCTATGTAACACGGGAAAGGGAAAACCCCAAAAAGCATTAAAGGTCCTCTTTAAAGTGTATACAAATCACATTAATGATTGCAATGAATGGCACAGATGAAACTAGAGATGTCCCGATCCGATCACGTGATCGGGGATCGGAGCCGATCACGTGATTTTCAAAAGATCGGAATCGGGAGAAAAAAATCGGGGATCGGGATTTTTAATTTTTTTTTTTTTATTATTATTTTTTTGATTTTATTTAATGTTACAAAACAAAAATGACCATGTTCACGTCTTAAAGTCATCCTGAGGCCTTTGTTTTGGTTACACAACATCATGTATGTGTTGCTTATTTCTCTGAAATCTGGCAACAGAGTGGGCGCAGTGTCTAATAGTAGCAGTAAGCTAACGAGAGGCTACGTCCAGCTGGTGACTCGGGAGTCGGGACAGAGAAAATGTCAGGAGTTTGGAAGTATTATAAAATTGAAAGTGAAGGCAGTGTAACAGCCAGATGCAATGTTTGCAAGAAGGAGGTTCCGCGTGGTGGAAAGAACAGAGCTACGTTCAACACGACCAATCTAACACGCTACCTGACAAACAAACACCAACACGACGAGTACACAGCGACCACTCGGGTAACGGCACTGAAACAACCGACACTTTCAGAGACTTTCAAAAGGAAAGAGAAACTGCCCCAGAACAGAGAAAAGGCCAAACAATAACAGCCAGGATAGCTGAATTCATCGCGTTGGATGACCAGCCGTTATCTGTTACCTTTGTTTTCTCTTAATGCATTGCATAAAGATCGGATCGGGAAAAATCGGTATCGGCAGATTGTCAGAATCTTTTATCCTCAGAAAACTACATGACGGCTCCTGGTATTGTATTGTCTAGTTTTCCAGACATGTGTTCGAGCGTATCTGCCTGATTTCCCCGAAATTAAGTTGCAAAATACTTCTGCTAAAGATCCATTAGCAGCTGATGTGTCTCTTTCCAAATGGCAGCACGTCTGTTGGATTCCCCGAAATTAAGTACGTGGAAAACAGTGGATGTGCTTTTTCAACCGTGGTGGAGGCCAAAGGGAGAGTTCATGCAGACTGAGATATGTATGATTAACTCTTCCTGGACTATAAGACTTACGTATATGACTATCAACTATACAAGACTCTTTAGCCAAGCCCTTGATGTGGTCAATTTGGACACCTGAGTACACTGTATGTCAAACACTTACAGCAGTGCTTCTCAAAGTGTGGTCCGTGAGCGCCCCCTAGTGGTCCGCGAGTATATTGGTAACATTTCACATTTGAAATAAATACATTTAAGTTTTCTCGCGGGAATATCTCCGCAATGGAGCGCGCTAAAGTTTCACTTTCGATTGCATGATATAGCCCGGCGCAACACCTTCATCACACATGTTGCCACTTGTTTATTCCATTTTCAGGCGATTTGTAATCTGTTCTAGAAAAACGATGCGATTTTGGATATTTGTGGAGTTAGGTGGTCCGCGTGGTCCTTGGTGTGAAAAAGTTTGAGAAACCCTGCCTTACAGGAAGTGACGCTGTAAGCTAGCTATAATCCTTTGTAGTCCAAAATCATTACAGACTCCTCACTTGACTATATGAATGTACGGTGGCTTCTTTGCATCTCCAGTACAGAGATATATTACTTCAATATAGAAAAAACCCCACATGTATAAGTTCAATTTGTCCTGTGTTCAACGCCACAATGTCGGAAAATAAGCATTCACTGTTTAAAACTGTTTAAGAGCAACATCCTGGTACTTATAGTGCATTTTAACACGCTTTGCATTGGGACGCACTTGTCTTTATGCAATCAAATCAGCATGCAAGTACAGTTTGAGAAACACCATAGAAGTAATGATTCCTGAGGCCTGACGGCAACACCATGGCTTCACTGGCAGTTCTGGAATAGCTACAATGCATCAAAACATGGGTATCACATTATTGAGAATCTGTTGAGGCCAAATGGAGCCAAGTCCTCATCTGGGAGAAGCAGCTGAAGGAGGAACATGTGGGTCAGCAATCCACCAACAGAGAGAGTTTTTCTGTTACGTATATGCTCGAATGTGTGTTAGGCGTATCCTCTTAGGACGGGAGACTTCTGCGAATAACTTGGGTCGGATGAGACGAAGAAAGTAACCACAGAGGAGACGAGTGGGGATAAAATGGACAGCAACCAATTGTGTGTTAGAAAAGCAGCTTATTCTCAACGGAGGAGAACACTCCTTCGGGAGATTGAAAGGAAGAGAAATGCAGGTAAATGGAAAATAAGAATAGTTTGGAAAAGGTAGGCAGAGATCCAAAGTTAAGAATGTGCACGGGAGTATCCTAGCGGTACATTAATCATATATCAAACACTTCCACAATTATTCAGTGCCTCGGTGTAATTCTAATTCTCCATTCGGGGATGGCGACGACTCACTAGTTCGCCGCAGGGCTGAAATCAAAGAGGAGAGAGAGAGGAAGACAAAGTAATGAGGGAGCAAAGCAGTGGAAGAAGGCGGCGAGGGAGACAACAGTGTGTTAGTTAAATGTTAATTAACCAGAGACAGAGAAGCAGCACGCGGGGGCACGGCACTATGAAAGCAAGGGGGAAGAGTTGGAGGGAAAAGGACTCGGTGTGTTCACAATAAATACATGAAAGTGTGGAGGGAGTGAAGGCTTACGTTTTAACCTATGAACGGAGCGGGTTTTTCGTGCTGTAAGCCTCTTAGGAGGACCTTCCCAAGCCGAGAGGCGGTGAGAATGTCAATTTAGGCACTTTCTCTGCTGGTAATTACGCCCTATCTCCGGGCTAATGGCTTATTTTACATGCCGACGGACAAGGAAGAGATATTCAGAGGACAGTCAGAGGAGAGAAAGGTTCTGTCTAATTGGTCGACAATGTGAAAGTGTAGGGTGTGACTAGATAAGCTACTGTCAATTCTCTATATTAATCGTCAGGACGACAGTGCGCTTGCAGCCTTTCAACTGCTTTATTGGAGGAAATGAAAGCACAAAACAGACCATAAAGGAGTCCGCCGAAGCAGCTGGGGCTCTTGAAATCTGGATTGCAGACAGCTGGTACTGCGAAGCAATATTTTTAGTCTTCATGGAAATTCTTTGATGCCTTCACTTGTCGTAAAGAAGTCTGAGTGTCCACTCTAAGTGTGTCTGAATGTGGGCAATTAAGTAAAATAAAAGACCAACGTCATCCCAGTGATGAGATCCTTAGAAAGGGGGAAATAATCTCTATTAGGACTATACTCTATTAAGGGAACCTAGAACAAAAATGTCTCTTTTTAAGGGAACTTCATAGAAACTGTCTCTATTTAAGGGAACTTGTAAGAAAACTGTCTCTATTTAAGGGAACTTATAAGAAAATGTTCTCTATTTAAGGGAACTTGGAAGCAAAATGTCTCTATTCAAGAGAACCTAGAACAAAAATGTCTCTCTTTAAGGAAACTTAATAGAAAATGGTCACTATTTAAGGGAATTTATAAGAATATTTACTCTATTTAAGGGAACTTAGAACAAAATGTCTCTATTAAAGGGAACTTAAAATAAAATTGCCTTTATTTAAGGGAACTTAAAAAAACATTGACTTTATTTAATGGAACTTAGAATGTCTCTGTAAGGGAACTTATTAAAGGGAATTTATAAGAACACTTACTCTATTTAAGGGAACTTAGAACAAAATGTCTCTATTAAAGGGAACTTAAAATAAAATTGCCTTTATTTAATGGAACTTATTAGAACATTTACTCTATTTAATGGAACTTAGAATGTCTCTGTAAGGGAACTTATAAGAACATTTACTATTTAAGGGAACTTAGAACAAAATGTCTCTATTAAAGGGAACTTAAAATAAAATTGCCTTTATTTAATGGAACTTATAAGAACATTTACTATTTAAGGGAACTTAGAACAAAACATATATTTTTCAAGGGAATTTATAAGAAGAAAATATATATTTAAGGGAACTATGCACAAAATGTCTATATTTAAGGGAAATCAATTACACAGGGTTCCCGCACCTTCTTAAACATTAAGTTCAAGATTATTCGAATGACTTTTCGGGCCCAAATATCTCAAATCCAAGTTACTACATACATATTGATGTAATGTACGCGTGTGGTTATGTCCACTTTTGGAGATGTCTGATTACATGTTTCTTTCCTTGACATCTCCAGGCTTATGAGTTGTTGAATTCCCCCTTAACAGTTCATAGAGTCATTGTTATAGCGGTAGGTCATAATTATTTTTCCTTCCCTGTATTACTGGAAAGGCTGCAGACTTGTTGGTGTTACTACTTGTTGAATTGACTCTGTAGACTATTTTAAATGTAATTTAAAGACATTCCTGTTTGGGTAACTTGTGAGCTTGTATTCTATGTTTTAATTGTGTTTTTATTTTGTATTGTGTTTTTAGCACTTCATTCGTATGATGTTTCAATGCTTTGTAAAGCACTTTGTGACTATGTCTGTGAAAAGCACTTAAATAATTGTTACTTATACTCACTTACTTGAATCCAAAATGTCTAATGTCTTCCAATTACCTCAGAAATTAAATTAGCCGCTTTCACAACAAGTACTTTGCCGCACTTAGTTCCCCCATGGAACTCAGTGCAGATCGCGTTCACACCGGAATAAGTTCCCTGAGGGTGGATTAGGCAAATGAAGCCGCTGACGTCACTTCGTCTTCTTCTGCTTTGGGTTTACTGGCAGGCCGCAAACCACTTGGCGTATACTGCCACCGGAAGTCCCCTTCCGAGTAAATCGCCAGAACGCCGACACCTCCTCATCTCCACCGCTCCCATGTTTTTTTTTTTTTTGCCATAAGTTAGTCTCTCTGCGGGCTAATGCTAATAATGCTAATAATGCTAATGCCAGCAAATACAATGGCAGCTTCACAAAACTTTTCAGAGTTTTACGGGGCGTGGTTTGCAATTCGCCCAGCCAATCAGACATAGGAACTTTTTTCTCCCCAGGAAAGTCCCACCTCTCTAGCAGGCACTACAAAGGGGGGGAAGTTCTCTTTTTGGTGTGAACGCAAAATCCCAGGAAGTGTCGGAACTAAAAGGGAAAAGTACTCCGGTGTGAAAGCGCCTATTGGGGAGTATTGGTCGAACCAAACGATGAGTTATTAAAGACATACTGTTAAAGTCTCCACTCTGAGGTAATTGTATGAAGCATACAGCTCCAGCTAACCTACGGCAGGCTTACTGAGAGCAGGTCAACAGTCTGTTAACGGTGGAGGTTTCTTATTAACCCCAACGCCACACTTTGATCCACCTTCCCTGCTAATTGGATGCCAGGTCTGCATAATGCGCCCTCCACAAAGACGAGGGAAGAGATAGTTCCGCTAAATATAACATCACATTTACATACTGTGTTTATTGTAATGCAGTATTTGCATAATGTCTCGTCTGTAATTCACATCAGCATTCTTGTGGAGTTGATACTGTTGTGTGCGTATCTCTGTATCTCCGTATCATTCCTTTGATTCTTTCTTAATGTTAAACCTTTGCTTTAACATTAAGCTTTGGGGATTGTGTTATTGCTGGGACTTTATGAGCAAACTGTCTCTATTTAACGGAACTTACCAGCAAAATGTCTATTTAAGGGAACTTACCAGCAAAATGTCTCTATTTAAGGGAACTTAGAAGCAAAATGTCTCTATTTAAGGGAACTTACCAGCAAAATGTCTCTATTTAAGGGAACTTAGAAGCAAAATGTCTCTATTTAAGGGAACTTACCAGCAAAATGTCTCTATTTAAGGGAACTTAGAAGCAAAATGTCTCTATTTAAGGGAACTTACCAGCAAAATGTCTCTATTTAAGGGAACTTACCAGCAAAATGTCTCTATTTAAGGGAACTTAGAAGCAAAATGTCTCTATTTAAGGGAACTTACCAGCAAAATGTCTCTAAGGGAATTTAGAAGCAAAATGTCTCTATTTAAGGGAACTTGGAAGCAAAATGTCTCTATTTAAGGGAACTTACCAGCAAAATGTCTCTATTTAAGGGAACTTAGAAGCAAAATGTCTCTATTTAAGGGAACTTACCAGCAAAATGTCTCTATTTAAGGGAACTTAGAAGCAAAATGTCTCTATTTAAGGGAACTTACCAGCAAAATGTCTCTATTTAAGGGAACTTAGAAGCAAAATGTCTCTATTTAAGGGAACTTACCAGCAAAATGTCTCTATTTAAGGGAACTTACAAGCAAAATGTCTCTATTTAAGGGAACTTACCAGCAAAATGTCTCTAAGGGAATTTAGAAGCAAAATGTCTCTATTTAAGGGAACTTGGAAGCAAAATGTCTCTATTTAAGGGAACTTATGAACAAAATGTCTCTATTTAACGGAACTTACCAGCAAAATGTCTCTATTTAAGGGAACTTACCAGCAAAATGTCTCTATTTAAGGGAACTTACCAGCAAAATGTCTCTATTTAAGGGAACTTACCAGCAAAATGTCTCTATTTAAGGGAACTTAGAAGCAAAATGTCTCTATTTAAGGGAACTTACCAGCAAAATGTCTCTATTTAAGGGAACTTAGAAGCAAAATGTCTCTATTTAAGGGAACTTACCAGCAAAATGTCTCTAAGGGAATTTAGAAGCAAAATGTCTCTATTTAAGGGAACTTACCAGCAAAATGTCTCTATTTAAGGGAACTTAGAAGCAAATGTCTCTATTTAAGGGGAACTTACCAGCAAAAATGTCTCTATTTAAGGGAACTTAGAAGCAAAATGTCTCTATTTAAGGAACTTACCAGCAAAATGTCTCTATTTAAGGGAACTTACCAGCAAATGTCTCTATTTAAGGGAACTTAGAAGCAAAATGTCCTATTTAAGGGAACTTACCAGCAAAATGTCTCTATTTAAGGGAACTTGGAAGCAAAATGTCTCTATTTAAGGGAACTTACCAGCAAAATGTCTCTATTTAAGGGAACTTAGAAGCAAAATGTCTCTATTTAAGGGAACTTACCAGCAAAATGTCTCTATTTAAGGGAACTTAGAAGCAAAATGTCTCTATTTAAGGGAACTTACCAGCAAAATGTCTCTATTTAAGGGAACTTAGAAGCAAAATGTCTCTATTTAAGGGAACTTACCAGCAAAATGTCTCTATTTAAGGGAACTTAGAAGCAAAATGTCTCTATTTAAGGGAACTTACCAGCAAAATGTCTCTAAGGGAATTTAGAAGCAAAATGTCTCTATTTAAGGGAACTTACCAGCAAAATGTCTCTATTTAAGGGAACTTATGAACAAAATGTCTCTATTTAACGGAACTTACCAGCAAAATGTCTCTATTTAAGGGAACTTACCAGCAAAATGTCTCTATTTAAGGGAACTTACCAGCAAAATGTCTCTATTTAAGGGAACTTACCAGCAAAATGTCTCTATTTAAGGGAACTTAGAAGCAAAATGTCTCTATTTAAGGGAACTTACCAGCAAAATGTCTCTATTTAAGGGAACTTACCAGCAAAATGTCTCTATTTAAGGGAACTTAGAAGCAAAATGTCTCTATTTAAGGGAACTTACCAGCAAATGTCTCTATTAAGGGAACTTGGAAGCAAAATGTCTCTATTTAAGGGAACTTACAAGCAAAATGTCTCTATTTAAGGGAACTTGGAAGCAAAATGTCTCTATTTAAGGGAACTTGGAAGCAAAATGTCTCTATTTAAGGGAGATTATAAGAACATTTACTCTGTTTAAGGGAACTGTTAAGGACGTTTAAATTAACTGATAAGCAAAATGTTTCTCTTTAAGGGAACTTAGAACAAGAAGGTCTAGTTAAGGAAACTTAGAATAAATAAACTTTAGGAAATGTATAAGATGAAAATATTAGGACTGTCAGTTGATTACAAATATTTACTCGAGATTAATCCCCTCGCCCTCCACAATGTTAAGCTGTAGCCCCCGCCACCCATTTAGCTATCGCTGTTGTCGTCCAGGCGTCTCCCCGGCAAACTTTCAAGCGTGGTCTGCCGCAAGCGAGCGGCAGCATCAGCTGTGGGCCTGGCTTGCTGTTTAAAACACCTTTTTTGTATCCATATCTCTCGCTAGAATCTTCCACCATCCAACTAACAACAACAACAACAACGTCAAGCCTTTGGGCTCTGAAACTACGGGGCGGGCCGAGGACAAATACATATGCGTTAATCGCACGTTAAAATCATTAGTGCCGTCAATTTTTTTTTGCGTTAACTTGACCGCCCTAGAAAATGTCTATTAAAGGGAAATCAATAATCCAGGGTTCCCACACCTCTGATTCTCTGCATTGATTATTTGGACGTTCACTGAGGGACTGAACACCTGTTGCTGTAACATCAGGCTTTGGGGATGATGTTATTCTTGTTGACAGTCGAGAGGAAAACAGGAACTGAGGGAACATATATTTGGTAACAACATGCAACACAGATCCCCGGGCAAAAGAGGATGCTGCAGTTCAGGGTCTCAAAACCTGATGAACACCAAGACAGATATATTCCCTTGAATCATGCTTTGATTATTTGGTTGCTGTCAGAGTCATGCATCGAAACGAAAATTAGTGCATTATTCCTTCACTCAGATATTGAAATGAAAAAGACATTGTTCTAGCGATAAACAAAACATCCAGAATACGCACTGTTAGTTTAAATAACTGTCTGTTTTGCATCTGTAGATATTTTAGCAATCCATCAAAAGTCAGAATTAGATACCAAGTGCATGTTTAATCAAAACATATTTAGCTGCCTTAATTTAAAGGGGAGCTATCATGCAAAATGCACTTGTTGATGTCTTCTCTACATCAACATGTGTCCCCGGTGTCGTGTCGGGGGAACTCACGCAGCGTCAGGAAATAAAACCCTCTCTCTCTTTCCTCCGTACCCAAATCTCTAAAAACGGGGAGCAACGGAGCTGATCCAGATTTGCGTCCGATATGACGTAATATCTGAAATGTGGACCCACGGCCCAATCAGAAATGTTGCTATCAGAAACAATGCCCGACTGTTTTGGACGTATATGGTCAGTGTTTACGTTAGCATCGCTAACACTCAGAGCTAACCTGTGCTGGAGAGCATGTGTGTGAAGAAGCAGGAAGTAGAAAGGAACTCACCTTGTGGTGTAACCGGCAAGAGAGAAAGCCTTTGAGCTCCAGACTGTTTCCGATCCTTGATAATCCATGATATGGCGTTTCATCACGGCAGCATTTAGTTTAGACAGTAGCTGCCGGGTCCCGCATAAGCTCCGCCCCCTGCTTTTTAAAGCTTTATCCCCGAATCAGCACTTTAGAAACAGGAAGTGAAACAGAGGGATTTGAGACATGTTTAATATATATGTTTACATATCTGAGACCCATGCTATTACCTACACATAGCATGATAGGTGCACAGCTGGAACTCTATTCACGTGCAGTGTTCTGCAAAATGTATGACATTTAAGAATATATATTTTTAAAGAGTTTTTTTCCCCGATACACTGAGACATCACGTTTGATTAAAAAAAACATAGTTATTATACCGTTTACAGTATTTTCTGATTCATGGAGTGATACAAAGAAATATCAAATTAAATTAAATTCTTAATATATATAATCTACTATTATGCAGTGTTATTATACTCCCTATTTGTTAGTGTCTCCCCTTAAGCCTTCAAATGTTATGAATACATTAACTTCGTCCGTCTTCTCAAACTTTTACTTTCAACCCGTTTTTCTTCAGCCAGTCGTCGGCAGACCGAATCAGGATAACAGCAGGTCGCATGAAGGGTAACATGTAGAACATCGCCTGGAGGGTGTGTGTGTGTGTGTGTGTGTGTGTGTGTGTGTGTGTGTGTGTGTGTGTGTGTGTGTGTGTGTGTGTGTGTGTGTGTGTGTGTGTGTGTGTGTGTTATCGTACTGCTGCACCAGCACTGTGTGAGTGTGCAGACTGCACTCTGACAGTGATGCTGTTTAACACCATCACCTGCCTGCAGGGCAAACAGTCCGTCCACATTATGGTGAAGTGGTGTGTGCGTGTGTGTACTACTACTTTCCCACCATCCACGAATTCAAATTTCTGAATGTGTGTGAGTATTTGTGTTCTCTGTACCCTGACATGCTTTTTTTCATAATAGTTCAGGGTTGGGTTCCTGGCTGCAGTGACATTTTGATATCATGGGTTTAATTGCACATATGCGCACGAAATGACTGCTATCGTGTCAGCAGCGGGACCTTAGCATATAGGATATACAATGTGTGTGTGTGTGTGTGTGTGTGTGTGTGTGTGTCACGTAGCCTTTGCCTAAATGCTGTTTCTCTCATCTCTAAACGGTATGTGGCAAAGAAGCTAATTAGGAGAGAGGCCAAGGAATCGAGAAGGCATGAGGAGATGGAGTGGGAAAAGGGTGCGAGAAAGAACATGGACATTTTATTTGTTGTTTAACCGTGCACGCTTTTCACGGTCGCAGAGCCACAAGACACACCGTCAGATATACCGTAAAAACCCACATGAATGCAAAAGGTAGCTGACGTCCCTCCTGCATGCTGTACACGAACAGAGAAGGGCGTCTCAGGGGACGGCGCTCTTTGGTGTTCGAAACCCAATTAGCAACTAATTAAAGCATTGCGTGCACCTGTGAAGTGGGTCAGTGGGAGCGTTGTGCTCAACACCTAAAGACACTTCTCGCATTTTAATTAGAGCTTTTCAATTAGTTGCTCGAATGGTGTTTGTTATAGGTTGAGGAAGTCGGGAACAGACAAAGTCATACGTAAAGCCTTGACAGCATTACACATCCGGTGCACACACACCTCAACCCTCAGATGAAATTATAATATATTCAAATGCAAATTTCACTGCTGTCAATATCTGTACGAGTTAATTAGCTCAGTGATGAGTGGGATTGGATCTGACACGTGTAATCAAACATAATCTGTCTCTCTTTCAACCCTTCTCCATCTCAGTAATCACGTCTCACTCTCTTCCCTCTCGTGTCACTGGACCGTGGTCAACGTGTGACTGAGATCAGACACATGTGACCGTCAAGGCTTCTGCGACCTGAGCTGATTTTCAAGAGGGTCAAATATCAATGGCTGCTGCCAGAGATGCCATCATTGAACACGACATGGACCATGGTTATAGAGCAGGGGTAGCCAACACGGTGCCCGCGGGCACTCAGTCGCCCGCAGGGGCAACGTGAGGCGCCCGCCGGGCACGTTCTAAAAATAGCTCACCAAGAAAATCCAAAATGTATAAAATACACAAAACAAAAAAGGAAATGTAATTAAAAGAATCTACCCTATGCATAAACGAAACCTAAATCATAGCGAACTCTATCTACTTACTACAACTCTATATCTATCTAACACACCTCCTCCCCCCACTCCCACAATGAATATCGACCAATCACGTTCTTGCTTGATTTGCGGGACCAGCGTTGCAGTCGGGAAGAAAAGCAATGTGGCACCTCCCCGCTGATTTCCCTTCTGGCAGAATCGACACTACACATCATCCCCATTGAACACAGCCTAGTCATGCCAGTCTATACAACACATGAGGGGCAGAGTTTTACTCTGTGTGTTGTAACTTATATATTTATTGCACTTGACGCACACACACGCATGGCGTAATCTCCAGGGGAGACATGTCCCCCGCTCTTTTCGAAATCCCGTTTGTGTCCCCCCACTTTACAAATATGTTTATTATTTTTTAACGCAAGCTGTCATCGCCACGGAGGAGCACACAGCCTGTGTGTGTGTGTGTGTGTGTGTGTGTGTGTGTGTGTGTGTGTGTGTGTGTGTGTGTGTGAGAGAGAGAGAGCACCCCATTTATCTATTTAATATAGATAAAGTAAGAAATCACTCCAATGTGTACAATAGGACAGTACAAAAAACAGTTTGAAAGGGGAGTGATTAGTAAAATATGCATAAATAAAAAGAAAGAATGCTAACTAGGTAACATAACATAACAATAAACAAGTTTAAATTATTTGTTATTGGTTGTGATAAAGATGTTTGGATTATTGAAAAGTATACAGCTCCCTTTCATCCGAGTGTTGAGAGCTGTATCCATAAATTCATGTTGTGCTCAAAGTGCTTCAGATTGATGCATTTAACTTCAACATTTAAAAAAAAATCTTCCCGGGGGAGCATGGACCCCACTAGAGGAGGTGAGGACCCCCCTAGAGGAGGTGAGGACCCCACTAGAGGAGGTGAGGTTCACCCCCAAATAAAGCAAGTTAAAATAATTAAATTGCAAACATGTTCTTTTAGTAAACACTGCAAACGGGTCCCACAGACCCAAACAGCACACAAAGGTTAAAGGTAAGCATATAATAATGTTAAAATATGCTAAATATATACACTGCAAAAAACAACAAAAGAGAGGAGTAAAAGTAGCCCTAGACTTGTTTTATTTTTAGAAAGTAGCCCTCATCCTAAAAAAGGTTGGTGACCCCTGGTATAGATGATGGTCTGCATCACACTGTAGCAGTGGCGTAGCCGGGAATTATGGTGTGGGGGGGCCTGGAGAAATGTGGGGGGGCCAGGGGGAGACTTATGAAGCGTGGGGTCTGAGCTGAAACCTCATTCATGATTTTATTTATATTTTAATGCACTAATTAAACCAACCCGGTGTCACGGCAAGACGTGAACACGTGACGATTTCGTCCCTTCAACCGTGACAGTTACACGGTATTGTTAACATGGTCCACCCAGAAACGGAAACGCCGAGCTAACGCTCCCCGACGGTCGGTTGTTATTGTCAATATTAATATAATAATGATTTATTTTTTAATAGTCACACTCAATTTCGCCGATGTTCTTGTTGCCCCAGCTGGTCGACTCCTCTTTGAGCAGAAACAAAGGATACATTAATGTATTAAATCGATGATAATCCATGCGTGTGGATGTGGAATTAACGGACGTGATTGCGTTGCCAGGCAACAGCTTCGGTTCATGTTAATTTACAAACTCTTCAACTAGAACCGTAGTTATATTTAAAAACATGTTAGAAGGCCTCACGAAATACTTTAATGCAAATTAAAATGTGAAGGAATGTGTGTATAACAAAATACATCCGTCATAAACGAAACCGGAAACAGACGTAGGCGAGATCCTCAGCTCGGCGATTGGATGGTTCAGCCGCAATGCACGCTTTTTTCATACTTCAAATTGGGACCAACTCAAAACAGCCCCCGAGTACAGATGTACGTAAACTGAGACGCATCCAGTCTGTAGCCGAATAGAAATGTTAACTAACCATGATCAGCTGCTGTCAGCTTTTCACTGCACACAGTTGAAGGCTTGCAGAGCTTTTACAACACACACACACACTTTCAGAAAGTATACTTTGTGTCACAGAAGAAAGAGAGTCCTATTATGAAGACTGTCTGCATGAGATACAAACATTATTATCCACTTAAGTAGCACTCGTTTTTTTCAGGGAAACGTATTTGAATTCCCAGACTTCCAGGACAAACCTTTTCATGACAGAAGCTGAAGCACTCTCCGCGCCGTGGCTACCTCTCATGAAGTCGCAAGAGAAAAGAAATGTGACTTCAACGAAAATGTTTCCAAAAGAAAAGTGCACTCTCTTTGGCTTGTGGATTGCTTTGAAGGCTACTTTGACGTGCACATTTCTTTACAGGAATGTGCGCTCGCTGCTTCTTCTGCATGTGAATGGCTTAAGGCTTCAAAGGAGAGTGGCTGGAGGGACTCTTTAAAACAAAGGACGAGGAAACGGACGGTGTTCTCTTAATGGCCGGGTCCAGAGACGAGAGTGGCTTCCGTTCTGGAGAATACATCAGACGTAATTATACAGGGTCATCTCTTTAAGTGGGGAGTACGGATCTACCTGGAGAACTGGTTCTTCACTAGCAAGGACCGCACCACGATTCGGCGACAGGAGAGACGGAAGGAAGACGTCTGTCAGGCTGGTCTGGAGGACGAACTGAAGTCTCCAAAGAAGAGACTCAGTGACACCGAATGAGATACACAAAGTATGCACCAGATTGAAAAGTGACATGAGGTGAGACGGGAACAAGTGATTCAAGATTGAAGGTTTTATTGTCGTGTGCGCAGCAGCTACAGAGTAGATATGACAATGAGAGACGTATCAACAATGCAACATTTTATGTAACGGACATAAGACAACATGATAACCGTTACGTTCCCTACTGGCTCGGGGACTCAAAGGGAAGGAAGGACATATACAATGACCGGGCGAGAGACGAAGGAGAGGAAGCTGATCGGTGGAGCCACAAGACGGTCTTTTTAATGGACAACGGAAAAAGGGCTCACCAGCCAACTTGAAGTAAACTAAGATAAACTAGAACACAAAGATACACTGGAGCACATCTCCTGATGATTAACAGAACACAGAGAGACACCATGCACACACACAGACACATGCACACACACAGACCGACACATGCACACACACAGACCGACACATGCACACACACAGACCGACACATGCACACACACAGAGGAGAAGGAGAGGCCACTGCAGCCTTCCTCAGGTCCTTATAGAGGCCCTGGAGACAATCTCTCTCTCTCTCTCTCACTCACTCACTCACTCACTCACTCACTCACTCACTCACTCACTCACTCACACACCACATGTATACATCACTTCCGGGGACATTACATTGACTTACATGCATTTCCTGGAGACTTATCCTAACCCTTACCCCTAATCAAGTCTTCACCCTAAAATTAATGATCCCCCTTATGGGGACCTCCAATTTGTCCCCATAAGGGAGGTGAGTCCCCACACGTGACTGTGTAAACAGATGTAGGTCCCCACAAGTATAGTAATGCTAGGACACACACACACACACACACACACACACACACACACACACACACACACACACACACACACACACACACACACACACACACACACACACACACACACACACACACACACACACACACACACACACACACACACACACACACACACACACACACACACACACACACACACACACACACACACACACACACACACACACAACGGCACGTAACAATAATGATATTAATAATACAAAAATATAGATTAAACAGTGAAATACAATCAATCTTCTGTAATCCTTAGGGCTTTCTTCCTGAACCGCTGGGCGTAGATCGACCAGTTTCCAGATTAAAGGCGTTATCGTCGTCATTAGCACAGCAGCTACAGGGTATGAGGGTATCACAGGCTCCTCCAGCAGAGCAGCATGAATATATATAGGACATAAAACAGATAACATAGAAATAGTGCAAGAAGAGTCTAAATACAAGTAAATGGAATTTGATATATAGATAAATATATTTCAGTTTGTTTTTAGAAATGAATTATTAGACTTCATTTATCACGATCAAGACACAGGGCGAAGCATTAACCTTTATATGCTCTGTGCAAAGATCAAATAAAGTGTTTTAGTATTTCAACATCGTAATATTATACAATATCGTAATGATAGACGTCCTTAGGCTCAGTCTTTCTTTGACCTTTTTGTCTTGATATGCATGTATGATCTAATACCAGCCTTTTGCATCATTCCTTTATAAGAACATTTACCAATACATACCAAAACTATTGCCTCCACACATCGAACAGTCTGACTCCATCACGACATTCACATCCCACCTGTTTAAACCGGCCTCCTCACTCTAAAACACATTCCACCTGCCATCACGTCTCTCCGTCTCTCCTCTCTTGCCTGTTTTATGCTTATCCTGTCGGTTCGATTAAATTGTGTTCCGTTTTTGTTTCAGATGTTTTAACTTTTAAATCCACTGTAAGGCGACCTTGGGTGTCCTGAAAGGCGCCTCGAAATAAAACTTTTATTATTGATCTTCTCTGAACTTTTTTTAAATAATTGATTATTTGAAATGCGTTAACAAAGAAGATAAAAACGATAAACTTAAAGGTGGGGTAGGTACGTTTGAGAAACCGGCTCGAGATGCACTTTTTGTTATATTCCATGGAATGCTCTGAACATCCCGACAGCAATGAATACATTAAGTGCTTTGACAACAAATCCATTAAGAAACTGTGGAAGAAGCCGTGGTCAGGGGCGGTTCTAGACCAATTTGACTGGGGGGGCCACGGGGGGGGGGGCCAGTTATTTTCTGAGGGGGGGAAAAGTGCAATCAATCTTGAGGATACCAACTCAAATCCCTTTTGCAAGCAATACATGGCATGCAATTGAAAAATATAATCATGCAGGAATCAGTTATGGTTGGTATTTGTTTTGTTTTAATGAAAATGAATGTTGTTTTTTTGTATAGTACATGGAGCAATGTAATCCACAGTACTACACAATAGAGCAACTGCGTGAACACTGAAAAAGTGAGTCTAGATGTGTGTAACAAAAATACACAATATTATTATATCCAGGACATATTCTACAAAAATGTAAGGATGTTCTACAACAATGTAAAAAAATAAATTCAGACCAATATATGCAGGACGAAAAAGAGAACTAGAGAGTATGAAGTAATTGCGCATCAGAAAACAATACAATCCAGTTATTGGTATTTGTTTCAGTACACTTATTTATTTCAGATATATATCGTATAGTTATTACTGTTAGCTTCAGCTTAAGTTATCGTGCAATGTTTGCACTAACACCATATTTATATAAAAATAAAGGCAATGAACAGTTACATCTCTACTTTACATCTACAATTACACGGATACAATCATTTAACTCACCTTCAATTATCAGTGAAAGTGAGTGCACCGCTCTAATGGGTCCGACTAGAATGACGAATAACGTTAGTTCCGCCTGTTCTGTAAAAAGCACGACCAATCACCCGAGGCCTCATTTATAACGCCGTACGTAGGATTCACGTGGGAAGGTTGCTTACGTAGTACAAAGCAAAAAAATATGTACAGACATTTTCCGATTCACCAAACATTGCGTACCGGCGAGGAAAGTGCGTACGGCACTTCCTACGCCGGTTTCCCTTTTATAAATCACAATCGACTCGAAATGCGGTGCAGCTTTTGCGGGCTTCACGTAACGCCCATTCATTCATTCTGACTGACTGCATGAAGGAGAGCAGGAAATGACGACAGAACAGCTAAAAAAGACGTCTCACACCGTGTCAGATTCTGGTTATTTTGGGGAGGTGGAGATAAATCACATTGTTCGGTGGATGCAGTTTGAACAGAGTAGCAGCATGGAGGTCGGATCGTCACCAAAATAAATAAATAAGTGGTCCGAAAAAGGTTCATGACAAAAAGAATAGCCTTCCTCAGGCCGTGTGTTTGCACCGGGGACAGGAGACCCCCCCTCGATGAGAGACTGTAAGAAGTGATGGGAAATCCCTCCGGAGTGGAGTCATGACGACTGGATCTGAATTATGTGTTTGTATTTGGTGGTTTGTGTCCCAGCTGTCGATCAGCTGCTAGATATCCATAATCCACCAGTTAGAGGAAATACAGCTAATGTGTTGTATCAGCTGTTCAATTGACCACACGGTGTTCTTAGCTTCCATACCTCCTGTTGTGTTTTACGAGCGACTTGTCAAGTCTTGGCAAACGGCATAAAACACGATTTAAACGTGATATAAAGCCGTGCTCGTATCTACAACCTATAGAAATGCAAAAGTGTCAGTTTGGACTCTGTCCTCCTGCTGACCGCATCATTTGAGAAAACATTTCACAACATTAACACAACACATTCGAGGTGGTTTTAAATAACATATCCGTATTTATTTATGTCTCCAGGTTGTGTGTGTGTGCTCTGAGGAGTCTCAAGCAGCCGTTTGTTTCATCAATGTGTGAAAATGAATTCTTCATATCTGATAAACGAGAGGTAACATTTTATTCATGGTATTGTTTCCACACATTTCTCTCCATTCTTCATTCTGCCAATGGGGTCGCAGTTTCTCGTCTCTCCCGTTGTTGTGCTTAGTGCGTACGCATGGGTTAGAGTCTGCGTGGAGGACCGCACGTTTTCCCGTCAAGCTAGTATTTTATAAATCGCAAACATTGCGTAGAAACTGGCGTACGCCATTTTTTGAGCGTATATCCCTTTATAAATGAGGCCCCCCGGCCCGGCTAAAGTAACTGGACGGCCTACCTGCCTGTCAGCCTTCCATCGGGGCACAGACTGATCTCGTGCCCTCATTGGTCATGTGCGTGTTGGGGGAGGGGCTCTGTGAGGAAGTGGCAGATTTTTTCTGGCTGTGTATTTTCAGATTCTAGCGCACTCCAGCTGGTTTCTCCGAAATGACCTACCCCACCTTTAACTGTTGTTAAACTAATACGCCAAAAGGTAAAACATTACACAAATCTTCCTAGGAACTATATTTTTGACGTATATTTTAATTAAACAACTGTCTATAAGAAGATCGACTGATAAAGTAGATAAATCATTTAAGATTGAAGACTTCTTCTTGTTTGGCAGCTTTAGCTCATGCACACCAGGCATAAGTATTCTGGTTAGGCTTCTCCATATGGCAGCACTCTTGGAAGCTAATTGTCTCTCTTTGTGGTAAAGTGTGTATAGTTACCGCATGTAGTCTGCATATTGTTGCATTTGGGTTTTTGACGTGTTATACTAATATTTTGAATTATCCATCTATGGGGGTAACGCTTATGTCCTGCTTCCTAAGCCGATTTACAAATAATGTTCAGTGCACATAATAAATGGCTGCGTTTTTGCAACAGCACACTCCATGTCATTATTTCCTCGGGTGAAACCAGTGTTCCTGTTTCCCTCCCGTGTGAAAGGGAAAACAAATGCCGCCCACAGCCAAGCTTTAACTCCGATTGAGACCTTGGTATTGCTGTAAGCAGCACAATCCAAGAGCAATTCCCCCTGGCGTTCTCACACCACCGAGATAATCAAGTCTTGATTGCGAGCGATACTGCCTCCCGCTTCCCAACAGTCACACAAAACACAACAACCCACGGCATGAGTAATTACCCACAAGTAACCAACAAGGAGGGAGTTTTCTGAAAACAGGTGGTTTATTATTTAAGCAGACAAAGGCTCAGCTTCCCTCGTCACCGCGGAGGAATCGACAGCCAGGTGCACAGCGTCCTCTGCCATGTGTTCAGTGCCGTGCCTTTGTGCGCACTAAGCGACTTGGAGGCGTTCACTCATTACGAAGTTTATTTCGGTTACTCCGCCAGCTTCGGAGGGCTTCGTGGAAAGATAGTCGTCAGGGTGATCATTGCGCTAATCAATGACCTTGTTGTGGTATGCTAATGTGTGTGTGTGGCCAGCAGGCAGCGGTGGCTGTTGAGCCGTGTGTTAAAACGGAGGTGGAACAATGACTGGTGTTATCTGTGTTGGTTATTCTCGCATCCAGGAGAGAAGCTTAAAAAGGAGACTACATGGAGTCTCTGAGATTGTTTCAAATTGGTACTTTAATTAATAAAAAGCGTGGTAATGTTACAAACAGGATATTGTTCGGACAGAAAAGCAGCTGTGTCTCTGGCTCTGGCAAGCGGAGAAAGAGGCCGCGCTGGCTCCTCCCTGCGGGCCGGCTATCCACGTTTCAATGTCCATTGTTGCGCATATCAGAGGATTCAGACATTGGACATTCAATATATATCTAAACACGCCTTTTCTCCTCCTTAACTCTTTCATGACTTTTCATTTAACACATTCTAAACGCTGTAATCAATACTCCAAAAAATACAGGAAGTACTTCACAGCAGTTTGGTTTCCGGTCGTTCCGAATGTTGTCTCATGCTACCCACGTCTGTAAACAAAAACGTACTCAAATAAACAGTACCTTATCCAACAATAATAATATCTTGGTTCTATAGTTGTAGTGTTGAAATCAGTAGGTTTCGCTGTGCAACATCATATCACATCGCTGCTAAATTCACCTCTATAGGAAATTGTATATTAGCCTCATGCTAACCGGAGATGAAGGATTTTCAGAATAAAAGCTTAACAACCGGTTGTGCACAAGAACTTCTGGTTTTTCAGTATAAAACAGCATTTAAACTGACTGTATGTTTAAGGTGCTTTATGCCATCAAAACATTGATTTTAATTTCTGGTAAATGACTCAGACTGTGGGAAAAAGACAGAACATGAAATGCATGGAGACGTCTGGAGCCGACTGAATTTTATTGGCCGAACACATTGTTGTCATGTCAAATTTTCATTTGTCTTTCATTTTTGTAAACACTTTGAATTGCCTTGTGTTGAAAGGTGCTATATAAACTTGCCTGGCCTATAATCATTTAAATACTATATAAAGATGATGTCGTATACTCTGATTGTTAGACGCTTTTATCCAAAGCGACTTTCTCTCTGTGTGACTGTAAGCCTTTTTATCCTCTGAGGATGAAGTGGCTCTGTTCCTGCATTCAGATCGATTTCAGTTGTATATTGACTTCCTTTATCACTTTATTAAATATAGCAAAAGACAACATTTGTCCATGAATCATTTATCAGGGAATTCGAATTTCCTCCACATTATTTACACATATAGTCCTTTCCTTTAGCACAGTGGTTCTCAACTGGTGGGTCGCGACACAAAAGTGGGTCGCGGATCCGTTTCGAGTGGGTCGCGGATGTGAGTGAAGAAAAAAAAAATTGGAATTATTTTTTTTTAACGTCAAACTTTTATTTTGAAGGCACGCTGTGCATGCAGTCGGCGTTGGACTGGAAGTACCGGAGACCATAAACGGTTTTGAAAACTTCTGTCACGTAGTGATCATCTTCTCAATAAAATATCCTTGCTGATGTTTTTTCGAGTCTTCTGGCCAATCAGAATCAAGATTGTTGCACAGACTATCTCTTTGCTCTTCTCGCAGCAAGATGTCAGAACAAAGTGAAAAACAAACAATGGCATAACATATTATTAATATGTCGGGTAGTAATAGATTTATTTATTTTCTTCTCAGAGTACCAGAATGCATAGTTTGTTAGTATTTCTAAAAATCTCCTGGGGGAGAATCCCCCCAGACCCCCTGCTGGGTTGGGTTTTCAGCATGCGTGCCTTTGTGTATAGTTCAGCTTTGATTCCATCGTCTCATTAAACCTTTTTAAAAAGTAGAGATGTCCCGATCCGATCACGTGATCGGGGATCGGAGCCGATCACGTGATTTTCAAAAGATCGGGGATCGGGAGAAAATATTCGGGGATCGGGATTTTTTTTTTTTTTTTTTTTTTATAAAATTTTTTTTTTAATTTAATGTTACAAAACAAAAATGACCATGTTCACGTCTTAAAGTCATCCTGAGGACTTAGTTTTGGTTTAAAATTACACAACATCATGTATGTGTTGCTTTCTTTGGGCTTGTTTTCAGACCTGGTTGCTTATTTCTCTGAAATCTGGCAACAGAGTGGGCGCAGTGTCTAATAGCAGCAGCAAGCTAACGAGAGGCTACGTTCAGCTGGTGACTCGGGAGTCGGGACAGAGAAAATGTCAGGAGTTTGGAAGTATTATAAAATTGAAAGCGAAGGCAGTGTAACAGCCAGATGCAATGTTTGCAAGGCGGAGGTTCCGCGTGGTGGAAAGAACAGAGCTACGTTCAACACGACCAATCTAATACGCCACCTGAGAAACAAACACCAACAACAACACAACGAGTACACAGCGGCCACTCGGGTAACGGCACGGAAACAACCGACACTTTCAGAGGCTTTTAAAAGGAAAGAGAAACTGCCCCAGAACAGAGACAAGGCCAAACAAATAACTCGATAGCTGAATTCATCGCGTTGGATGACCAGCCGTTATCCGTTACCTTTTTCTTTTCTTAATGCAATGCATTGCATAAAGATCGGATCGGGAAAAATCGGTATCGGCAAATTGTCAAAATCAAATGATCGGAATCGGATCGGGAGCAAAAAAAGGTGATCGGGACATCCCTAGATATAAGGGATATATGCTCTGTACTTCACTTTTATTAATATTGTATGCTGAAAAGCGTATATATTTCAGCACGATGTTTTGTTGAATAGATTCGAGTGCTTCAAAATGTTGGGTCGCGATCTATTGACCAAGTAAACAGTGGGTCCCGAGGCCTGACCAGTTGAGAACCACTGTCCTCAAGACTCTCCGTCCCAAATTCACCAAAACAAACCTTGACAAAACACGTAGAAGCCTTCTAAAGAGTCCGTGTGCCAAATACATCTTTGGAAGCTGTTCACATCCCTGGAGCGGTTAGTCGAACACTCAGAAATAAATACTGCTAAACTGTCAGCTCTCAGTTGGAACCTCACACCTCGAGCTGCCGCCTTTCTCTGCTGTCTGTCGGCCAATCAGAGCCCACTGATTGTTAATGGAGGAGGATACAAGACGAGACGCAGAAATTATCTTTATTTTACTTTGTATTAATTCCATTGGTTTGTCCGTACGTTCACTTTAAAGGCAGAAGAAGTCAAACAGAACCATACTTCTTCAGTCCTGTCCCTTTCTTCCCTTCCACGTTCCACAGTTTCCCGAGACGCGAGGACAGAGGAGACCCTCGCTCAGTCGGGTGTAGCTTTTAAATGACTGCCTCTACTCATGGCGTGTGCCCAGCTGTAGCATCTGTCACCGGGCTTAGCGCTGAAGAAATCCTACACAGTCGCTGCAATATGTTGACTGAACCTGATCCGGTTATCTCTTTTTACTCGTGGGATTCAATGCATGCTTTTCAACAGCATCAGAGGACATTATTAAATAAAAATTGGGATGGTGTTTCGCAGAATTGAAGATACTTTTGCGAAGTGGTGCTTCTTTATTCTGCCAGCTGTGGATGTTTACATGTATCCATGTGCAGGGGATGCAGTGGCAGGGGTGTGGCTAAAAACCAGGCTCAGCCATTGGACTAAAACCCCTTGTGTTTCGGTAGTGACATGAAAACTTTTTTTATTAAAAAATTAAACCCACAATAAATCTAAATATTCCAACTTCTGTTTGAATGTAATCATAAAGATCTCCTAAATACACAATCGAACACAATACAAAATAAAAAGTGTTATGATTACACTTACTAGAGGCTGCACTTTCCTCACTTTCCGGTCCTGGATCCTCGACTTCTCCGTGGGCATTTAAGGAATATGGAAGTTCTTCAAATTGGCAGTGGATTGATTTCCTGTTTAAGTAGTCCAGGGTAGATGTGGAGGGTTATTAGGGTGGTTCGTCCCGTATTGTGCCGTTAAAGACGATCAATGTGCAGGAGTTTGAATCCATGAGCCCCACATGCTTAGATTGAATTGGGTAAAACACAACATGTAAAAGGATATTGGAAAAGTATAATTTAGGCCACTGTATGGAGGTAGATTTGTGTGAACAGATCGATCATCCAGGTGTAATCTGTTAACGAAACACCTTCCACAAAATATGCTGAATAAGATTTGCCATCTAACAAAAGAAAAGTTTCACATATAAAAGGATCGGCAAATAAATAAACACATTCCTCAAATAATAAGAAAAACATGTGAATACTATAAAGGAAAGTAAATGAAACATATACTAGCAGACCGTTATTTCAAAGTCAGTAATCAGTCTTTCAACATTCAGTCATTTACTCAGATGTAAATTCGTTGTATCACTTATGTGTAAAACTCTTCCCTTAAAGACATCTGTTTTAGGCTGCGGCCACAGGAGGACGGCTAAACGCATAGGATTAACGCAAACGCAAAAAAGCTTCCGTCCACACGCAATAGTTATCCGGATAGTGTCTGTCCACACGAGACCGCTCCGTTTAGCTCCAACCGCTGGAGAAGCTGCAGTACATATGCCTAGCCTGTAGGTGGCGCTGTAACTTCCCCCACAAAAGCAGCGAAGAAGCATGGTTGTCATGGTTGCCCTTCTGTTTATTCTCCGCGGTGGGGGCCGAGGGAACCGAGCAGAGTTTTTCGTACACACGGAGCCGTTGGACCCCCCAGAGCGTTGCGTATGCCGTTCTATCCACCTTGGGACCCGTTATCGTTTCTGCAGTCGTTTAGTGCCGTATGCGGTCGTCCTCGTGTGGCCGAACGGTCTATACGACACTAAACAGTAACGCAAACGACCGTTTTCGTCCTCGTGTGGCCGCAGCCTTAGAGAGAGTGACATCTCCTGTTCGGTAGCACCCGCCCTCAGTGTGCACACGGCCCTCTTTGTTGAACAATAACACAAAGTGATAAAATGCCAGATTTGGTGAGGTTCTGTGTTTCAGTGCTGAGACATTACGCTCAGTGATTTACATTTCCCTTTGGACCCCCCATGTCTCCTCCGCAGGCTGCTGTCCTGCTCTGCAGCAGCACTTCATGTGTTCAGAGGTCAAGGCTGTTGTATTAACCTCACACACACACACACACACGCACACACACAGCTCTAACGCGAGGTGGGAGGCAGTGTTAACCACAGTGAAAAGCAGCAGCAGATTCTCCGCTTTTAAAATGCTTAACTTTAGATGTTATATTTATATAAATGAAACCCCTCGTAGTCCTGTGAACACGTCTCAGGACATGCTAACAAAACAATCTATATTCTCTCTCAGTATCTGACAAAATCATATAACGGTCTTTCTCATGATTATATATATAGGCCTAAAACTACCAGCAATATTAAAGGAGAATTTGTTTTTATGTAAAAACAGAATTGCAAAATCCTATCACTGCAGCGGCAGAATCTCCCTTTTTAAAATGCTGAACTTCAGATTGTATATTGATATAAATGACCTGTATGTCCTCTCTCAGTATCGGAACAAAATAATATTGCACTTCAGATGATGTGCGGAATAAAAAACGATATTTATATATTTGATGTCTTTTTGTATTACCTTGTATGTGTACCCCTTATGCCAACTTCATTGTATACCAAATGTATGTTGTTGAATAAATCAAGGGGAGAAAGAACTCGTGAACTCGTTCAACCTGTAATATTTATTTGGCCACTAGGGGGCGGTGAAACAACAATGGCATCAAGTTTGATAACTTTTAGCAAACAAATATTTGTTTTCTTTTTGGCTGAGCTGCTAACTGTATGTTGTGTGTGATGGATCTAAGAAAATAACTTTCCACACATGACTCCCCCTCAGTAAGAAGTGGCTGACAGGGGAGACAAACCCCCCGCCCCCCCCCCCCAGGCCCACAGCAGAAATGTTTGAGATGTCAGACTCAAAGATTGCTCTTTATTTTATGTCTTGAGATAAAAATAAGAAAGTCACAGAAGATGTTTCAACAGATCTTTTGTTATCTGTTCTGTGACTCTGTGGTCACGGCGCTTTCACAAAGTCAGACATAAGGCTTGTTCGATTAAAACTGAAGTTGAATGGTTTGTTCGTGTGTTGGCAGCTTTTACTTCACTTCCTGTTCTTCACTTTGTATCCGTGAGCCTGCACTCCTTTCTCCTATTAACGCACCTTTTCATTTCCCTGAGGAGGAAGCACATCGGGAACACCGAACGGTTTGTTATTGTACAGGTAACACATCCCATCAGTCGATCTGAAGCAACTGCCCCTTGACGCTGATTTCCTGGTGCCGTTTAGCTTTTAATTCCTTGAGATACGCAGCAGTCGTTTCCTCCAGTCTCACTTCTATGATAGCAGAATAATAACTGTTGCTACGGACGTCCTTCAAAAACATAATCATCATATTTTTCAAGTGTATAAAACGAAAAATGGTGATTTGGCCAACAGATTTAGCTTTTAACAACTGCTGAATGTATTATGCCCTAACCTGATGTTGTCAAGGCAACAATCCACAGCCATCACATATCAGTTAGTTGTGGAGGGATTTAACTCGTAACTTTACAGCATAACATAATCCTATCCAATGCAACTGTTCTTCTGAAGTTGTAGTCTTTAATGCACAGACATTACTTTGAGCATCCCTGCAGTCACTATGGGTGTTTCTCAACGTCGAGGAAGGCTGCTCCAGAGCCACTATTTCAAGCATCGAGTGCCGCCGAAGGACTGTTCCAATGTCCAGCATACTTGGAATTCTACCGAGTACTTCGTTTGGAGACATTTCGAGGCTGCACATGTGTAGCCTCTCACATGACGCACACCTGCACACTTGCTCGCCTGTTAGGTTCTTCGTCTTCTGAAGCAAGTGACTCGGAAGACATGTGCTACCAAGCAAGCGTCCTCTACATTGCGAAACACCCTCTGTTTCTCTGTGATCCAGGACGTGAGGCTCGACAGCTGCTCTGGAGCACAGAGAAACATCGAGCTGGAACACGCGGCGGGTTTTTCGTCCAAAGATGCAGTCATGTGGAATATTCCTGGAAAGAAACGCAGCACAAACTACGTGTTGCTAATCCGTCCCTGAGACAGACTCGTACTCGCACACAGCTGACACACACACACACACACACACGACTCTAAAATGGATGCGACACAACTGATGAACTTCGGCCATTGCAATAAAAGCTCAGTGGGTCCAACGTGGAGTCTGAAAGGATTTGCTGACCACAAGTTGCTCAAAGCAATCGTTATGAAACCCACGTGACATTTTAATAAACCAAGCGCTGTCTTGATTTATTCAATTCGATTAACTTTATTGATCCAAAATATGGGAATTGTTCGGTTACAGAAGCAAGTTAGAAAACTAAAATACCGCAAAGAAATAAATATAAGCCACAGCCATCTATTCAGAATAATACACACAATACACTCCAATAGACCAACTTTCTGCTACAAAAGGATACAAAATGTTTGCCAAGTACTTATCCAAATTGAAATGCAATGACGGATTATTACTTTTAATTGATTTCATGAATTATCTACAGAGTACAATCACTTTGCCCTTCTGCAGCAGCATGCTCATTTGGTCTCACATTCAAATGAAAAACACGACTAGACTAGATTACTTTATTGTCATTACATAACGCAAGCAGAGGCCGTTTCTCAATCGCGAGGATGCTGGCTTGGTAGTCGCGTACTTCCAAGTCACATCCTTCAGAAACGAAGCAAGCATACTTCCATGCCACAGCTTCGGAAAACGAAGAAGAATGGAACAGGCTAACAAGTGTGCCACTCTCTCTCTGGTTTCAACATAAACTGTACCGAAAGTAAATACCTCACGATGTCTATCTAATTATGAACTTGCTTTACTTTCACATATTTACCAACACATGTTCTACGCCACTTTTTTATTTATCCTTTATTTATCCAGGAATGTCCCATTGAGATACAAGATCTCTTCTTCCAGGGAGTCCTGACCAACACGGCACACAACAAGTTTCAACATAAAAAGCATAAAAAAAACATACAATTCAAATATAAATACAGAAGGCCATTTGTGCAGTGGCAAGAAGCATACTCACATCAGCAATAGCATCAGGTAAAACAGTTACATGTTTCATGAAGGGCTAATCGTAGCATACCTTTAAAAGCATTTACAGTAGGAAGTGCCTCTAGACAAAGTTTGACTTGCAGCGTATCCATAAAAAGGGAGCATAGTGGGAGAATGCAGCTTTACCAAGCTCTGACTGCATCAAAGGAACATTTAAAAGCATCCCATTGGCTGCTCGTCTAGTATTAAAAAAGCAAGTATAAAAGGACAGAAGTCTGGAGATATATCAGGGCAGCTTACCTAGCAATGACTTAAGGACAAACATCAACATGTGTGATTGTCTTCTTTGGTACAGAGAGGACCATCCTAAGGACTGATACAAAGTGCAGTGGTGGGTGCGAGAGCCTGCACCCGTTACAAAACGTATAGCAGTATGGTACGCAGAGTCCAGCTTTTTAAGCAGGGAGGAAGAAGCATGCATATAGATCACATCGCCATAGTCTAATACAGACAGAAAGGAACTCTGCACAATTCTCTTCCTGGCTTCAGACGGGAAACATTTCCTTAAACGAAAGAGAAAGCCCAGTTTAGGTCTAAGTTTTCTCAGTAGGTTCCCAATATGAACATCAAAGGCCATCTTTTCATCAATCCATATGCCCAGATATTTGTAGGATGCTACTTTGTCAAGGCATGTCCCTTCCAGTGTCAGAATCGGAGGGACAGCTGTATTAGCTCGAGAGCGAGAGAAGGTCATGTACTTGGTCTTTTTTGCATTAAGGACCAGTCTTAGCCTTAGCAAGGAGTGTTGCAGTAGAAGCTCTATGGCCTGAGTTAAAGAGGAAGCCACTGTGTAAACAACTGTATCATCGGCGTATAAATGAAACCGTGCTGGGTTTATCCCATTTCCTAGTTCATTTATAAAGATGGAGAATAAGACGGGGGCCAAAATAGAGCCTTGTGGAACACCTTTGTTTACAGTACGAGCAGCTGAGGAATAATCTTCTACTGAGACACACTGAGTTCTTTCAGATAGATAGTTTTTAAACCAGCTCAAAGCCATTTTGCCAAGACCTCTGCAGCCAAGCCTCTGCAGCAGCAACGCATGATCCACAGAATCAAAAGCTTTAGACGGATCAACAAACAATGCTGCACAGTGTTTTTTCGTGTCTAGTGCTTCAATGATGTCATTTGAGACTAGCATAGCCGCTGAGTAGTACTCTGGCCTGATCTGAAGCCTGACTGAGACTCGCTAAGAATATTATGGTCAGTTAGAACTTTTCAGTTGTTCGTTTACAAGAGATTCAAAGACTTTGGCCATTACAGACAGTCTGGAAATAGGGCGATAATTATTTAGGTCAGAGGGGTCTCCGCCCTTTAGCAAGGGGAGAACCATGGCCGCCTTCCATGAGCTAGGTAATTCACCAGCACCAAGACTGAGATTCAAAATAGAGGTTATGGGTTCTGCAATCAGACCTGCAGCAACTTTGAAGAAGAACGGCTCTATCTTGTCTGGGCCTGAAGACTTCTTTACATCTCGGCTCATTAAAGCTTTGTGAACCTGAGAGGTCAAGATGGGGGCAAAGGTGAACAGTTGATCAGCGTCAAGTGGCGGAGGACCTGGCTCTCCTTCTGCAGCGATCATCCCCGAGTTGCTAGAATCAAAGATTGAGCCAGCAGAAATAAAATGATTATTAAAGCTGTCTGCAGTATCCATGTTGCCCTTGATTTCACTCTGATTTACCCTTAAGAGATCAGGAAGGCTGTACATACTTACATTTCAACGTGTGCTGCGTCGGTTCAGCCATTCTCCGCAAGGGTTTTTGAAATTGGTCCGTGCGCAAAGCATTGTGGGGATTTTAAGGACGCGAAGTCTACCCATGTGCAGCCAAGACATTTCCCCCAAACCAAGGACGCGGCCTCGGTGGAATTCCAACTATGCTGGAGATTGGAACAGCCCTTCGGCGGCACTCGATGACGTAGCATCCTTGAAATATTGGCTTGGAAGCCAGTTTCCTCGAGATTGAGAAACGGCCAGAGTGCAAACAGTCAGTTACACATCTATCAGCAGTCTGTTCAAAATAAATGATACAAATAAAGGTAAATGGATGTAAAATGTATAAATAAGAATAAATACTGTATACAGCAGTAACGTGCAAGGATCTTTCTCTAGCCAACCTCACCTGGAAGCCTCCTCTCACTTCACGGCCTCATGGAGTGTCCTCAATCTTAAACTTTATTTATATAGCACATTTAAAACAACATCAATTGACCAAAGTGCTGTACATGGAACAAATAAAATATAGAATAACACAATAGGAGTAAAATAATAAAACAATAATTAAAAGCACGATAACTAGAAACATATAAATGTCCTCCGTCCACCTCCCTAAACCACATGATGGCAAGCGTTAGGACATCCTTGTTCAAGGTTCTTTGTTGTCAAGGTAACATACAGTAGCTACAGAGTACTTATGTCACAGGCCTCTCCAACAATGCAACACAATAATACAGATACGCAGACAATATTAAAATATACTACATTAAAAGTAATAGTGCAATACGAGAAATTATGTCATATAATTTGCAGCAAACAGCTAAAATATTCTACTCAATCTTCACACGCTTTGTTCCGGGTTGTTTTCTCTCCACACCTCCATCGCCGGCCTCCTCCCCTCATGTCCCCTCCCCCCCTCCCCATGCAGACCCCGTGGCTCTGAGCTGTTCGTATTTGTCAGATCCATTAAGGGGGGGGGGCGCCCTGGCGTTTGACCCGCTCTGACCCCCCGTCATCGGTCGACCTTGGCGGAGCCCTCCGGGAGCTTCTGGATGTCTGAGTCGGTTCTCGTGGCGCAGCCTGCCTCCACAGTAATTGGCTGGCTCGGAGCTCCGCGATGGGGCCCTCTCCTGACAGCTGGTGGGTGGACGCTACACACCAATTAGAAAAACACAGAGATGCACAGGGCGAACGAGAGAGAGAGGGAGAGGCGAGTGTGTCTCTGTGAGTACACGAGAGGAAGTGCTGGAAAAGCGAGGAGACGAGAGAGCACAGTTTGTACTTTAACCTTTCCACTTCCATGCCGTTTATTCCCAGAAGTGAGAAACGTGTACACACTCTCTTTCTCTCCAGGGCGGAAAAGTTCTCCTCGATATAGAGTACATTTTCTCACTGAGGACTTCGTCAAAGTACACAGACACACACGGTGAAAATCACATGCTTCACCAGAATGACTGGCAGTGACTGACCCGACAGAAATAGTTTTCTTGCCAGCTCCACGGGGGGGGGGGGGGGGGGGGGGGAGTAGAGACACTACATACTGATATACACCTGAACATCAGCAGGAGAGGACTCTTTAAAGTAGAGACACGACATACTGATATACACCTGAACATCAGCAGGAGAGGACTCTTTAAAGTAGAGACACCACATACTGATATACACCTGAACATCGGCAGGAGAGGACTCTTTAAAGTAGAGACACTACATACTGATATACACCTGAACATCGGCAGGAGAGGACTCTTTAAAGTAGAGACACTACATACTGATATACACCTGAACATCAGCAGGAGAGGACTCTTTAAAGTAGAGACACTACATACTGATATACACCTGAACATCAGCAGGAGAGGACTCTTTAAAGTAGAGACACCACATACTGATATACACCTGAACACCAGCAGGAGAGGACTCTTTAAAGTAGAGACACTACATACTGATATACACCTGAACATCAGCAGGAGAGGACTCTTTAAAGTAGAGACACCACATACTGATATACACCTGAACACCAGCAGGAGAGGACTCTTTAAAGTAGAGACACTACATACTGATATACACCGGATAATGAACATAATGCGTCTTATTTAACCAGTAAAAGTAGAATTAAGTTAACTAGAGACCGACTACCTGCACTTATCTAGAGAATAGTTTTACCGTGACTAATTAACTAGTTCAAGAAATTAATAATACCAGTCAAAATACACTCCTACTTTTAACTAGTGAAGGCAAAGCGCCATCTGATATCAAGAATATGGAATACATAATCTGCCACACACACACACACACACAGCTCAGTGTATCCTGTCGCTAAGGGACGAGTAATACTTCAAAGTGGAAGACACTTGACAGACACACACTCGGTAAGGATCTTCCCTGCAGACACACTGTTCTTGTATATGTATGTCACTGAGGACCTGAGCTGCACTTCAAGGCTCACACACTTCACTTCGTGTCCTTGCATTAGATGCTAACAGATACACTCACACAGCCGTACAGCAGCTACCGAGTCTCCCTTTGCTCTGTCTGATGTCCTCTCTGATGTGAGTGTTCAGTGTGTGAGCTGCTTTAATATCTGACTAAATTCACATTTCCTCTGATGTAAAGCATTCGGCTCGGAAAGAAACAGCCTTTGTGTAACTCAATATGTCGATGTGCTGTATGTGTAATACTGGAAAAGCCCCGTTACATCAGAATAGGTGGCAGTTAACTTAAGATGTTATGGACAGGAAGTGGTCATATTTATTGACAATTTCATCAATACCCAACTTTCAATTACCAAGAGGACTGTTAGGCCTACTGTTGCATATTATATCGATAATGCAAGGCTTATTTATAGAGTACAAGGAACATCAATGCGCTGTACATATCATCTATTATATGCAACAACACCATAACATGTAACTGAGAAGGAATAAAGTGCATGTGTGTGTGAACAGTTGATATGTGATAAACCTGAGCATCCTATTGCTCGCTCAAATCCTGAGCACCAGCCGAACAGTGATACCCAAGACTGCATTTGATTGAATGCCATCATGTTGATATATATGGGGAGTTAAATAACACTATGCCCATTGATTCTTTTTAAATATTGGATTTATAGAGCATAAGAGTGTTGCAGGAATTATGTTTTTTGTAGTCCAACCATGAAGTTAGCAGCTCCCTGGTTCCCTCTACACAAAGCCAATGGAATTTTCCATATTTGGAATATTACATAAAAAGATCTCTGTGTCAAACAAAGGTTTATGATACTTAAGCGTTTTGTACAGCAGGATAATCTCTACATATTAACACCACTTTATGATTTCTGAAGTAAAAAGCTAATGTTGGGCTCTCAAGAAACTACAGCACGGTCACATGACTTCACGTCACCACCGCTAAGCTAAAGGCGGCTAATGTTGGGCTATAAAGGAACTACAGCACGGTCACATGACTTCACGTCACCACCGCTAAGCTAAAGGAGGCTAATGTTGGCCTATAAAGGAACTACAGCACGGGCACATGATTTCATGTCACCACCACTAAGCTAAAGGCGGCTAATGTTGGGCTATAAAGGAACTACAGCACGGTCACATGACTTCACGTTACCACCGCTAAGCTAAAGGTGGCTAATGTTGGGCTATAAAGGAACTACAGCACGGTCACATGACTTCACGTCACCACTGCTAAGCTAAAGGCAGCTAATGTTGGGCTATAAAGGAACTACAGCAGGGGCACATGATTTCATGTCACCACCACTAAGCTAAAGGCGGCTAATGTTGGGCTATAAAGGAACTACAGGACGGTCACATGACTTCACGTCACCACCGCTAAGCTAAAGGCAGCTAATGTTGGGCTATAGGAACTACAGCACGGGCACATGACTTCACGTCACCACCACTAAGCTAAAGGCGGCTAATGTTGGGCTATAAAGGAACTACAGCACGGGCACATGACTTTACGTCACCACCGCTAAGCTAAAGGCAGCTAATGTTGGGCTATGGGAACTACAGCACGGTCACATGACTTCACATCACCACCGCTAAGCTAAAGGAGGCTAATGTTGGGCTATACACTAACTTTGGCACGGTCACATGACTTCATGTCACCACCGCTCAGCTAAAGGAGGCTAATGGTGGGCTATAAAGGAACTACAGCCCGGACACATGACTTCACGTCACCACCGCTAAGCTAAAGGCGGCTAATGTTGGGCTATAAAGGAACTACAGCACGGACACATGACTTCACGTCACCACCGCTAAGCTAAAGGAGGCTAATGTTGGGCTATAAGCTAACTTTGGGACGGTCACATGACTTCACGTTACCACCGCTAAGCTAAAGCCGGCTAATGTTGGGCTATAAAGGAACTACAGCCCAGACACATGACTTCACGTCACCACCGCTAAGCTAAAAGAGGCTAATGTTGGGCTATAAACTAACTTTGGGACGGTCACATGACTTCACGTCACCACCGCTAAGCTAAAGGCGGCTAATGTTGGGCTATAAAGGAACTACAGCACGGACACATGACTTCACGTCACCACCGCTAAGCTAAAGGTGGCTAATGCCTGGCTATAAAGGAACTACAGCCCGGACACATGACTTCACGTCACCACCGCTAAGCTAAAGGCGGCTAATGTTGGGCTATAAAAGGAACTACAGCCCGGAAACATGACTTCATGTCACCACCGCTAAGCGAAAGGCGGCTAATGTTGGGCTATAAAGGAACTACAGCACGGTCACATGACATCACGTCACCACCGCTAAGCTAAAGGTGGCTAATGTTGGGCTATAAAGGAACTACAGCACGGACACATGACTTCACGTCACCACCGCTAAGCTAAAGGAGGCTAATGTTGGGCTATAAACTAACTTTAGCACGGTCACATGACTTCACGTCACCACCGCTAAGCTAAAGGAGGCTAATGTTGGGCTATAAACTAACTTTAGCACGGTCACATGACTTCACGTCACCACCGCTAAGCTAAAGGTGGCTAATGTTGGGCTATAAAGGAACTACAGCACGGACACATGACTTCACGTCACCACCGCTAAGCTAAAGGAGGCTAATGTTGGGCTATAAACTAACTTTAGCACGGTCACATGACTTCACGTCACCACCGCTAAGTTAAAGGAGGCTAATGTTGGGCTATAAACTAACTTTAGCACGGTCACATGACTTCACTTCACCACCGCTAAGCTAAAGGTGGCTAATGTTGGGGCTATAAAGGAACTACAGCACGGTCACATGACTTCACGTAACCACCGCTAAGCTAAAGGCGGCTAATGTTGGGCTATAAACTGACTTTAGCACGGTCACATGACTTCACTTTAGCTAGCCAGTAAACATCATGTATTATTCTAAACTGAGAAGTTTGAGATTTTTTTTTTTAAATATATTCTTTTAAAAGGGATAAAATACAGTCTGGACTGACCACTTTTCAGACAAATTAAATAAAACACGGAAAGTTGTTTTCTATGAAATTATGCATCTTTCATTATACATTTATGGTCACAAAGTGGGAGTGAGGAACAGAAATCTTGTGACAAAACTACAGCTCTGAAACTGAAAAGTAAAGAGTAACAACACAGATAATGAAGAAATGAAGGATGACAGCTCTGAGTGCTTCTGCTTCTGACCTTTTTATTCAGCTGGATGTGAAAATTCCTTTCATGCGTTTTTTGTCGCCGTGAGTGCTTTTGGTTATATTTTTAAACTTGACTGTTCTCTTTGGCTTTATCTGCACATATGATAAAGGAGATAAAGCATATTCTTGGCGTCATGAAATCTTCTTATTGATTTACCATCTTTATATTTCTTTACAAATTAAATATGTCTTAATTCATCTTGAATATTGGGAACAGAAAGCATGGTTAAAGCTAAAACACTGCTAATGGAAATTAGTCCATTCTGCCATTTACTGAATTGAATGGTGTTGCTACCAGACATGTACAAACATGTTTTATTACAAAATATTTGGTAATTGTGAAGTGAACTTAAAAAAAGTTATTCCACAAATGTGTTAAGAGATTTGAGTGTTTTATTTGTGATTCCTTATTTTCCGCATTGCTAAGCTAGTCAAGATGTTTCCTTCCAATCAGCAAAATATGTTAATTAAAGATATAGCCCATGTGAACCAATTTTCTTTTCAGCCATTGACTGGTTGGCTAAAATGAAATTGACACAGAAATAATAATATAAAAATACTTACACATGGTTTACCTGCTTGAAATGAAATTGTGAGCATCAAGGACAGTCCTTCAGTTTTCGTCCCGTTGAAGCTCGATCTCTCAGCTGGAGCCCGAGGTAAAGATAGGAAAGGGGAAGTGGAGAACCAAAAAAAAATGGGAGCCACTCAAATTGAATCCAAAATGAAATCTGATGAAACTCCATCCAACCAAAAACACACTACATATATCTTATTCCTCCCAACTACGGTCAGAAGTGAACATCTTTCCACTCTTGAAACTTGATTGAAGCGACGCAGTCTGTGAATACATTTCAATCAGGAGATACGCATAAGATGATAAAAATGTGAATAGTACTCCTGGTTTGGAGTGGACTTCTGATAACGCCTGAAATAAAAGCTGGCGACAGAAAAGAGAAGAATACATTTAAAAGTTTTAAACCAAACCACTGACTGGTAGCTAAATGAATTCATGAATGGTTTGTTCTTTGGTTTAAGTGTTTTAGGAACAATTAAAACAAGAATAGTTCAAGTATGACATCTAAGTTGCAGTGAAATATAAAAGCCCCACAGCAGCCGTTTACATTATACCCTGTGCTTTGTTCGGTATACAGACAGTATCATCTGTCCACTCCCACCAACCGGATTGATGCTATTCCATTCTTTATATCAAATTATGGATCCACATGAGCACCATCTCTTCAACATGACATTACATTAAGCTGTGTCTCGCTTTTCCTTCGTTCTCTCTCGCTTCTCTGGGCAATCACTCTCTCAGATTACATTCAATGGCCCCATTATGAACGATGACAAGGCACCCAGAAGACCTGGCTCAAAGAACAGCTTCAATCATGGAGAAAGCAATGCAGTAAAACTCCTGTCTCTCTCAACTGAAATTAGTTTAGCCACCAAGTAAAGTGACAGATATTGGGAGAGCATCCTGGCATGCAGCCTGGGGGCATATTGGCAATTGTGACTTTTAGTAAACCCACATCAGGCCTGTGTGTGTGCTCAGGAGCTTTGAACATCACTGTGTTGCTGCCGTGTAATCACAAGACAGCTTTTGATGTTTTGTCTTGATCTTTTCAGCCATGCAAGCTCTATTCACTAGGCGTGGCTATAAGGATGACAATGTTAGGCAATTGTTCACTAAAATTAATCACACCCATTAGCCTCCTTTAGCTTAGCGGTGGTGACATGAAGTCATGTGACCGTGCTGTAGTTCCTTTATAGCCCAATATTAGCCTCCTTTAGCTTAGCGGTGGTGACGTGAAGTCATGTGACCGTGCTGAAGTTCCTTTATAGCCCAACATTAGCCTCCTTTAGCTTAGAGGTGGTGACGTGAAGTCATGTGACCGTGCTGTAGTTTCTTTATAGCCCAACATTAGCCGCCTTTAGCTTAGCGGTGGTGACGTGAAGTCATGTGACCGTGCTGAAGTTCCTTTAGCCTATAGCCCAACATTAGCCTCCTTTAGCTTAGCAGTGGTGACATGAAGTCATGTGACCGTGCTCTAGTTCCTTTATAGCCCAATATTAGCCTCCTTTAGCTTAGCGGTGGTGACGTGAAGTCATGTGACCGTGCTGAAGTTCCTTTATAGCCCAACATTAGCCTCCTTTAGCTTAGCGGTGGAGACGTGAAGTCATGTGACCGTGCTGTAGTTCCTTTATAGCCCAACATTAGCCACCTTTAGCTTAGCGGTGGTGACGTGAAGTCATGTGACCGTGCAGTAGTTCCTTTATAGCCCAACATTAGCCTCCTTTAGCTTAGCGGTGGTGACGTGAAGTCATGTGACCGTGCTGTAGTTCCTTTATAGCCCAACATTAGCCACCTTTAGCTTAGCGGTGGTGACGTGAAGTCATGTGACCGTGCTGTAGTTCCTTTATAGCCCAACATTAGCCTCCTTTAGCTTAGCGGTGGTGACGTGAAGTCATGTGACCGTGCTGTAGTTCCTTTATAGCCCACCTTTAGCTTAGCGGTGGTGACGTGAAGTCATGTGACCGTGCTGTAGTTCCTTTATAGCCCCACCATTAGCCACCTTTAGCTTAGCGGTGGTGACGTGAAGTCATGTGACCGTGCTGTAGTTCCTTTATTGCCCACCATTAGCCTCCTTTAGCTTAGCGGTGGTGACGTGAAGTCATGTGACCGTGCTGTAGTTCCTTTATAGCCCAACATTAGCCTCCTTTAGCTTAGCGGTAGTGACGTGAAGTCATGTGACCGTGCTGTAGTTCCTTTATAGCCCAACATTAGCCACCTTTAGCTTAGCGGTGGTGACGTGAAGTCATGTGACCGTGCTGTAGTTCCTTTATAGCCCAGCATTAGCCACCTTTAGCTTAGCGGTGGTGACGTGAAGTCATGTGACCGTGCTGTAGTTCCTTTATAGCCCAACATTAGCCTCCTTTAGCTTAGCGGTGGTGACGTGAAGTCATGTGACCGTGCTGTAGTTCCTTTATAGCCCAACATTAGCCACCTTTAGCTTAGCCAACACGACAAAAAAAAAGCAAATTGGTCAGATTGCCACAGGCGAAATAGAAAAAGAAAGAAGACTGAAAGTAATCATGTCATTAGCATGAATAAATACAATATCCATTTGGATATTTTGCAGCAGAAAAGTAGGCTTACCTCAAATAACTTTGGAACTCCTTCGACATTTATCACTTTTAGTAAAAGTATGCAAAACTAATGAGATTCCCTTCAGCCTCTGCTTTATGTTGTGTTTTATGCTATTGAGCAAATAACCATATGCTAACACGCTAAACCTCACCATGCCAACACTGATGTAAAAACATTTCTTAGAGCCCTGTGGTGTCTTAATAAAGTTAAACAGCTGCTGGAGTTGCTATTAAGCAATTTGTATTGCTTAAAAAGTTTGAAAATGTGTTATGTTATAATCAAAAGTGTGACAAAGAAAACTGACTCAACTCAAAAGATATACCTCTTTTTTAGATGATTGGTTTTATTTGAATAGAAGACTTCACTGCTGAAAAGTTCAAATTAACCGATTCTAGGTAATCTGCTTTAAATGGGGCGACATTTTAAAGGGAGAACAAAATGTCACCTCATGTATGTATAGTAACTTCTGGTGCCAAAAAAGACAAATGCTGCTTATTGAAACGGAACGAGGGCTTGATCTAATCCAATTACTTTTGGTTGGAGATGGCTGCTATTTTTAAACTGATCCTCATCCCTTTGCCTGAGAAGATGGCATTTTGTTTACCAGTTTAGTAATGCTGTGGGTTTTCAAATGAAATGTTTACATTCTTCTTCATGTGCAGGAAACGCTGACTTGATGGATAAAGATGAAAAACAGTCTTTCTCTCGGAGACGGTCTAAAGCAGCTGCAGCTTTCCAATTAAAGGTAAAGCTGTGTTTTAGGCTCATTAGTGGAAAGTTAGTGTGAAAGAAGGAGGGAGGAATCCCTTTGAAACGGCAAATCTTCTTCCCCTGTCACAACACTTTCTGTCCCGTCATCAACACTTAGTTTTGGTTTCCCAACAAGATGCAGAAGTCTCAGATGTGGGTTGTAATTAAAAGTAACAGCAGGTATCTTATGCTGACACAAATCAGTTTGATTTGAAGGTTGTTCTTTTTTGTTGTTAAATATGATACTATAATGTGCCATATGGACTAGATTTGAAGAGCGTGTGCATTCACAATAAAAATACAAAAGCATTGCACACAATTTAAACCTATCAATGTCGTTTAATTAACAAAGATAATCAGGTGTGTTTGAGTTGATGAGTAGTGGAGGTATCACCGTCAGATCAATAGACAGTAAAGAGAATACTTACTTCCGGGTGTAAAATCCTCCGTTATCCAATGGGACGCTCACATTGCCTTTAAGTGCCGCCGACATGGACCGATGCGGTGCTTCCCTGAGCGTCAAATACCACCGCCGATGGGAATACATTGCAATCAGTTGAAAGCTTTTGCGTCCCTTTATGAAGCTGAAGGAGCCTCGGCGCCACGGGACCACGGCCAAGCGTCGCTCCTGGACGTTCAGGGAGTGAGACTGTGTTGGTGAGGGATGTCTAAAATGCATGATCCGTTTGTATTTTGAGCAAAACACATCATAGTAGAGGTGTAACGGTATACGTATTCGTACCAAAATTATTCGGTACGGGCCCTTCAGGTTCGGTTCACGTGTGTCTCGAAGTGTACCGAACGAATATAACGTTAAACGTAAACAATTGAGAACGTGAACAACTTCTTGGAAGTAATCTCAGGGCGTCGCAGCATTCGGAGTAATTTGCTCCCATTGTATTCAACGCATCATAGAGCGAGCAAGTCATTTCATTGGACGAGAGGCATACGATTGCCCCTTTCACACCAGCGCTTTTCCAGCTCCGGCTCGGACAAAAATTGTCGGTCCAGAGGCAAGAGCTTTGGAGCTAAGAGGCGGCGTCGCTTACGTCTCTCTTACGTCGAGGCGGGGGCAGGGGCATGGGCGGGATCAACTTCCTGAACAACAACAAAATGCCTGCGTTTTATCCAGTTAGTACACAACAGTGGTCCACTGAAGAGACCAGCTACTAGGGCTGCACGATTTTGGGAAAAAAATCTAATTGCGATTTTTCTGACAAATATTGCGATTGCGATTTGCGATATTTATTTTTAAGCGACCCAACGGAAGTTTATTGTAAAATGCGGCCATAACTCCGGCTAGGAAGGTCGTATCAACGTGCTCCCGTCTCTAGCACCCCGCAGCCCGAGCTACGAGTGAAAGAACTAAACTTACATGAAACTTCCGTTGGGTTGCTTTAAAGTCAAGCTTCAGTTTAAGATTCACCCTTTTATATGTAGAACATGTGATGGAGCACTTCTGATTGGTGTGGATGACTGACACACAAGAAGAAAAAAAAAATGCAGACTCTGCGATTTGATAATCGCATCATTTCAAATCGCGATTTCGATTTAAAATCGATTAATCGTTCAGCCCTACCAGCTACCTCGTGGCAATCTGGTCTTCCGAAGAGGTACAGAGGAAGCTGGATGGGAGCACGCGGTCCAAAGCTATTCTGCAACAATTGCAGCGAGAGATGGTTATGACCGTAGCATTATACAGATTAGCAACAAATTGAAAAAAATTGAAAAAATAAAGAAGGATTATCGGGACCAAAAGAAAGAGCTCGGACGGAGTGGCAGCGGTCGTCCGAAAATAAGTCCACATGTTGACTTGCTAGACTCGGTCCTCGGAGACAGACCGGCGAGTGGTTTAGGATCCACGGTGAATTCGCTTTCTCTCTCGTCTCGGGTTGGAGGACGAGTCATTTAATGCTGGCGAGTTATGCATTACTGATTTGTGTTATTTGTGCCTTTTTGTTTTACAACATAAACTAAACCATGTAGCATCATGTCGACAGACCTGGCAATAATAGCTAAAAAGTTTACCTACTACAGCTACCGGGTGGGCACCCATGCGCTAGCATGCTAATGCTAACAATAATAAACAAAGGTATCCCCATGGCATAGACAGCGAACGCCTCCAATGTTCTTTCTTCTCACTAACGATGTATGATTTGTTGAAGGGCTACTTTTGTTCATTGTGTTTATATTGTGTTTACAGACATATCTCGTTTGGAGTGTACTGTGTCGGAACCAGCACTACCGTCGGCGTGTAGCTCGCCCGTGCACATGCTTGGGTCTCCTCTTGCCACAAGCAGCTCTTCCCAGGAATCTCTGGTGACCCTAACCCAGCCAGTGGGCCGAAACAAACGGTGTAAGGTTTACAGTGGTCATAATGGTAATACTGTTCCCCGTTGCCATTTATCATGGCATTGTCATTGGAGTAGTTGTTCAAGTTATGCAACTGCAGCCATAATAACAATAAAACATTGCATTACACAGTATATAATTTACACCTCATAGAATTCCATGAATACGGTGTTGACTTCATTATTATTGTTCCCTTTGTAGTTAAAAGGAAGCGGGATTCATCATCTGGCCTTGTCTTGTTAATGGAGAAGAGGGACGCCAGGGACGAAGAGCTACTGGAGCAGACCCGGGCGATGTTTCAGGAGGTGCAGGAGACCAATGCTGAGTTCCTACGGGTTTTCAACATAACTGCTTTAACAGAGCAGAATCGAGCAGAACAGCCAGATGCTTGGCTTGTTAGACAGAACGGTGAAGGTGATGGAGACCAACCGCAAACAATGACCTTACTTTATAGTTATAGTATATACAGTATGTTCTCCACACTTTTTTGTGAATACTTTGTATACATTCTTTTTTAAATTCACTTTATTTATATTATATACAGTACGAATATTGTCCATACTTTGTATGTAAAATAAACATAAGTCAAAAGTCATGTCTTATTACATTTTATTTTTTCAGTGATCCACTGCAAACTAGCTGATGTCACTATGATAAAACACTGAACTAAAACAGTGGTAGATGATAAGTATTATACTTGCTAAACATCAGCATGTTACCACACTATAGCGTCATTTAACTTAAACACTGATGAACTACTCGTATGCTAAGTCTGATTCTGCCATGCATTCTTTAAACAAAATTATGCTAAATAAATGTCTGTCAAGCTGGAGCAAGGCACACCATTTATTTTATTCCTATTGATCTTTAGAAAGAAGTTAGGATATATAATACTGACATAAATCAAAGTGAAGGAAAACAACTCGTATGTACTGTGCCCTTACCCAGCGCTGAGGTTAGCACTAAATTGTTCATAACACATCCAAAGAGAGAGCGACCAAACCCTGATGAATGTTCAGCACAGCTGTCTCTGCACGCACAGCACAGCAGCTCAGGTGACAGCACACACTCACATTTTATTTTGATAAGCTTTGGGTGTTGCAATTTCACACGTATACAAAAGTATCTTAATTCAACCGATGAGTGCTATGTGAATAAATGTAGCTATCAGATGAAGAAAGGTTGGAGACCCCTGGGCTAAACCTTTTGGGTATGCACTATTTTTATAAGAATATTGTTCATACCTGTTTATCTACATTCTGTGATTTGTATACAAAATAAAACACAATTCAAGTCTGATGCAGTGATTTTATTGTAAGAGGCACGATGCCTTCCATTTGGTTTCGTGAGAGGATAACCAAAGCGAACAGCGCTTCAATACAATCGGCCATTGTTGTTGTTGTCGATGTGAGGGATTTCCGAGCGGTTTGGATTTTATGAAGCAGGCACGTAGACGGTGACGTCATGACGCAGCAGGGGCAGCTCTGGGCGGTGTGAACAGAGCGGGAGCAGAAAAGGGAAACCGGAGCTGAACCAGAAAAGCTCCCGCTCGGAGCTAGAAACTGAATAGCGCTGGTGTGAAAGCCGCATATGAGAGCTGGTCACAGGGATGCGTTCAAATGTAGTCAGTAATTTGAGGAACTGTCGAAATGGCGAACGCAGATAAAGTTGAGCTCGAAAATCCTCCAGCATCATTGAAGTGTCCGGTTTGGGAACATTTTGGTTTCGCAGTTACTACAAGGATGACGGACAAAGACAGGTGGACCGAACCAAAGCTGTTTGTCGGCATTGTTCAACTAACATTGGTTACGCGGCTGGCAATACATCAAGCTTGCACACTCTTGAAAAGGCATCACCCGAACGTGAATATCACCGGTACCAAAAGACTGAAGTGCAAACCCAACTCCCGCTAGCATTTAGCCTCCACCACTCGAACAAGTTCAGACCGAGCCAAAGCCATTACAAACGCCAAATATCCTTATGTTGCCATGGTAGCAAAGCGCTACCTGGCTGTATCTGCTGCCTCTGTCCCTAGCGAGAGGGTGTTCTCCACGGCAGGAGACATTGCTAGTGCCAGCTGATCTGCCCTTTCAGCAAGCAATGTGGACAAGTTCATCTTTCTTTAAAAAAAACATGAAAATACAATGACAAGCAAGTCCTAATGTCAGCTGGCTGCTTAGGTACACTACAGACAAGTGTAAGAAATTAAAATCAATGTTTAATGTTGTAATTGGGTTTAAACATACAGTAATCTTAAAACTGTTTTATTGTGAAAACATTTCCGGTTAGCATTCGCCTGTGGCTAAAGTTTATTTTGAAAAGCTATTCCGGAAGAGATCTCCGGAATACCAACAGCAAACTTGACTTCGGGTTTTACGTAAAAACACGATTACAGCCGTTAAAATGCATTAAATAAAAAGAAGAGAGTATGAGGAGAAAAGGCGTGTGGGGTTATGCAATGAAGATACAACGTCTAACATCCTCCGTTATGCTCGATATTGGACACCGAAGAGTCGACTGGCGGCCCGTCCACACGGCAGCATTACAGAACATCTTGGAGGTGGGCGTGTCTGAAAGCTTGAGGATTTTTTGCGAGCGACGCGACCAACAACCAATCACATGAACATCCCGCCCCCGACATACAAAGCAAAAAAACCCGGTTCTAAGATTTAAGATAACAATTAAATAAAGCAGTAATTTACATGGAAATAGAATGCTATGAATGCATGTTTGCATATAAACTAAGAAATGTGACATCAGAATATGTGCAGAAAGGAGTATGACATTGTGTGCATTAATGTGATGCATGTAGTCTATGATGTGGCGGAGGTAAAGTGTCAGCGGGAAGGGCGATGATGAACATTTGAGATTAATGTCTATGGTGCTTTTTTATGCTACATTCCATGCTGGCTAAAGATACAGTCTCTGCTTGCTCGCAATGTTAAAACGAATTAAACTGGATATAAACTCCCCAAACAGGCGAAATACCAGTTTCACCCCCTGTCTCTGCCTCCTCCCTCCATGCCTGGCTCCTCCGGTTTGTATCCCGGTAAGTTATTAGCGACTGGTCGTAAAGAACCGGGTGATTTGCTACCGTAATAACTAATTTCGCCTCCAGTACAAGCGCTAGCCAATCAAACCGCGTGCAAGCTGAGAGCCAGCTTGCACGCGGTTTGATTGGCTAGCGCTTGTACTGTCAGATTTGCATAAACAGGATTTGATTGGCTGACGCTTCCAGCTCAGCTTCAAAAGTTGAACATTGCTCAACTTTTGAATCCTGAAAATCCTGGAAATCTAAGCTTTCCTTCCCACAATGCAGTTCGGCAAAAAGCGAGGCAAAGTGACGTCACCCCATTCAAAGTCAATGGGCGTTGGAAGATTTTTTTAACGCTGCTGTGTGGACGGGCCGTGAGGGGGAGGTCGCCAGCCGGCACGTGAGGATATGTTTTTATATATTTATATCTGAGACCCATAATATATGCCTTAAAATAACATGGTGCACTTTAAGATTGCATTCCTTCTATGTTTTTATTTGTTTCTCATTGAAAATAACCTTTTACATACATCAGTTGATTGTGTATGATTGACTGTTACACATCCAAACCTTTATCCTCGTGGAAAGTACATCTACAGTTTGCAACAGATATAGTATACACATTTGACTTTACAATGAGTCGACTGTTGGCTACACACAGTTTATAAAACACAGCAAAATGTATTTACACAAATTTAAAAAATGTAACACATATTTTCACTATTTTACACCCATTTGTGGTTTAATCAGTCCATGACTTGCCAATAGTAGCATGTGAAGTGTGAAATATTGCTTAACCTGTCACATATTTAAAGCCATAAACTCCCAGAATGTCTCTGTAAGCAAGAGAAGAAAAGGAAAGTAAATAAAAAATCTAATTCTACAGGAGGTGTTTGTTTCAGTGCTGTCGGAGCAAACAGTGGTGGCGGCTTAAAGCCCACCTCCGCTCCGCGCCGTCCTGTAGATGAGCCCGGTCAGATTAATAAGAGAAGGAGTTCAAAACACCGGAATAAAAGTTATAACAATAATCTGATTTTAATGGTAAAAACACCAATACAGGTTACAGAGTACTCTGGACTCCCAGTTCTACTGCCGTGCGATACAGGTATCGGGACCAGCCAGTCAGAAACAGGGGGCATGAATAAACATCAGTACAGTATACATAGACATATTTGGGGGCAAAGTTGTGTCAGTTGCGCCGCCCCCCCAAATCTCTAATTGGTCGATTTCACTCCTAAGCGAATCAGAGAGTCCATGGGGAGGAGTTGCGTTGGTTGCTCCGCCCCCCAAATCTCTAATTGGTCGATTTCACTCCTAAGCGAATCAGAGAGTCCGTGGGGAGGAGTTGTGTCACTCCCCTAGGTGTTCTTACTGGTTGGATTGACTTCGGGTCGGGCCCAATGTAGCGAATCAGAGTTCTGGGGAAAAGTATTTTACTTCTGAACAGAGCGTGAGAGCTTCGGAAGTAAACGAGGACAGTCAATCTTTATCTTGCACCTGAGTTCACTCTTTTACTTTCCCAAGGAATATTTCACACTCGGGGTGCAACAACTAATCGACTTAATCGATTACCAAATTAGTTGGCAACTAATTCAGTCGTCGATTCGTTGGTGAAGTCATCACATGTGTTCTACACCCCGTTAAGCTCCAACGTTATCGCTCTTTTTTATCGGTAAAGGGGACATTTAAAACATGTCATATGTATTATTGCTACATAAACATTATATCACAGTCTAACCCCTAGTTTCCACCGGGTCCGCCTGCGGCGTGTTACGGCTGCGCCGCGGTTTTGGTCGGTCTCCTCCGGCGTCATACCCTACCGGGCGCGTTTCAGAAGCGGAGCGTCGTGCATGTCGGCTCGCAGTTCTTGTTGATTTGGGGGGTGGGCCGGATGCTGTCACCGTTCCACTTCCTGCCCGACATTACCTTACGGCTGCGTCGCGTCGAAAAATAGACTTCAATCCTATTTCAAGCGGAGCCCAGCGGCGAGACGCTTCTGGGACGCTCCTGAGCCGTAACGCGCCGCGTCTGGTGGAATAGCACCCATTGACTAGAGTGGCCGCGATCCTTGCGGACGCCGCGGCGCAGCCGCAACGCACCCGCAACGCGCCACAAAGTTTCAGCTATTCTGTTTACAGTTCTGTCATCACATTATTTAATATGATTTGTTAAAACATTGTTGTTTCTTTTGATGTAAAATAATACATGTTCACTTCAATACGGTTTAGAACAATATGTGTGAGTGCGTGGGTGAGCAAAATGCTCTTATATATCTTAAACAATGACATATTGAGTAAAAAATAAAGCATCCTCCCACACACACATGCCGGTACAGACATGTAGGCGCTGCCATCTGTAATATCTCCAGTTGTTAATTAACAGCGCTCGGCTGCGTGAACACACTCCTCTCTAGTTATCAGCCATAAAGATGCACGGCTGCGGCTCACGAGGATCATTTCCTCGCGTGATGAAGACACCGAGAGCGAGCAGGAATAACGCTTGCTCTGAATACCTGAATAAAACACCTTTATTGAAATGTTTCCCAACAGAGAAATAGACACAATGAAGAGACGCAGAAACCAGACTATTGTTATTGCCTTGAACTCAATACTGCTCACAGAAAGCTCACAGAACAAGTTGTGGAGGAAGTTGTATTTGTTTTGCATCAGAAGAAATAAGGGCAATCACACATTTTAAAACAAATGTTTCTGGATGGATATCCTCGTGGATTAATCTTCCTATTATACACACATGCATTTCCAAACATCTGGACTACCTATGTTGCAAATGTATTATCTTTCAATTTACACACGGCATCTATTGCACGTCTGTCCGTCCTGGGAGAGGGATCCCTCCTCTGCTGCTCTCCCTGAGGTTTCTTCCATGTTCCCTTTAAACTGTGGGGTTTCTCCGGAAGTGTTTCCTTGTACGATGTGAGGGTCTAAGGACAGAGGGTCTAAGGACAGAGGGTCTAAGGACAGAGGGTCTGAGGACAGAGGGTCTGAGGACAGAGGGTGTCGTATTGTCATACTGATATTCTGTACACACTGTGAAGACCACGGAGACAAATGTAACTTGATATTGGGCTATAAATAAACATTGATTGATTGATTGAAATGTGGATTTGTCGAAGACGACGGATAAAAGCTGAACGAGTAAAAGGTTAATACGGTGAAGTCTGTATACTCATCATTTTCATTACGAAGCGCCTTTCGTAGTCGATCATTCTTTAAAAGAAAATCAAACCAAAGTCTCCAACACACCTCGATGGATCTCAGTCTTTAATGTTTCTTTCTTTTACTGTTTCTACGACAGTGTTTCAATCACCTGTGAAGACGCAACCCTCAAACAAAATGCATCGTCCCATTTATATCTAAAACAATGTCTGCCGGCACCTCCCCTGATCTAAGTGCCTGAGAGCGCCTCGCTGTGAAGAATAGCGACGCTTAAAAAGCGGGCCATCAAACTTCTCTTTAACTAAATCAAGGCTGACAAACAAATGAAAAGGCGAGCTCTTAATAGTTCTGTTCAGACGGGCAGCGATGAGAAAGTCAGCCGTTATTAAACTCTAAAAGGCACCGGAGTCAGCTGTCGTGAGTTCTGCTGATAGTGACGGACGATAACGGCTTCTCACTTCAAGGCGTCGCATTAAAGGAGGATTTACCGCAGACATCGGTTAAAAGCTCTGTGGCTCGACGTTTTAAATGTTGATATGACATTTTACCGTTATTGGTTTCAACTTATTCCACTAAGTGACACCCAATCGAAACCAGAGAGAACATAATATTCAGGTTAGCTAATGTCGTAGAAGAAAACATGTATGAAACCTGAACGATACAGACTGTGTTTTGGTTCCAAGCTCTGAATATTTATTAGAACAAGTTCCCTGGAGTTCCAATGAGTGTATTCTTTTCTTATTAATTTAGATCTTAATATATTCTTTCCGTTTATGTATTAGTACCGAGGTAAATATTCGGAGAAATCTTTGATTTACTGCGAGCCACACCCGTGATATAAGGAAGGGGCGGGACTGAGCGTGGGGAGGAAATTGTCTCCAGCAATGAACGGGGAATTGGAACAGTCTTTGACCTCACGATCATTTTGTTTATTTAAATATTTAAGTACCGTACTTTTCGGACTATAAGCTGCGACTTTTTTCCCCAGCTAACGGCCACTAGGGAACCTCCTAAATCTATGGATTTTACAGGTACAATTAACCACCTTGAACTCTATGGGCTCTATGACCGGTCCGCGCCCGCCACCTTTAAGCGGCGGGCTCCAGCAGGAAAAGCTGGAGGCCGGAAAAGAGCGAGACAGGTAGCGCGCCAAAGCAAAAGTGGAACCGAGAGACAGAACGACAGACGGACAGTTTAGCTGCTGCGGTTTAGATGCAGGTGCGCTTTATAGTCCGAAAAGTACGGTAAATAAATCGGCCGAGGAAGGCAAAGAAATCAGCGCCTACGGAGCTTCATTTGGATGGTTTTTAACGTGTGAAGAAGAAGCGGATCCCTGTTGACGTGGCACGGTTTCAGATATCCCACAAGAATGGGCCACGACGAGCAACTTGGACATTCCCCATGATAAGGTCTGATAGAGTATGTTCTACATGAGTAACATCACACTAAGCTTGCTTATTTTGTCATGTTTACTTCATGTGTACACGCTACAGTCACTTATGTCTAGTCTCGCCATGCCCTGTCTGTCATTGCACTCCCTGTTCCTTCCTCGTTTACTTCCTGCCATGGTGTGATTTCCCACCTGTGTGATTGTTGGCCCCGCCCTTGATTGTTGCCACCTGTGTCTCATCAAGCCTTCTATAAATAGTCCTTGTCTTTCTTTGTCTTAGGCCAGTAGGTCTTGCTTCAGGTCATGTCAAGACGGCGGTTTCCAAGCCAAGAACTTTATTTTGTTTGTACCGAGAGCCACGTCTATTTAGTCTCGTATTTCGTTGCCTTTGCCACGTTGTGAGTCAAAACTCGAGATTTAGGTGAAAGAAGAAAGATGCTATAATTCATCATGAGTTTCCAAATCATTAACAATATAATTGCAGCTTTCCAACATTCAGTAAAGGTTATTTGTTTGGAAAAAGCTGCTATTTTCTATTCGATGTTATCTTGTCCTTTAGGAAGCCACACATTGTGGGCCAGCGCTCATTGACCCGTGTTTTGAGTTTACGCCTTCTGGGTTATTGTTGTAAGATCTCATTTTCTGGCACAATGGAGAAGCTCAAAGGACTCGAGAGATGAAAGACAACAACACTGGTTAAATTCGATGTGGCTTTTTCAGATGAGAATCTTTAAAGACTGCCTTTTGAGTTAATTTCATCCCATGTGTTAAGTTGTTATTTCTAACAAAAGAGAATTGATCATTGCATTAATAAGGATGCTTTGAATCCACTCACTCTTTTTTCTGATTTGTTTGGCACGATGACATTGAACAGCCTATGAGGAATGACGATTATTATCAAGGGGTGGGACTAACACCAACATGTCGGGTTTTGTTAAGCTGTGAGCTGCAGTGAGCACTTCCTTAATGTTTCAACATCTTTACTTGGGTTCTTTCTACTCTTCAACAATACGTGTTCACCTAAAATGCAGGTAGATGCATTGGTCTTAAGTGATTTGGTCGGGGAAATATAACCCTAACCCCCTAGAAAATCGATTCACATTGACAATATTGTTTGATATTAGGATACTGATAGATGTCAGACTTGTTTAAGTCAACCCGATATCACGGCAAGACGTGAACATGTGACGATGTACCATGCTGGGAGACGTGAAGATGTCACGATTTCATCCCTTCAAACGTGACAGTTACACGGTATTGTTAACCATTGGAGAAATAACCGGAAATGCCAAGCAAACGCTCCCCGACGGTCGGTTGTTATTGTCAATATTAATATAAAATAATTTATTTTGTAAATTTTGTAAATCGGCGAAATCGAGTGTGAACTCGATTTCGCCGATGTTCTTGTTGCCCCAGCTGGTCGACTCCTCTTTGAGCAGAAACAAAGGCTACATTAATGTAGTAAATCGATGTTAATCCATGCGTGTGGATGTGGAATTAACGGACGTGACGTTGTGCGATTGAGTTGCCAGGCAACAACTTCGGTTCATGTTCATTTACAAACACTACAACCGTAGTTATATTTAAAAACATGTTGGAAGGCCTCACGAAATACTTTAATGCGAAGGAATGTGTGTATAACAAAATACATCGGTGATAAATGAAACGGGAAACTGACGTAGGCAAGATCCTCAGCTCGATGATTGGATGGTTTAGCCGCAATGCATGCTGGGATTTGGGATTTTTATGTGATGTGAAATCTGAAAACGTTTTTTAAAAAGAAAATAAAACTTTATTCCGAGTGTGCTTGCTTTTCTCTTTGAAAGTCATCACATAACGGCATTGTAATACATTATTCGGCTGCATTAAGTATTACATATGTGACCCGCTCTATCGAAATCAGTCGGAAGTCGCAGCGGCTCATTTCAGAATAAACGTGGATTTACGTAAACAACTATTTTTTCAGGGTTCGGGTGTTTTGTTTGATTTTAAACAAACAAAGTCTTGGCTTTCAGAATATGAAACTTTTATTTCCAAAATCACACGATAAATACATGTTTGAAGCTTGTAACGGGACGAAGACAGCTCTCACTTGCAATCTGCTCTTCCAGCAGCGCCGCCCCCCTCCCTCCGGCTGACATTATGAATGTAAGAGTATAGTAATCATAGATAACACGGCAGGGTCCGTTACAGTTTGTTTTCATCTGATTTCAAATAAACAAAGTCTTGGATTTCAGAATATTAAACTTGTTTCGGCAAATTCAGATGATAAATATAACGTTGAAGCTTCAGCATAATTACAAGCGGAGAACGGAGTAACTTGACGTCACAGCAGGCAAAACAACAGCCGGTGTTTCTCGTGAGTGATTCCCCGGGAGACAAACACAATACACACAAACGCAAAAATACACAAACACACATACACACACTCGCGAGCTTCCCCGAGACCAGTAATCCAAACGAAAATATCTTCCCTCCGTAGTATTTTGATCATTTGCTAACAATCAATCAGATCGATGGATTCCAGAGAAGAGGAAACTTTAAAGGCCTTTTTCTCAAAGTGAGGACTCGGTGACAGTCATTATATAATGTGACATATTTCGCTTAATATTTGGAGTACAAAAACAATCCTGATATCATTAGAAAGCTGGGAATCTCCTCTTTCCAGCAGTGTATACAACTCAAAATGTGTCTTCGGGTCAATGCGACTGATTTCGATGGAGCAGGTCACATATCTGCCGTAGTTCTCTATTTATAGAGCCCTGCTGAGAAGACTTCTAGACAAACATGAGGAACTGCCGCCAAAACTGAAAACGTGACGTGGATCATAAATATATCAGCCATTAAACAACATCTAACATTTCTTTTCACACAATATGTCTCCTTGCAGTATCAACACTAATTCTGCTGACTTTTATATTTGATCCAATTGGTAGATAGGCTGTATTTACACCATAAAGGTGCACAGCTGATATAAAGAGACACCTGGTGGTTAAAGCACGTTATTGAATTTTATTATTAGATAGCCAATCAGAGACAGGTTCTGTATATATCTGAGACCTGTGATATATTGATGAAAAACTGTATAATAGGGTACCTTTAAGAAGCTTAAACGTAACGCAACGATTGGTGAAAAACCAGAGTCGATGGGAAGATACACGTGGGCGTAAACAGAAAATAAATAAACGTCTTAACTCGACTGGAGAATGTATGCTTTTTAGAGGCTCAGAAACACAAAGAGAACAAACTAATGCTTGAGACTCAGCTGTCACACCAACACAGGCACATTCTGCACCAAACCAGTTTCAACGTCCCTGCAGTCAACGTCTGCTCAGTCTGGTGTTTGTGCGAAATAAACAGACTGGGCAAACATTTCAGTGGTCAAATGTACCCACGATTCACTCAAAGTCAAAACCCACACAAAGTAGGACTGTCGTTGTAGAAGACTGAAGACTGGATCTTCTGAGATTTACGTGTTTACTAAGATAAGCCATTTTCTAAGAACTTAAATAGTCACGGATATTACACAACTAACATTATGTCCAGTTATTGACGCTTAAGACAGTGTGTCCCCTGATTTTTCAAAAATGAAACTATGGTTATAAAACTGTACGGTTTGGCTGTCTGCATCTGGTGTTTTACCATGTTCTTGAACTTTGACAGAGATGTACAAATGTTTACTGAATAACAGATATATTCATATACTACATTTATTTAGTGATTGAAACATCGCTCTTAGTTTTGTTTTATGTATTTCATTGTTTCACACCGCACCCATCAGGCCTTGTGTCTTATGTTTAGAGCACTACTGTTTCCATCCCTTTTACATGTCATTAAAACCAACAACATCTGGTTATGTGTTACTTGACTTTTACTTTAACGAGCTCGGACGTCACAGTAGTTAAAAAATCTAGAACATTCAGAGAAATGTTGAGACTGAAATGTGGCTGTGTCCCGATGCTAACATTAGCCCCGCTGAATAGCATTAGTTGTATTGTTAAGTACAACAACGAATATCCATTAATTTTAGCTGATTTTTAACAATCACATTTTGATTCTTGTTCCACATTCCTCCATCGTTTCTGAACGTCTTTAGATTACCACCGGATTTAGTTAACGACCACAGGTTTGTTTTACAGCTCTCTTCTCTCTCGCCGTGATGTCACTAAGTCTTAACGAGCTCTCCGATACACACCCATTATAAAATGTGTGACATTTTCACAAAACGTAAGCTGCGACGACGTGAGAACCGTACTAGCTATCAAAAAATATTCAACTAGTCTAATAAAGTCCATCGTCTCGCGAACCGTTTAAACTTCTAATTGTTGTTCTACGTTAAAGTGTGCGGAATCTGTATGGGGTCAAAGTGGGGTGTTTTTGAGCTCTGTTCAAATGGATTTCCCATTCTTTCCTACGGGGTAAATGATCGCAGTTTTCTGTGACGTGCGTGAAATTGGCGAATCTCTTAAAAAATACATAGCAACCCGATCCCGGTCATTCTGTGTGTCTCGTGTGAATGCTGCCGGCGGAGTAGCATGACAACATTTGTGGCGTAAGAAGGAGAATAAGATGAGATGTTGAATACTAGACTGTGTGGCTTCGCCAGTCACACAGAATAAGTTAGAGATGGAAAAAGAGAGGCCTGTACACAGTGGATGAAAAGTGTAAATGTGAGCAGAGAAATGTATAGTTGATTTGCTACGAAAAGAGAAGAAAGGGCAAGATTGAAATATATGAAGGTTACGAGCAGGAAGCCATCCATCATCGTGCTGTGTATTTCTCTGGGGACAGCACCACGTTAAGGAACTGTTCTCTATATCATATGAGTATCTGTTTGATACGTTACAGAAGGGGTGTCTACAAAGGGCTGGGCCAATCAGAGATGAGGTATTGCCTTATAGATTAAGTTAGCAAAATCAAATGTAGGTCAATTATGCTTGATACTTGAATATCCATCCATCTTCTCCCGCTTATCCGTGGTCGGGTCGCGGGGGTAGCAGTTCCAGCAGAGAGCCCCAAACTTCCTTTTCCCTGGCGACATCAACCAAGTATATTGATACTTGAATATGCTTAAGAAAAAGAACAGCCTTTCATAGGGTTTCATTTATTTTGTCGGCAGCTCATCCCTTAAAACAGAAGCCTCAGATTGCTTATCATAAGGGGAAATATTAAGGGTAAGTTATTGGGCTTTTTCTCATGAACTAAGATTTGTTAGAGAATGTTTTCAACTTGAAATGACGGAATGGATTTGACATTGGGCTTATTAACACATGAATGCTACTGTGTAATATAAATTGACATATATATATACACAGGAAGTACAATATAAGACAAGTTCCATGTTTGGGCCATATTCCATTATGGTTTTTTAATTTGCTGAGGGCCGATTAAAGATGGCCCGTAGTTTGAACCCCTGCGTTCCAGCATCAGTTGATATGCAGATGCCACTGATGTGTTTTTTTTCCTACTAACATTGAAGATACATGAATTTCTCCGGCTCACTGCATGCTTGTGATGTCGTGCGTTTGAATGTAACCTACGCTCCTTCGCCTTCCTCTAATTATATCACCCAGTTGTTCGATCAAAAGCAGCGGCGTGTTTAATCTTCAAAGTAATCTCTAAAAACTTCTCAGCCTCAGAGCTGGTGTGACGCCCCCCCTAATTCCCGAGATAAAGAACAAAGCAGAGCGGATGAGAGTCTTTGCATGGCTAATGGAATAAGATGCGTTTTTGCCGAGTATCCAAAATTGAGCTTGACACTTTAAAGCTGCCATGCAAATGAGGGCATCTATACTGACACTATCAAACAGCTAATTCTACTGGAGCAGAAGGTAATGGAGCGGTGCAGGGGTGACGTATTTACCCGGAAGGAAGCTGCTGGTTCCCTCGACAAAAAAAGCAACGGGATTCCTCCATAGGACTTTGGAAAACTAACCTGTTTTATAAATCTCCACATGTCTACTTATCATTTACTAATCATAAATCTAGTCGCCAGAAGCTAAATGCTAACGTTATGCTATAAAGGAGCTACAGCGGCTTCAACGCCACGCCGACTTCAGATCCATATTCAAACTGCAGATTCTAAATGGAACGAGTGGAAGCCTTTGTTTGAACACTTTGCAGGAGGCAGGGACTTGCTTTCAAGCAGAACAGAAACAGAGTGTTTACGTGTTCGGCGTAATGACGTAAAACGGCCTCCACGACTTCTGTAGTCCTCTTCAGCCACTTGGTAACAACCGTCGTTTCTCAGACACGTCCACTCTTCAGAAATCACCAGCGAGGTCACTGCTGATGGATTTAATGTCGTAGAACAAGACGTGATCCGTCTCTTCGATGTGTTTCAGCCACAGACCTTAGTTCCAGGTATTTCCAAAATCCTGTGGAGAGATCCCATTGGCTCTGAGACGAGGGAACAGGAAGTAGTATAATGCTAACTCACTTCCTGGTGTTAGGACTCGTCCCTGCGCCGCTCTATATGCAGAATACAATCAGCCAAACGCGATCATAATTACACGTTAAGCCGATAAGGAAGTGCGTAAATCTCTTTTGTCTCTTTCATAATTACATGTCGTCCATATCAAGAGAGAGGAAAAGCCAGAAGGTGAGAATAAATCCAGGCGACATTAAACCAAATTACAGCTCACATGAAAGCATATGCAAAAGCCTCCCGAGCTGTAGGTTAAATATGCTATCCAATGTAGCGTACAGTTACAAGGATTTTCCCAGCTGTATATTCGCCCTCTGAGGTGATTTCTGTTTGCATCTGCCTCGTTAGTTTCAGACACACGTCCATAGCTTTAATTAAAAGCCACTTATTAACAAACAAAACAAAGCACTGCTTAGTCTCGCTTTGTTTGCATCTGGATGATTTAAAGCAAAAGCAGTGTGGATAATAACGGATCGCTAAAGACCGATCTTATGCACACTGGAGTAACTTTAGGTATGTAAAGTTAAATGAGTAAAATAGATGATATGTAAGTGAGTAAAAAAATGCAGAGAATATTAAAACTTGACCATTTCCTCTGAGGACCTTCTTTCTCGTCATGCATCACTGGTCTTTTTAATTAGCGCAGCGGAGGTTCGTCATCCGCGTGAACATCACAGATTTAATCCGATACCTGGGGGCCAGATGTGTAAAATATGAAATATGTAAATGCGCTCAAAGTATCCATTATATTATCCAAGCTCCAAATAGAAACCACTGACTTATAATTACGGTCTCTAATGGGAGACGACGGCGTTGTAATGACTGTCAGGTTCAGGTTATCTATCTGTTTAGTTTGCAGTAAAAAGAGAAGGTTTCCATTGTGACACGCGTTTTAAAACAGGCAATTGTTTTTTTATAAAGTACCCCAGGCTTCAGCACATTTAAAAACCATAAGAACAAACGTGAAATAGCCATAAAGAAAATACAATTGAGATGTTTTCACCAAAGGAAAAACATAAAAAATGTCCGTTAAAAAACAAAATAGGCGTAAATTCATACATTGATTACAGGTATTTACCACAAGAACAAACAAATAAATAAATACATGAATATGTATTCAAGTTTAATGCATACAAACAAAAGTAAAATCTCTAACGTGACATTTAAAAAGCACGCTTCAGACGTGTAACTCCCAAAGAACGAGAGCATCGAAGGATGTTACCAGAAATGTTTTAATTATCACTTTTTAAATATAATAATTGTTGGGGAATAATTTGCTTAGGTATTCAAGCTTTGACACAGTTCATCGTTTTCTCTTCCACTGTCTCCTTTCCCACGGCACAGGTCTACGGTATTGCTGCTATCTCTCTTAAGGGGGAGGAGCTTGGGTATTGCTGCTATCTCTCTTAAGGGGGAGGAGCTTGGGTATTGCTGCTATCTCTCTTAAGGGGGAGGAGCTTGGGTATTGCTGCTATCTCTCTTAAGGGGGAGGAGCTTGGGTATTGCTGCTATCTCTCTTAAGGGGGAGGAGCTTGGGTATTGCTGCTATCTCTCTTAAGGGGGAGGAGCTTGGGTATTGCTGCTATCTCTCTTAAGGGGAGGAGCTTGGGTATTGCTGCTATCTCTCTTAAGGGGGAGGAGCTTGGGTATTGCTGCTATCTCTCTTAAGGGGGAGGAGCTTGGGTATTGCTGCCATCTCTCTTGAAGAGCAACTTGCAGGTTAGAGACACCAGTATGTATACACTGACATCTGGCGTAGTTTTTGTAAGATATTTTTAATTCCGCATAATAAAAGACCACCCGTGTGTAGGGGTGGGTATCATTTGAAATGTATCGATTCCCCGTTTCGATTCCAAAATTGTAAAAGAAAGAGGTCAAACGTTTAGATAACAAAAATATCTTTATTCTTTTAAGCTTTAACTGACGTTTCTACAAATAAAAAATATACATGCAATACAAATGTATTGCACAATAGCTGTGCTTTATTTTAACAGAGCTATGCCTGTGGCGAGCTATTCACAGGCTGTGCCTTGTCTTCTTCTTTCTTAGTGTAGTGGAGCCTCACTTTAGAGCATTTACCGCGATCCATCTTTGGTGTTATGAAGTGACTGAGCTCGTGAACCGTCTACGGGAGCCTCGCTGCGGGGAAACTGTGGACCTCTGTCGCCGCAACTTACATGATGCCGTTTAAAAAAATAAGGGCGGTGCCGGCCGTTCTGTGATTCTCCAGAACACACAGATGGCCAGTCCGCCCTTACCCTGCTGTATTCCACCGGGTCACCGCGGCGCAGACGGACCCGGTGGAATACAGGGTCTACCGCGTTCAGGAACCGTTAAGCAGAACCGAAAAGGTGTATTTTTGTATGGGTACCCGGCATTTTCTTATCGGTTCTCATCTGGAACCGAGTTTCGGTTCCCAACCCTACGTGTGTGACGTCACATGGAGGAGAGCGCTTTTCCGAATGTTCAAAGCGCTTTACATATTACACATCAGAAATGTAAAAGTGAATACTGTGGACAATATCCAATATTATATAATTATACATTTAAAGTCCAAATGTTGTTGTATCTAGAAACAGATAGCAGACACACCCAGTTTGTAGATGATAAAGCCACTGAATACCCCCCCTAGTTTAATGAGTGTTGTTGTTCCCAGAGGCTCATGGATGTGCCGTCTTCATGCGACTGGTTCCATTTCTCACCCGAGGGAATCCACTTGACTGATTAGCCACAGAGAATTAATCAAAGTAACAAGCTGGGGAGTCCTGTGGAGCCGCCAGACTCTGCCTTCATCTGGAGGACTGAGGACGTCCACGGAGAGATCACCAACCCTACCAGATGGTTACGTGCGAGGCACCGAGGAGCTTGTCAACAAAAAGCACAACAGTGATAGGAAATCTCTTTGGATAACAGGAGGTTGAAAACTGAAGGTGTCCGTTAAAGAATGCAAAATAGAGAAAATTAAATCAGATCTATGTGGAGTGATCAGGAGAATGTGTTCGTCTCTTCGGCGGATACGAGTCCGACGGGATCATCGTATGCAAGGAGAAACAGTCCAAATGAATGATTAATAAAAAAGAAACATAAGTAGAGAAACCAACCACAGCATTTCTTCCAAAAGGTTCCAGTGGACGTTAAAGTATTCTGTCTTTCTAACCCTAACCGATGAACGTGTTTTGTTTCCATGTTCATGTGAGGCACTTTGAAGTAACCCCAAACTTAATTAACCCTCCTGTTATCCCTGTTTGACCCCATTCCATGTCTAACGTATCTAAAAAGATTATTTTTTGCTTAGTATTTCATGACTTGTCCTAATTTAGTGAGGACTAATGGGGAAACATAAAATGAACATGAAGATCTTTTTTAAAACATATACACATTTCAATATTTTACACGTATTTGTGTTGATTGTGTAGGATGATATTGAGGTGACTAATGTGGAGGAAACTTCTGTGTAGCAATGCAGTGGGAGTCCCCGACTCATGAAGGAGACACGGGACGAGCAGGAGCTCTGATGTCAAACACTGATAGTTTATTACAAGCATCGGCCGGAGAATTCACATCACAAGTCACAGCAGCAGAAAGTTCTGACTGCTCGGGTGGGTTGCCATGTCAATTCTGAATCAGCCTCTCATCTTGACAGACCTTTTAACCAGTTTGCAGGGAGTCCACCCACATATTGGGGAAGGCATCTGTGAACACCTGGAGGCACTGAATCTCTCATCTGACTCTAGGGCTCTTGTGACCGAGAGTTGACCGGTCATAAAACTGATGATGGCAGCAAAAGCTGAGACTTCCCATTCCTTAAGACAGATAACAGACTTCGGCTTGGTCGTCAAACGTCAACAGGCCAAATATGTTAAGTAAAGCTAACATTATTCCCTCACAACTAATACGCAAATGTATCATTGTAAAAGAGAATACCCTCTGCTTTAGTTATTGGTGCTTTAACAACATCAAAAAGATCTTAATTTAACATTTTATTTCAATCAGTGAGATTTTATGGTGATTTATATATTTGTCGATAGTCACATTCTGGATGTATAAAGGGGTCTGGGGGGGGAAGGTTAACTAAGATACCTAAAGCACCAGAGACATACATGTTGGTTAACATCTGGAATATGATCATTGCCTTGAGTTTTAATCCTCTGGTGTCAAATTGACTCCAGAGGATAAAAGGAGGGTTAAGCCAACACAAAGACACATTCTGTCCGAGAACATTGTCGACCACTTGATGGATGAATTCTGAGGAAATTCCATCAGATCTATGTGGAGAATATGTTATCGTCTCTTCAGAGGATACAGAGTCATTTAGCACTCGAGACAAGATCATTGTATGCAAATGAAGCTAACTAAAGCTGGTTAACGAAAAGCACAAACAGTAACAGGAAGTATCTTTGGATAAAAGGATGTGGAAAGCTGAAGGTGTCTGTCCTTAAGTGTGGCAAATTCTGAGCAAATATTTTTTAAATGTGCAAAATAAAATGTTTATAATTGCTTGTTCATATGCACAACTGGTTTCACCTTTCTTCCATTGTAGGCCAATTAATGAAAATCTGTTATTTCTGTCAGATTAGTTTTTTAATTCAGAGGATATTCCATCAGATCTATTTGATGCCTATCTCTCTTTTTAAATGCATTTCTTGAAAGCAGTTCTGAGTGATAAATGTGTATTTGCTTTCATACAGAATGTGTAGCAGACATAAATGAACATTAGATGTCACTTGATAAAATCCATCTTAAGGAAATAAACACACCCATATCCGTGAGGGAAAAAGTACTCGACAACCTTATCTTGCCACCTCCATTATTCGACCTCTTAAAGGTCACCTATCATGCTAATTTAGGCAATAGCATAGGTCTCAGATATATAAAAATATGTCTATGAAGTGTTTTGCTAAAATACCAAACAGATCACCCATTCCAGCCATGCCTCATAACCCTCTGTTTCACTTCCTGCTTCAAAAGTGCTGATTTGGGGTATAAAGTAAAAAAAAAAGAAAAGGAGGGGCCGAGCTCATGCAGGACCCGGCAGCTACTGTCTAAACCAGTGGTCGCCAACCGGTCGTTCGCGGACCGTTAAAAAAGTAACAAAAGAAAAATAATAATGTTTGAAAAATACCTTTTTAGATGTAAACCTATCGTCACCAGACCAATCAGAGAGTTGCATGGAAATACACGTGTGCTTGTGTCAGTCAAACTCGTGTGTGTGTGTGTGTGTGTGTGTGTGTGTGGCAATAGCGCATTTAGTGTGATAGAGAGTGAGAGAGAGGGACCGGTGCTAGCGGGGCCCGTGATGTTAGCATCTGGTTAGCTAGCTGCACTAACGGACATAAGGAGCTGTTTCCACAACAAGCTGGAGGTTTTGTCACAAATTATTCAAAAGATTATTTCCGCGGCGCACCTTCATATGATCATTATAGTTATACAAACAATAAGAGAATAAATGAAAAACAGGTATGAATTACTATATGGCAGTAAAACAAGAATACAGTTTGACAGGGGAGTGATTTGTAAAATATCCATAAAGAAAAAGAAAATCTGCTTTCAGTTCTGTTTCATCTGGGTGTTGAGAGATGAATCCATAGATCACTTCATGTTGCTCTCAAAGTGCACCAGATTGTTGCTTTCAACTTCAATACAAAATCTTCCCGGAGGAGCATGCCCCGGACCCCCCTAGTGGAGGTGAGGACCCCCCTAGAGGAGGTGAGGTCCACCCCCCACTCATTAAAAATAGCACTTTACCCCTGCCTATATGCCGTGAGCTGATTATGGAGCCTTCATTGTAACAGTAAATTGGAAGCACTGTCTGGGTCGTCTTTTTCACTCAATTCTGCAATAGGCAGATCTCGCCTTTCACCTAGGCCGAGGTCGATGATCTTGGGCTTAAAAAGGTTGGTGACCACTGCTCTAAACTAAATGCTGCCGTGATGAAACGCCATATCATGGATTATCAAGGATCTGAAACAGTCTGGAGCTCAAAGGCTTTCTCTCTTGCCGGTTACACCAGAAGGTGAGTTCCTTTCTACTTCCTGCTTCTTCACACACATGCTCTCCAGTACAGGTTAGCTCTGAGTGTTAGCGATGCTAATGTAAACACCGACCATATTACGTCCAAAACAGTCGGGCATTGTTTCTGATAGCAACTTTTCTGATTGGCCCGTGGGTCCACATTTCAGATATTACGTCATATCGGAGGCAAATCTGGATCAGCTCCGTTGTTTCCCGTTTTTAGAGATTTTGGTACGGAGGAAAAGAGAGAGGGTTTTATTTTCTGACGATGCTTGAGTTCCCCGACACACCGGGGACACATCTTATGTACATCAAAGAGTGCATTTTGCATGATAGGTAGGGTTGCAAAGGGGCGGAAAGTTTCCATGGGAAGTTAAGCTGAGGAATTTTGGAAATTTTCGATGCAAAATTAAACAAAAAAACATGACATTTCAACTTTTTTTTTTTAAGTAGAACGGAACAAGTTTGAATTATTTTATTGAACAATTATTTGTTTCATTAAAGAACAAAAACAGGAATGTTGAGTTAAATGTTACTCATCACCCCCAACCCCATTAGAAAGTGAACAAAAATGCACCTCCATCCAAAGATCCCCACAAAGTCCCATTCAACATGTGAAATGAAAAGAGCCCCTCTCCCTCCAAACAGTCCCATTAAACATGCACATCTTCCCTCAAGCAATCCTCTGCATTTTTGCTAAAGCCTTTCAGTCAACGGGCTCTTCCTGGGCCTCATCAACATCACACTCTGATCGATACACGGTGCCTGCAGGGGGTGTGGTCTCAATAGCCATGCAGTGTGCTATGGCATGGGTATTCAAGTGTACTTGAAAGGCATCTGTTTGTTTTAGTCAAGATTATGCTAAAATATACTTTCCCCAACTATATTTAAGTTCCCTACGAATAGCCAACCTTCAATTTAGAAAATTCCCAATTTATTCCTGTTAATTCCCGTGGAAAGTTTCCATCTTTGAAAATTCCCGGAATTTTGCAACCCTAATAATAGGTCCCCTTTAAAACTATAATTTGTGTACGTCATCCTTTATTCACTACCTCTGTTTCCATTGCACATTTGTATATACTTGTTTTTACATTCTGACTCCTGCTTTTCATCTCAGCTAACCATAAAAGCTTTTTTTCTATGCAAAATTACAAATAGAAAATTCCATCCATCTTCTCCCGCTTATCCGTGGTCGGGTCGCGGGGGTAGCAGCTCCAGCAGAGAACCCCAAACGTTCCTTTTCCCTCATCAACCAGCTCTGACTGGGGGGTCCCAAGGCGCTCCCAGGCCAGAAGAGATATAATCCCTCCTCCTGGTCCTAGGTCTACCCCTTGGTCTCCTCCCAGCTGGACGTGCCTGGAACACCTCCCTAGGGAGGCGCCCAGGTGGCATCCTAACTAGGTGCCCGAACCACCTCAACTGGCTCCTTTCGACGCGGAGGAGGAGCGGCTCAACTCCGAGTCCCTCCCTGATGACCAAGGCTGGATTAGTACCTCCAGGGGCCCCTGGGCACTGAGCGCTCATGGGCCCCTCCCAACCCACGTACCAACAAGTAACACCACGCCTACCCAATCCTACCAACATGACCAATATTTAAAATTTTCAGTCAATCTGGCATGTCAAATCGCACACCTATTTGTCAAAAGAAGGGTCCTGAGAGACACGGGGAACTTCCGATGAACTCGAACCTTCACCCTGCTCTGTGACGTCCTCGTCAGGCTCGTCTTCATCTTTTTCCTCCTCTTCTACCCGCTGCTGCGTTAGCATGCTAGGTTCAAGGCTAACATTGCTCGCTAGCTCAACAACATCCTCCATGACCACCGCCACTGTTCCTTGTGGTTGTTGCTGGCCTATTTCGTCACTTTTTGCTTTTTTGAAAAAGCAATTTATTGTTGGCAAATGTTTTAATGCAGCCGCCACTCTCTCTTCTTTTTCTTTCTTTTCGCAGCCCCGCTGGGCGTTTGGCTTCCGGCACCATCCATTTGTTCTGCTCACGTGACAAAATGTGACATGAGTGAGGGTGGGGCTGTGAGTCGGCTATACACCGCCGCCGCGTAGTAATAAAGTTGAGCGCATACATAGTGAGACCTACAGTACAGAGACGGTTTAGAAAATATATTAATTTGACCCTTTAAAAAAGCTGTGTTATTTATAGCGAAGAGTGAGTGTCATTTAAAACAATCTATGATGAGTGAGGTTGTGCCCGGAAAAAAAAAAAAAATTAATACATTTTTTTTTTTTTTTTTTTAATCTTGTCACTGAGGGCCCTCTTTGCTCAAGGGCCCCTGGGGACTTGCCCAGATTGCCCAATTGCCCATATGGTTAATCCGGCCTTGCTGATGACCGAACTTCTCCCCTTATCCCTAAGGGAGACGCCAGCCACCCTGCGGAGAAAACCCATCTCGGCCGCTTGTATCCGCGATCTCGGTCACGGAAATAGAAAATTAAAAAAGTTTATTTAAAAAGGTGGATGAAAACTCACCTTGTGTCTTACTTTAAATGACTCTTTCTTGTAAGCTTCAACATGTAGAGCGGTATGTATTTGCTTTCATGAGTGTACACATGTTGCAGAATCTGATACATGTGCAGATTCAAAACACTGCACTCAGCATGTGTTTCACTGGAGACAAAGCTAACAAGCAGATCGATGCAAACATGTTCAATACCGCTTCCTGATCACGTGCTTGTCCATCCATCTTACTTTGGATCAATTCCTCGCCCCACACCTCCTTCCTCACAGCCTCAACGCGTTCCTCTCAGAGCAGAAACCAGCAGGAACACTGAAACAGAGCTATCTGCTTCCCAACACACGCATTAGAAAACCATTGATCCCAGTACACACCACAGGGAATAGAGGACACACACAGCACAGTGACAAACGTGTCGATGGTGTACAACGAAGCTATTGATTACACAAGGGTGATGTGAGTACAGTTAACATGTATCATACAACCCCACTTGTTTAAATGGTACCTAATGTAATCGATGTTATGTGGTTCAGTGCAGTTGGTGAGTTTCCTACAAGCATAGAGTGAGGTATCAACTGAAGTTTTGTTCATGTAACTCGTAGTTTTTTACACTTTAAAGAGTCCTCCCCTGCTGATGTTCAGGTGTATATCAGTATGTAGTGTCTCTACTTTAAAGAGTCCTCTCCTGCTGATGTTCAGGTGTATATCAGTATGTAGTGTCTCTACTTTAAAGAGTCCTCTCATGCTGATGTTCAGGTGTATATCAGTGTGTAGTGTCTCTTCTTTAAAGAGTCCTCTCCTGCTGATGTTCAGGTGTATATCAGTATGTAGTGTCTCTACTTTAAAGAGTCCTCTCCTGCTGATGTTTAGGTGTATATCAGTATGTAGTGTCTCTACTTTAAAGAGTCCTCTCCTGCTGATGTTCAGGTGTATATCAGTATGTGGTGTCTCTACTTTAAAGAGTCCTCTCCTGCTGATGTTCAGGTGTATATCAGTATGTAGTGTCTCTACTTTAAAGAGTCCTCTCCTGCTGATGTTCAGGTGGATATCAGTATGTAGTGTCTCTACTTTAAAGAGTCCTCTCCTGCTGATGTTCAGATGTATATCAGTATGTAGTGTCTCTACTTTAAAGAGTCCTCTCCTGCTGATTATCAGTATGTAGTGTCTCTACTTTAAAGAGTCCTCTCCTGCTGATGTTCAGGTGTATATCAGTACGTAGTGTCTCTACTTTAAAGAGTCCTCTCCTGCTGATGTTCAGGTGTATATCAGTAAGTTAGGCATCATGCTTCTCCCACTGAAACACAATCTCAAATATGAGTTAGAAATAACCTTTTCAGCTATTATCAAATTCTCCGGGAGAGATAGATGGCTCCGTTGAGGACGAGAACAGCCTGAGAAAGGAAAGGAATGACCTCCATTACTCTCTTCATGTGACGGTTATTGTTGATGGCCCTTTATTGCGTTTGTCACCAGATTAGTTGATGTTGCGGCCCTCGTTGATATCCGCCAACTTTTATCTCTCTTCCTTCCCTCGAGGGCTTGATCTCACACATCTCCTGCAACACGGTTTACGGTTCAATAACTACACTAAAACTCAGTGTGTTTCCAGAGAAGGCAGAAGCTACTGAAGTTCACATACTCATGTTTGAAAATACTCTGGTGAAAGTAGAAGTACTGATTAAACTTAAAGACGCTTTGAAGTGTACTTCAGTAAAAAGTACCCATAACTAGCAGCTGCTTTAAAGAGTTTTAAAGAGTATTTGGGTTCAACATGGAAGAAGTAGAAAGTACAGGTATTAGTGTTCAACATGTGAGAAAGTACAGGTATTTGAGTTCAACATCTAAGAAGTAGAAAGTACAGGTATTTGAGTTCAACATGTGAGAAGTAGAAAGTACAGGTATTTGGGTTCAACATGTAAGAAGTAGAAAGTACAGGTATTTGAGTTCAACATGAGAGAAGTAGAAAGTACAGGTATTTGAGTTCAACATGTAAGAAGTAGAAAGTACAGGTATTTGAGTTCAACATGTAAGAAGTAGAAAGTACAGGTATTTGGGTTCAACATGTAAGAAGTAGAAAGTACAGGTATTTGAGTTCAACATGTGAGAAGTAGAAAGTACAGGTATTTGTGTTCAACATGTAAGAAGTAGAAAGTACAGGTATTTGTGTTCAACATGTAAGAAGTAGAAAGTACAGGTATTTGTGTTCAACATGTAAGAAGTAGAAAGTACAGGTATTTGTGTTCAACATGTAAGAAGCAGAAAGTACAGGTATTTGAGTTCAACATGTAAGAAGCAGAAAGTACAGGTATTTGTGTTCAACATGTAAGAAGTAGAAAGTACAGGTATTTGAGTTCAACATGTGAGAAGTAGAAAGTACAGGTATTTGGGTTCAACATGTTAGAAAGTACAGGTATTTGAGTTCAACATGTAAGACGTAGAAAGTACAGGTATTTGAGTTCAACATGTAAGAAGCAAAGTACAGGTATTTGTGTTCAACATGTAAAAAGTACAGGTATTTGAGTTCAACATGTGAGAAGTAGAAAGTACAGGTATTTGAGTTCAACATCTAAGAAGTAGAAAGTACAGGTATTTGTGTTCAACATGTAAGAAGTAGAAAGTACAGGTATTTGTGTTCAACATGTGAGAAGTAGAAAGTACAGGTATTTGAGTTCAACATGTGAGAAGTAGAAAGTACAGGTATTTGTGTTCAACATGTGAGAAGTAGAAAGTACAGGTATTTGTGTTCAACATGTAAGAAGTAGAAAGTACAGGTATTTGAGTTCAACATGTAAGAAGTAGAAAGTACAGGTATTTGAGTTCAACATGTAAGAAGTAGAAAGTACAGGTATTTGGGTTCAACATGTAAGAAGTAGAAAGTACAGGTATTTGAGTTCAACATGTAAGAAGCAGAAAGTACAGGTATTTGTGTTCAACATGTAAGAAGCAGAAAGTACAGGTATTTGAGTTCAACATGTAAGAAGCAGAAAGTACAGGTATTTGGGTTCAACATGTAAGAAGCAGAAAGTTCAGGTATTTGTGTTCAACATGTAAGAAGTAGAAAGTACAGGTATTTGTGTTCAACATGTAAGAAGTAGAAAGTACAGGTATTTGAGTTCAACTTGTGAGAAGTAGAAAGTACAGGTATTTGTGTTCAACATGTAAGAAGTAGAAAGTACAGGTATTTGTGTTCAACATGTAAGAAGCAGAAAGTACAGGTATTTGTGTTCAACATGTAAGAAGCAGAAAGTACAGGTATTTGTGTTCAACATGTAAGAAGTAGAAAGTACAGGTATTTGAGTTCAACATGTGAGAAGTAGAAAGTACAGGTATTTGGGTTCAACATGTTAGAAAGTACAGGTATTTGAGTTCAACATGTAAGACGTAGAAAGTACAGGTATTTGAGTTCAACATGTAAGAAGCAAAGTACAGGTATTTGTGTTCAACATGTAAGAAGTAGAAAGTACAGGTATTTGGGTTCAACATGTAAGAAGTAGAAAGTACAGGTATTTGTGTTCAACATGTAAGAAGTAGAAAGTACAGGTATTTGAGTTCAACATGTGAGAAGTAGAAAGTACAGGTATTTGTGTTCAACATGTAAGAAGTAGAAAGTACAGGTATTTGGGTTCAACATGTAAGAAGTAGAAAGTACAGGTATTTGTGTTCAACATGTAAGAAGTAGAAAGTACAGGTATTTGAGTTCAACATGTGAGAAGTAGAAAGTACAGGTATTTGAGTTCAACATCTAAGAAGTAGAAAGTACAGGTATTTGTGTTCAACATGTAAGAAGTAGAAAGTACAGGTATTTGTGTTCAACATGTGAGAAGTAGAAAGTACAGGTATTTGTGTTCAACATGTAAGAAGTAGAAAGTACAGGTATTTGAGTTCAACATGTAAGAAGTAGAAAGTACAGGTATTTGAGTTCAACATGTAAGAAGTAGAAAGTACAGGTATTTGGGTTCAACATGTGAGAAGTAGAAAGTACAGGTATTTGTATTCAACATGTGAGAAGTAGAAAGTACAGGTATTTGAGTTCAACATGTAAGAAGTAGAAAGTACAGGTATTTGTGTTCAACATGTGAGAAGTAGAAAGTACAGGTATTTGAGTTCAACATGTGAGAAGTAGAAAGTACAGGTATTTGTGTTCAACATGTAAGAAGTAGAAAGTACAGGTATTTGTGTTCAACATGTGAGAAGTAGAAAGTACAGGTATTTGTGTTCAACATGTGAGAAGTAGAAAGTACAGGTATTTGAGTTCAACATGTGAGAAGTAGAAAGTACAGGTATTTGTGTTCAACATGTGAGAAGTAGAAAGTACAGGTATTTGTGTTCAACATGTAAGAAGTAGAAAGTACAGGTATTTGTGTTCAACATGTAAGAAGTAGAAAGTACAGGTATTTGAGTTCAACATGTAAGAAGCAGAAAGTACAGGTATTTGTGTTCAACATGTAAGAAGTACAGGTATTTGAGTTCAACATGTAAGAAGTAGAAAGTACAGGTATTTGTGTTCAACATGTGAGAAGTAGAAAGTACAGGTATTTGTGTTCAACATGTGAGAAGTAGAAAGTACAGGTATTTGGGTTCAACATGTGAGAAGTAGAAAGTACAGGTATTTGAGTTCAACATCTAAGAAGTAGAAAGTACAGGTATTTGTGTTCAACATGTGAGAAGTAGAAAGTACAGGTATTTGTGTTCAACATGTGAGAAGTAGAAAGTACAGGTATTTGTGTTCAACAGGTAAGAAGTAGAAAGTACAGGTATTTGTGTTCAACATGTAAGAAGTACAGGTATTTGAGTTCAACATGTAAGAAGTAGAAAGTACAGGTATTTGTGTTCAACATGTAAGAAGTAGAAAGTACAGGTATTTGTGTTCAACATGTAAGAAGTAGAAAGTACAGGTATTTGTGTTCAACAGGTAAGAAGTAGAAAGTACAGGTATTTGTGTTCAACATGTAAGAAGTACAGGTATTTGAGTTCAACATGTAAAAAGTAGAAAGTACAGGTATTTGTGTTCAACATGTAAGAAGTAGAAAGTACAGGTATTTGAGTTCAACATGTAAGAAGCAGAAAGTACAGGTATTTGTGTTCAACATGTAAGAAGTAGAAAGTACAGGTATTTGTGTTCAACATGTGAGAAGTAGAAAGTACAGGTATTTGTGTTCAACATGTAAGAAGTAGAAAGTACAGGTATTTGAGTTCAACATGTAAGAAGTAGAAAGTACAGGTATTTGTGTTCAACATGTAAGAAGTAGAAAGTACAGGTATTTGGGTTCAACATGTAAGAAGTAGAAAGTACAGGTATTTGTGTTCAACATGTAAGAAGTAGAAAGTACAGGTATTTGTGTTCAACATGTAAGAAGTAGAAAGTACAGGTATTTGTGTTCAACATGTCAGAAGTAGAAAGTACAGGTATTTGAGTTCAACATGTAAGAAGTAGAAAGTACAGGTATTTGTGTTCAACATGTAAGAAGTAGAAAGTACAGGTATTTGGGTTCAACATGTAAGAAGTAGAAAGTACAGGTATTTGAGTTCAACATGTAAGAAGTAGAAAGTACAGGTATTTGTGTTCAACATGTAAGAAGTAGAAAGTACAGGTATTTGTGTTCAACATGTCAGAAGTAGAAAGTACAGGTATTTGTGTTCAACATGTAAGAAGTAGAAAGTACAGGTATGAAGTCAAAGTAAAAAGTCATCAGAAAAATAAGTAGTGGAGTAAAGTACTGAGGTATTTGAATGTAACGGAGGTGACCTCTGGGGCCATAGATCTCGGCCTCCTTTACGGATTATATAGCTTCCTTATTGGCGAAGTATATTAATTTGCTGTGTGTTTCGCTCCTGCTGATATACGACGTCTGTTTGTCCCAATCTGCTCATTGTATTTAGATTGTAATTAGCATCTGCCTCTGTTCAGATAACAAACCAAGGGGGTGGTCTCGTGTTTCTCCTAATTATCAGTTTGGATAAGATTCTGATAAAGCACCATAATGCATTTTTGTTTTGCTCGTTAATTGTTTATTTATCTCCTGCTAATTTACGCCGTGTAAACCCATCCCTCTGTGCTGTCTCTTGTTCTTTAAACAAGCTATGTAATGGTGTGATTCTCATAGTTTGAGTCAAACAATGTGGTCGTCTCCACATGAACATCACCTCATGTTTCCTCAAAATCTACTTTAATATTAGAAAGGAAGCTCCGGGTTAAATGTCCTCAATGATTAAGAGTCTCTCGGAGAGTCTCTGGCTTCCAGCTTGGAGGTGGATCGTTAAGTCCTTTCCGAATCTATGGACAAAACCCTTAATGGACGCTTTTAACTAAACACTATAATTGTTGGAGTGAGAATGGAGTTCTCATCTGTCCATCGACCAATTGATCAATACAGGTTTAATTAAATAGAGTTTGGCTATGTTCCTGATATACAAACACGTCATGTACATATGATTTTAAGTGGGAGCACATGTGATAGTTGGTTGTACTGGGAAGCTTTGGGGTGGGAATATGTGTAAATAATTTATTGGCAAGAAAATCTACAAGAGATTGTCCAGTGCGATCAGAGAGATACGGTTTGTCCACGCTTTTGAGCAAGTCCACGAATCCAGTCGTTGTCAAGTCTGTCACCACCTTCGCGCGGCTGCTGGTGCCACTTCGTCCGGTCCTCCGCCAGCCTCTCCCAGTTGTCCAGGGCCTTCGTGTCACGACATCCTTGAAGCGCAGCAGTGGTCGTCCTCTGCCTCTGGAACCAGCGCTCAGCTCGCTGTATAAGACGTCCTTTGGCAGGCGGCCATCTGGCATTCTGCGAAGGTGACCGAGCCACCGCAGCCTTCAGTGTTCGGAACATTGACTTGCTGCCCGTACGCGCCAGCACCGCCTCGTTCGTGACCTTGTCCCGCCATGTGATCCCGAGGATGTTGCGCAGGCACCAAATGTGAAAATAATTTAGCTCTCTTTCGTGCCGCGCGTAAGTTGACCACGCAACATTGGTAGATGCGTGTCTTAGTGCGCTCGGTGAGGTATCTGTTGGTCCAGGCTCTTGAGCGCAAACGACTGAAAGACGTTGCCGATACGAGTCTGGATCTCCTTAACTAATGACAGGTCACTAGGGGTGTAACGGTATCCGTATCGTCCCGTACCGTCACATGCAGTCACACGACGAATACGCCTTTTTTTTACGAGTGGGAAAAAAGTCTGTCCTTCAGGGCAGCATCCACTACACTATTTATACTCCAGGGGGCGGTATTGCGCCTAAAAGCTGTTTGCCAGCCGCCCTTAAACAACAAATGAAGAACAAGAAGAAACACAACAACAAAACAAACTAAATATAAGAAGAAGAAAAGTTAGTATGGTGAGTTCAGATAATGGAATTATACATTTGGGACTTTTTTTTGCTTTTTCTTGTTGTACCGAACCGTACCGACTTCTGTGAACCGTTACACCCCTACAGGTCAATGCTGATTGTTGAGCCAAGATACGTGAACTGGTCAACAGTCTCCAGCACAGGCTCCTTCACCATTACCAGCGACGCTTCCTGCTTGGTGCATAACAACTGTCTTTTTGATGATCAGTGCAGCTTCAGAGCATGCTGCACTGAAGCTGTCCATCAGGCGATGTAGACCAGCTGCGCTGTGAGACACCAGAGCTGCGTCGTCCGCGAATAAGAGCTCACGAATTAGCACCTTCCGTACCTTTCTGTTCACGCGCAGTCGGGCCAGATTAAACCGTTTCCCATCTGACCGCGTGTGCAGGACGTCTTCGTCCACGATGCAGCACAACAGAGAAGAAGATGCCGAAGAGCATGGGCGCTAACACGCAGCCTTGTTTGACTCCACTGCGAACGGAGAAGCTGTCTGAAGTAGATCCTTCAAAGAAAACCGTTGCTGACATGTCCTCGAGAAAAACATTAAAATACATTCACTGTGGCCTGATAGTAAAGACTTCGGTCAGGGGGGAACTTTCCATGGATGGTGGTCAATAAATGTTCGCTAATTAACATATTGTCCCTGAGGGGTTTAGCCAACCCGGGATCACGGCAAGACGTGAACATGTGACGATTTACCATGCTGGGAGACGTGAAGATGTTACTTTGTTGTTTGATGGTGATAACTGTGTTCGTTATTCTCGCGTCCAGGAGAGAAGCTCTAGAAAAGGAGACTAATGGAGTCTCTGAGAAGGTTCAAATGTATACTTTAATTAAATAAGGCGCAGGTATGTTCCAAGCAGAATATTGTTCAGTCAGAAAAACAGCTGTGTTCTGGCTCTCGTGAGCGAAGAGGGCGAGCTCCACCTCTCCAGCTGGTATATCTCCTCTGCTGGCTCCTCCCTGTGGGCCGGTTGGCGCTGCTGGGGGCCGGTCCTCCACGTCTCCAATGTTCGTTGTTGCGCATATCAGAGGATTCAGACATTGTACATTCAATATATAACTAAACACGCCTTATCTCTTCCTTATCTTTTTCATGACTTTTCATTTAATACATTTTAAACGCTGTAATCAATACTCCAAAAATACCTCACGGCTGGTTTTAGTCCCGGATGTTGTCTCATGCTACCCACGTCTGTAAACAATAACGTATTCAAATAAACTGTACCTTCATTTAATATTCAACAATAATAATATCTCGACGTCTATAGTCGTAGTGTTGAAATCAGTAGGTTTCGGTGTGCATCACTCCGTGTCATATCGCTGCTAAATTCACCTGTATAGTAAATGGTATATTAGCCTCAGACATGAACACATGTTCACGTGATATCGGGATGGCTAAACCCCTTAGGGACAATATGTTAATTGGCGAACATTTATTGACCACCATCCATGGAAAGTTCCCCCCTGACCGAAGTCTGAAGTCAAACTAATACTTTGCTTTAGATAAATATTAATGTTGAATGACTTTGCTGGACTCTTTCCAGAGTTTTGTAATTTTGAAAGTTTCCGAAAGCTTAGTTGCTGAACTTCCATCTCTTTTCTCAGCGGGAGTCTTCATGTCTGGGCGACAGAAGAAGAGATGAGATCCCCCGTTAAGCTCATTATACCTGAAGCCTCACTTCACTTCCTGTCTGTCTTTGTCTCTCGCCTTCCTCTCCTTCTTCATCCGTCCGTCTGCATCCCTCTCTTCTCCCTCCGTCCTTCTTCCTGCTGTTTCCTCTGCGTCCGTGGCCCTTGCATCAATAATTCAGAGACCCCTGCCGAGACGAGCGCCTGGCGGACGGATTAAACGACAGAGAGACGCAGGGGAATAATGACGTGAAGATGAATCAATGCTGGAGACTTGGAAATGCACTTAAAGGTGGGGTAGGTAAGTTTGAGAAAACGGCTCGAGATCGCTAGAATTTGAAAATACACAATCGGAGAAAATCACTTCCTCACAGAGCCCCTCCCCCAACACACACGAACGCGCACATGACCAATGAGGGCACGAGGTAAGTTTGTGCCCCGATGGAAGACTGACAGGCAGGCCATCCAGTTGGTTGTACTTTTTACAGTATCACGGCTTCTACAGATGACATTTTTTTATGGATTTTTTGTCAAAGCACTTCAGATATTCATTGCTATCGGGATGTTAAGAGCATTCCATGGAATATAACACAAAGTGTATCTCGAGCCGGTTTCTGAAACTTACCTACCCCACCTTTAACGCAGATGCGCATATATGGTAGATGTCACAAGATAAACCAACCATCTCTGTGGTGGCATTATAATCTAGACAGATTGTCCAGATCCAGTTCTTAAGGGATTTTTTAATAAGTGTCTACTAATGGAAGAGTTTTGGGCTGCAAAAAACGAGTTTTAATTGAAATATTCCATCTTGTATTGAGCTCGATTTAACCGGTAACAAGTTCACTATTCATGTTTTATGTGTGTGTTTCAATGTGCTATAAACTCTAATAATTTTTTACTTTTATTTTATTTATTGTTTGTACTCTCCTGAAATTTCTTTTTTACGTGAATGAGATGAATATACTTTATTGATCCCAAATTGGAAAATTATTCAAAAGAAAGGAAAACAAGCATTTAGCCTTTATAAAGAAATACTTAATAGGTGTTTAAAGAGCAACATGCAGGTTTTTTTTAATACTAGATTTATGCTTAACCTTGCCTGAAAATTCAAACGCGTCATATGACGTCACATGGGGGAGCAACTTTCTCGGACTCCTTTTCTGCCCAATCCGCGGGTAGTAGTTGGTAGTTGGTTTGAGCGGTTGTGATTTAGTGAGCTGGTATACTTTACATCTGTAATCATGGTGAGCAGGAGTTTGTGCAACCAGCCTGTCAGGACATCGAGGACCGGAGCTAGCTTTCGTTCCTGGGTGCGTTGTGCATCCACCTCCCTGCAGCACATCCACAGCGGAAGCCTATCAAACTAAACGTTTATCAGGATAGCGTATTACATCTCTCCCCCCCTTCAACACGGTCTGATCCTCCTGAGCCCGACGCACCAGGTAGGGCACTGACTTGTACACGGCATAACCCTCATGCCGTGTACAAGCCAGTCCTTCATGGGAACCCTAAGAGAAAGAGAAGAAGCTGATACTGGGAGACTGCTTCTGAGAGTGAAGGCCTGGGACCGAGGGAAAGGGATGATCTGCTGGGGGTTTGGGCTCTGTGTACATAAGGGAACTCCTCCTCACTTAGACGGGGAAGTGGATGAGGTTTCCTGGGAAGGGCTATCTCCGGCAGTGGGTGTGGTGGGCCGTGTGCAACCTGAGGCCATATCGTTTCTGCTTCAAATGATATGGGATTCCACGGGGTGTTCTTAAGCGATTCTATAGTGGTGTTGTAGAATGGTCATGGTGTTGTGCATCCAGCTGATGGTGTTGTGTGTTTTCTGTTGGAGTGGAGGGCTTGATGAAGTCTGGATATGTGCGTGTAAGTAGGGCCCTATCTATGATGTTTGTGTGGCTTGGATAGGTTTAAAGTATTCTTTGCTGATATGTCTGGTTGCTGGGTCTGGTGGGTGAAAGAGAAGACGTGGTGGCTCTGTCAATGGGGTGTTGTTCGGTGTGTTCTTACTTCTAGTTACGTCCCCACTAAGGTCTAGGGGACCTGGAGACAATAACGTACAACTAATAATTATGAGAGAGTCAGAGTAAAGGTTTATTCCTTGTAACCTATCATAAAATTAAACAGAAACACTCTGTTTAATTGGTGAGGAGGAGGAGTCAAAGGATTGTGCCAAAACAAAAGAAACAAGCATAACAAAACCAGGCCTATCTCTACAACTATCCTTTGAAACCAAACAAAAACAAAAACCCTCACTAACTAACTACAAAGAATTTGACAAAACACTATACAGGGGTGGCAACAATCCGCTTACCTAGTGTGTCTAAACAATAGTTAGCTCGGTGGTGAGAAATGTACAGGGTACCCCAGACCTACCTAACTCCTCCACCTCTCAACACACACACATTAACAAAGGTCAGAGTATTCAAAGAGCTTTAGTTGCTAAACACAGCCGTGTTCCTTCCTCAGCAACAGGCCCAGAGAGAGAGAGCGAAGACTTCCTGGGTGCCTCCTTTATGGTCGGCCCTGGTTGCTGATAGGCCAGCTGAGGGTGAGAGGATCCAATCAGCCATCAGACTCAGGTGCACAGGCAGATACCGATCAGCTGCTGATCAGCTGTGCGGGAGAAGAGAGAAACACAGGAGGGAAGGAAAACCACACATGTACAGCCTGCCTGGCACGTAACACTTCTAGAAGTGGTTGTGGAGTCTGTCTGGTGTTGGATGTTTCATTAAAGTTAAGGTGGGTCTGTGCTCCTCTTCCGCTCCACTGCAGTCTGATTAAAGGACATTTTAATCACCTATGAAGGCTCTGACCTGGTCTGCAGGGTGCTTTGGGTCGTCCTGGTGTTGGAGATGGAGCTGTAGGGCAGTGGTTCTTCTCAACTGGTCAGGCCTCGGACCCAGTTTTTACTTGGTCAATACATCACGACCCAACATTTTGAAGCACTCAAATCTATTTAACAAAAAATCGTGCTGTAATATATACGCTTTTCAGCATACAATATTAATAAAAGTGAAGTACTAGGGGTGTAACGGTATCCGTATTTGTCCCGTACCGTCACGGTTCGGACGTCACGGTTCGGCACATGCAGTCACAAGGCGAATACGCCTTTTTTTTTACGAGTGGGAAAAAAGTCTGTCCTTCAGGGCAGCATCCACTACACTATTTATACTCCAGGGGGCGGTGTTGCGCCTAAAAGCTGTTTGCCAGCCGCCCTTAAACAACAAATGAAGAACAAGAAGAAACACAACAACAAAACGAACTAAATACAAGAAGAAGAAAAGTTAGTATGGCGATTTCAGATAACACACAGGAGCTAGAACCCACCTGCTTCTTTTAAATCAGCTGTGTGGGAACATTTCGGGTTCCCTGTGGACTACAATAACGATGAAGTGCGAGTGGTGGATCGGACGAGGACGGTGTGTCGGCGTTGTTCTACAGCGGTGCGGTATGCTAACGGTAGCACACGCCAAACATGCTACATCATATCAGAAGGCATCACCCAGATTTGCCAATCACCGGAGCCCGGCAAAAGACAACAGCAGTTCAACAGCTGATCCCCGCTGCTTTTAAGAAGCCAAGAGACATGAGAGCCGCGAGACCAAAATAAATAACGGAAGCTATTGGCATATGTTTTTTCAACGACTTTGCGCTCTTGAAACAATTTCTTATTATTTATGATGTAATACTTTCAAGACATTCTTTTTAGTTTTACAGCTTGATGAAACCTTTTAGTTTGACATCAGCCATTATAGATAATATGGCCATCTGAGTGGTACTGTTTGTGGTTTGTTTTTAACTTTAATACAGTTAATTATTCAAAATGTCAGTGTTCCTTATTTTTAGACTGAAACTACTGTTCAAAAATAAATAACAACAAACCTGGAATTATGCATTTGGGACTTTTTTTTTGCTTTTTCTTGTTGTACCGAACCCGTACCGAACCGTAACCCCCAAACCGAGGTACGAACCGAACCGTGACTTCTGTGAACCGTTACACCCCTATGAAGTACAGTGCATATATCCCGTCACAGAACTAAAGTATGCTTTTAAAAAAGCTTTAATGAGATGATGGAATCAAAGCTGAACTATATACAAAGGCACGCACGCTGGAAACCCAACCCAGCAGGGGGGAACATAAACTACACATTCTGGTACTCTGAGAAGAACATAAATAAATCTATTACTACCCGACATATTAATAATATGTTATGCCATTGTTTGTTTTTCACTTTGTTCTGACAGCTTGCTGCGAGAAGAGCAAAGAGGAGAGGGTCTGTGTGACTTACTTTAGATTGTGGGTAAGGGGAGATAGCCCCCATTGCTCTGTGACCTGTCAGTCATCAGACCGGGGGGCATATCTCATCATGTGTTCATTTCTATCTGAAGTTGTACCCGTGGATGTATAAAGAAGAGTTCTACCGCAAAGTTATTCTCCGTGGGGACTTCCGGCAACACTCTTGATTCTGATTGGCCAGGAGACTCGAAAAAACATCAGCAAAGATATTTTATTGCGAAGATGATCACTACCTGACAGAAGTTTTCAAAACCGTTTATGGTCTCCGGTACTTCCAGTCCAACGCCGACTGCATGCACAGCGTAAGAAAATCGGCCCTTCAAAATAAAAGTTTGACTTTTTCACTCACACATCCGGGACCCACCCCTGCGAGATGGAGTTCATGAGCACTCATGAAACATTCATGAACAACTCATTATATGTTCACTTGTCATGTTCATGAACCAACATTCTTAAAATGCTCAGGAACCATTTTAAAGAGCAGTTCATGAAATGTTTATGAACATTGTTCATTCATATAAAGTTCCTGTTTTGCTCATGACAGACTTTTATGAGCAATTTATGAACTTTTCATGATTCAGCCAATCACAACATTATAATTAAAACCCCAAAAAGTGTGCATGACTATGAGTATTTCATGAATTTTGGATGATTGTGGCAAGTTCAGAATATTTTGGAATATTCATGAGCATTTTATGAACTTTTGATGATCAGCGTGATGTTTTTAAAGACCTCTTGAATATTCATCTACTATTTGAACATTTCTTTCTTTTTTAAAACTTTTAATCTTAAAACAAAACAATAGTGAATTTGAAACTGAACATTATCTGTATTTATTTTGGTGACATTCATATCATTTTATGGTTTATCTGTACTGTTTGAGAAGCAGTACGAGTAAGTAGCGCCAAGGTGGAACCTTTGGCAGGTGAGCGGTGACATCTGGGTTACCTTAGGGGGGACACTTCCGCCCCCTCCTCAGAAGCAATCCAGACGATCAACCGGATCCTGTGTATAATTATTGCTGCTCCACTTTTCTGTTTTCTACAGGTCAGTACATAATGAAAATGATCGATGTTAACTTGTGTGAATTAGATATGATGTTGGAGATGTTTAGGAGAGTGTGTCAGAAGGTTTTGAGCATGTTTGACATAGTAACGGTATTTTAAAAATACTAAACTGTCGGCAACAATAGATGCCATTTTCGCGGGCTTCAGCCGCGCCTGGGTAAATGTGACCTGAGCGAAGGCTTGCAGGCAGGTTAGCTGCTACGCACGGGTAATATGTTTTGTTTACCTGAGTGCAGTCTTGCAGGCACATTGCCTTGTTTTTTGTTTATTAACATTGACAATGTATTTTTGTGATCTCCATAATATATTGATAGAAAGTATTATTTGATAGCGTTATGTGTTTATAGATAACAACCTGTCCTTCACTGCAAACATCGCTGCTCCAACCCGCTGCTGCAGATACACGCTTTACAACATCAGGAGGACGCGTCCCCAGCTGACCCAGAAAGCCACGCAGGTTCTGGTCCAGGCTCTCGTCATCTCACGCCTAGACTACTGCAGCTCCCTCCTGGCTGGTCTACCTGCATGTGCCATCCGACCTCTGCAGCTCATCCAGAATGCAGCGGCTCGTCTGGTCTTCAACCTTCCTAAATTCTCCCACACCACGCTGCTCCTCCGCTCCCTCCACTGGCTTCCGGTAACTGCTAGAATCCACTTCAAGACACTGGTACTTGTGTACCGTGCTGCGAATGGATCTGGCCCTTCCTACATCCAGGACATGGTTAAAACCGTACACCCCAGCACGTGCACTCCGCTCTGCATCAGCCAAACGGCTCGCTGCACCCTCGCTGCGAGGGGGACCCAAGTTCCCATCAGCAGAAACACGTGGGTTTGCTGTCCTGGCTCCAAGATGGTAGAATGAGCTCCCATTGACATCAGGACAGCAGAAAGCTCACACACCTTCCAGACTGAAAACTCATCTCTTTCGACTCCACCTCGAGGATAGAACTATTAACAGAGCACTTATATACTAATAAAGGACTGGCTCCTCTAAAGCCAGTTGAGTAGCACTTGAAATGTTTTTGCTCAATGAAACCTGATGTACTTTATGATTCTGTTTTCTTCAAGGTTGTATTTTGTTGGTCGAACGCACTTATTGTAAGTCGCTTTGGATAAAAGCGTCAGCTAAATGCAATGTGATGTAATAATTTATATTGACTATGTTGAATTTCTCCTTGAGATACAGTAATTGACTGACGGACGGATAACTTAAATGGAGAAATGTGATGTTTGTAAAGTTATTTGAATGTAACTGTGTACTTTGCATTTTGAATAAGAAGCAATCCAGACGATCAACCGGATCCTGTGTATAATTATTGCTGCTGCACTTTTCTGTTTTCTACAGAAATCATTTATTGTTGCTGTGGTACCCAAGCTTTTGGGACCCGTAACAAAAAATGTTGTGCAGCTGAGTGTCAAGAACTGCTTCAAATAGTGATAGGATTAATTGTAGTGCTCCACCTGTATACATGTATGTTTGTTTGTTTGTTAATTTGAGTAAAGTTCCATTGTGATTGACATAATTGTTGTTTTCTATGGTTGCCAATTGACCCACAGTCAGTGGTTCATGAACAGTTCATAGCCAGCCATTGAATTATATTCAGTGACTGGGTATGAACTGTTCATGAACGGTTCATGAAGTTGTTATGAACAATTCTTGATATGTTCTTGGTTGAAAACTGAATATCCCTACACACTCACTGAAAACTCCATTTCATGAATTGTTCATGAACCATTCCAGCACAGGAGTTTCATGAGTAGTTCATGAACTGCCCTAGTGCCATTTAATGTTCATGTCACTTTCATGAGCTGTTCATGAATATGGTTCACTGATAGTTCATGAACAGCTCACTATCATCTCACTGGGGAACTCGGGTCCGCGACCCACCAGTTGAGAACCACTGCTGTCGGGTAGTATCATGGCTATCAAGCAGCTCCTCCAGCCAGGAGATCCTGTTGCCAACCGGCAGGCCGCGGCTGCCTCCCCTGGGAGATCCGGGTTTAAGACCGGCTCCAGTAAAAGATCCTTTTTCGGGGAAGAAGCTCACCAGAGCATGACGTGTGTGGCTAAGGTGTGCTTGTCCATTTAGCTTGTAGGCCAGTTAGATCAAGAATCTAAAAGCATAAAACAAATAGTTTAAAATGTTGCAATAAATACCAGGGTAGTACTGTGCAGCGGGGAGAAAACAATCCTGCTTCTTCAGAGGATAGGTGAGAAATAAAGTTCCCCCTAGTGGTGGCAGGGGAGAGGCACGGGCACATGTTTCATATATAGTGTATTTTACCTTATTTAGGGTAATGTATCCTTGTTGGTCACATGTGAATACTAAAACTACACCATAAGGGAGGGAAGGAAACATTGGGATTCTATATGGGACCAATCTCGATAAATGGAAATAAAGGAGAAGAGAGTTTGGAGGTGCCCTGGAGGAGAGTCTCCAGATCCACCTTCTCTCCTCTGGCCGAAGGACCAAGAAGGGTTTGTCTCCAGGTCCGAGATGGTGTGTTGGATAAAGTAATTTGTTGGCATTAATTTTCCTAATCTGGTAAAGGTGTAGATGTAGTCTTGGTTGTATTGTTGCTCCCGTTTCTCCCCCATAGATTTATTGCAGGTGATAGCATAAACAACGTTGGATGATTGAAGGGTAAATGGACGCCAGATCGGGGCATCCTGGCCCGGGCCAATGTCGGCGTGAAATGTTTGTCCAGGGTTGATGATGTTTTTATTGAGGGCTGTGTGTACCAAGATATCCTTGAGATTTTTATTTCGACGGTACACCACGATGGTTTTAAAGGGGGTGAGTGATGGACCCGCAGACTGCATGGAATGAAAGCAGTGTTTAATCTGTTGAAAGTGCTGAGGTGACGGGAGAAAGTAGTAACGAAGGGGATACGTTTGGTATCTGATGGGGGTTTCTGTTTTGTATCCCAACCTGCTGTAAATTGCTCCGCTACTTCCCTTTTGATGGTACGAAAGAGACATTTTGAGTCGCCACGGGGTAAGAGCGCATCAAACAGGATTTTGATGGCATCCTCTACATTGAGTGGGAGGGAACAAATACGGTGAAAGCGGATTAACTGTGACTTGATTATTGAGCGGAGAGTATGCCAACTGTTGTTAAATATTAGAGTTTCTATCAGTGTCCTTAAAGTAAACTTTGGTAGATAGACGTTTACGTCCCTCAATCTCGTTTGTGAAAAAGACCACTGTATCCAAGAAGGGAATTCGGTGCAGGCTAAGTGTGTATTTGTGGGTGGTGGCTGCTGAGGATATTACACAATGCTTCGGAACCCTCCCAAAGTCCGAAGACATTGTCTAAATACCGGAGGTAACGAAGGGTTTGGTATTTGCGCAAAGCGGACTGCTCCCAAACAACCTGGGACGTGGTACAACGGGTCCGAGGAGATAAAGTGCTTGTTTAGGTGTTCGGTTTTCATCATATTATGCGTTTCTAAATAAAGGGGCTGGACTAGTGTTTGGTAGTATATTGGGTTGACGGGTTGCTTCGAAGATATAGTTGCTTCTGTCCGCCCTTATCCGCAGGTTTAATAATAATTTCATTCTTGGTAGAAAGGGACTGGCTAGTTGCTGGTCGGGTGTAATATTAGATTGATTGCATTGGCGGCCGGATCGGATGTGGTCGAGGGTTCGAGTGGATCAGAACTTGTAAGGGTGTGGAAACCGACTCCATAGTTGGTTCCCAGGACGATGGCATGGTGAAAGGGAGGTGGGTATACGCTGCATTATATTGGAAATGGTCCAGATTTTAAGACGCCGGTGACGCCTACGCTGTATTAGAAACCCAATGGATATCATCCCCAGCAGTGTGAAAGAGGAGAGACAGGACAATATAAAAATTGTGCATATACATAAATAAATACTTTAAAGTGACGTGGTGCTGATAAAATTAAAGATAAAGCGTGCGTTTAAAATATAAAGACTTGCATACTATATAGAAATATGTGCGCTTTACACAGCGTAATGTTACTGGTCTCCTTGCTGTTCAGCAGTCTGATGGCTTGGGGGAAAAGCTATTACAGAATCTGACTGTTCTGCTCTTAATGCTGCGAAACCTCTTGCCGGAGGGAAGCAGGGCGAACGTAGCATGGTTTGGACGAGTGGGGTCTTTAAAAATGTTCTGGGCTTTTGTCAGGGAGCCCTTTTTCTTCCTCCAGAGAAAGGGCCCTTTTCATGGGGTGCTTTTTAAACAAATGAATATCTACTGCTGTTTTCACACACTTTCCAAAAATATATTGATTGAATAAAACATTAAAATATCAGGTCGGGAGATTAGACTGCTCCCTCAGAGAAAATCCTGACGTTTCGTTTTTCAGAGTCAGGGCGGGGAGGACAGAAGAGCTTTCTTGACGGCGTCTAAACCAAGCGGAGTGGAAACATTGGTATGAAGTGAATCCACATCTTTGGAACAAATAAAAGTATGGGAGGGAACAGAGAGGGGTTGTAATCTTTTAACAGAAGTGAAGGTATCTTTAATATAGCTGGGGTGGTTATGGGACAGGGGGTTAATATCGCGATCCATAAACTCCGCTAGTTGGTAGGATTCAGATCCACAATCGCTCACGATGGGTCTTCCTGGTGGTTTCAAGACGGGGACCAACTAGCGGGGGGTTTATGAATTTTAGGGAGGAGGTAAAACAATCTGGGCCAAGGAGGTAGAGTGCTTGTTTCGCTGTTACAAGATGTTTAGTTTTCACCAAGGTGTTAACCATGTTCTGTGTTTCGAGGTAAAGGGGTTCGATTAATGCTTGGTAGTAAGTCGTGTTGTTCAGTTGCCGGTTTGCTTCAAAGATATAATGGGTTCTGTCCTGAATTACTATCTGTCCGCCCGTATCTGCAGGTTTAACACTAGAACCGCCAACGGGTAAAATGTACCCGCTATTGATTTTCAAGGTACAATGTTCTTTTATTGATCACACAGAACAGTGAGTTCTGATCGCACAGGGATGAAACTTATACCAATAGAATCTGTGGACTCTCAGCTTTTCATGTGATATCGTTTGTGCAGATAGCATGAAGACTAAAATATCGCTACCAGTGCTGATTTAAACGCTTGGTGTTAGACTTGTGTTTTGTTTAGGTACAAATCTCTCTATCTCTCTCTCTCTCTCTATCTATCGATCTATCTGTAATGTTCTGTTCTATGGAAATATAATTGTCTACATAAACAGACGACGCAAACTACTTCTCTCATTCCGAGAGTCCATCTTTATTCAACTGGCACGTAACCTGCATGTATTACGTCCTCAACGATCTTGTATTCTCCAAGATGTTACACTATCTATCCATCTCTCTATAAGGAACCGCAGTAGACAAAAGGCGTTGCTATAGCAACACGTGATGTTTACGCTGCATTTTCTATGAGGTAAATATTACCCGCTGGCGGATATGGGTATAAATGGCCTTTTCTTTGGCGATATTTTCAATCTGACTTCATATTGACAATTGTTAACAACAGAGGGTGCTACATAACACCCTTTCAGGAAAAGTCACGGACTGGGAGACGTTAATATGTTATTGAAAACAAGTTACATACAATCAAAAAACAGCTGCGGGTAAAATGTACCCGTTGGCGGTTCTAGTGTTAATAACAATGTCATGTTTGGCAGATAAGGACTTCAGGGCTAGTTGCTGTTTAGGTGTAATGTTAGATTGGCCAAAGTGGTCAAGGGTGCGAGTGTTGAAGCGGATCAGATTTTGTAAAGGTAAGGAAACCGACTCCCAAGTGGATGGCATAGTAAACGGAAGATGAGTGTAGGTTGTATTAAATTGACAATGGTCCAAAAGTTTAAGACGCCGGTGATAAACATGGAAGTCTCTTCTGAGCAATTCCCGATCCGGAAGTGTCGGGATAAAGGTTAATCCACGTTCCAGAACCGCCTGTTCCGAAGAGGACAGGGTAAAGGACGAGAGCTTAGTGGATGGTGAAGGAGTGGAGGGCAGCTCTGCGCCTGATGGCTCTCGTGTAAACCCAATGTATTGGTCCAATGGTGCAACATAGCCTGTGCTGTATCGGAGACCCGATGGATATCGTCACTGGCAGTGTGGAAAAGGAGAGATGGTAATATTGGGAGGTGTTCAGCCTGTGACTCCCAGGATCTGAGGGAGTTTGCCACAATGTCATTGAAAGCTTCAAGACATACAATTTGGCTTCTGCGAAGATTGTTGGAGTCGTTTAGGAGCGGCACGTACATGTGGGCGTGTGGGAACGGTGGCTCTGGTCGTTCTCGAAAGGCGACGGAGATCCTTAGTGATGGTCATCGTGGTTTGAGTCCGTAAACAATTGTTGATCCCCCCCATACCTCCAGGTCATTCTCTCAATTGGGAAGTGTTTCAGAATGATCGAGGTGATGTGTCTGAGGGTGGCCCCAGGAAAGCTGTCTACTCGAATAGATGGGTGGTTAAAGGGGGGATTCTAGCCAAATTAGAGTCACCCAAAATCACGGTGGGTTAGGGTTAGCCAAAAATCCTGACGTTTCGCATAGCAATGTTGCTTCTTCAGAGGATAGGGTTAGGTAAGAAATTAGAGGTCGGGCACATGTTTTATATTTGGTTAGTTTAAAGGTGGGGTAGGTACGTTTCAGAAACCGGCTCGAGTGCACTAAAATTTGAAAGTACGCAGCCGAAAAGAATCCGCGCCTTCCTTCAGACTTCCTCACAGAGCACCTCCTCCAACACACGTGAACGCGACCATGACGTCAGCAGACTGGAAGTGGCCGCCTGTTGCTGGCGAGTCATTGAAGTACTGCTGCAATGCACGCCCAATGAGGGCACGAGATACATTTGTGCGTGCACGAGATGGAAGGCTGACAGGGCGGCAATGGTTGTACTTTTTACAGTATTACGGCTTCCACAGATGAAATTGTGTTATGGATTTGTTGTCAAAGCACTTCGGATATTCATTGCTATCGGATGTTAAGAGCATTCCATGGAATATAACAAAGTGTATCTCGAGCCGGTTTCTGAAACTTACCTACCCCACCTTTAATAGAATAAAACCAATGCTGTTATTCTTCTAAGAGTTGTTGGACCTAGAACACTACTTGGAAGGGGCAAACATAATACTGGATAAGGGGGAGTAGGCAGGAGGAGAAAGGAAAAGGGTTCACATGAATACTCCGGGGTAGGAAGGAGGAGGGAAACAGAAAAGGGGTTGAAATTAATGCTAAGGGGCAGGAGAGTTTCTGAGGTTAGGTTGGGAAGGAGTTATGGTTAGGATGGGGGGAAGAGCAGGGTTAGCCTGAAGGGAGGGAAGTGTGAAGCGTAGGTTATATCGGAGGGGAATAGAGGAGAGGTTTTTCGGTTGGGGAGGAGAGAAAGGGATAGGCTTAGGTAGGATAAGTCTCCAGGTAATGCATATAAGTCAATGAAATGTCCCCTTAAGTGATGTATACATTGTGTGTGTGTGTGTGTGTGTGTGTGTGTGTGTGTGTGTGTGTGTGTGTGTGTGTGTGTGTGTGTGTGTGTGTGTGTGTGTGTGTGTGTGTGGTGTGTGGTGTGTGTGTGTGTGTGTGTGTGTGTGTGTGTGTGTGTGTGTGTGTGTGTGTGTGTGTGTGTGTGTGTGGTGTGTGTCACCCAGCCATCCAGAAAGCCTAATATTATCCCCGTCACAGAGTGGGCGTGGGCAGCATAACTCAGAGTCTGTGATTTACGACGCCCCTCTAATGCACCGCGGTGAGGCGAAGCATTAATATCGTCTCCTTTCTTTAAATCTGCCACTTCCTTCGCTTCCATTTACCGAGCGCTCAGCCGCGAAGGAGCTTCGGTCTGGATTCTCAGCTCGGAGAAGCTTCAGTCAGACAGATATCTTTCATTTTATGTGTACGTCGTGTTTATTAATCTTTGAACAATATTCAAAATAACGACTTTTCTCGAACGCAAGGGTTTGGATTTGTTTTGCTCATTATGTTTTGCATATTTCAGTTGGATTGGTTTGGTGCCTTTACTACTGCATTGAGGAAGTGTGCAGCATTTATCGAGGGTTACGGTTCGGGGAAGAAACATGCAGGCGAAGCGGAGGGATTCATATTTACCTGCGGTGCGTTTAAATCTGCAGCTGGTGACAGGAAGCGGTGGCTTTTTCGAAGCATTTTAAACGAGCACACTTACAATACAGACAGGTGCATTTCAAGAAAGAGACATGTAACACGATGTACAATAAAACATGCCACCACTCACTGCCTCTCACACACACTCTTCAGCAATTAACACACACACACTGTCGATCCAGGTTTTTCGTGACGGTGAGAAGTCGTTGCCTCTTAATGATTCCTGCCAAGGCCTCAGGCTGCGGATATATTAGTGTCATATTAGGAGGAAATGGAGATAGTTCTCCCCGGGGGGGCTGAATATCTCCATTTATTTATGGGCTGTGGGAACAGTCATATACGGTATCTGACGTGGAGACGTTATCAGCTGATGCTAGAGGCGGACATAGCATTCCTTTCCCTGCATGTGCTTATTTGTAAGACTTTGAACATACTTTGTATTGCTGCGTCCAGAACCAGTGATAGTTAAGTGTGTGTTTGCATTCAGTACCGAATAACCCCTGCAGCTACGAAACATTACCCCAATAGTAAGGAGTGTGTTGCTGCAGGACTCAAAGCTAATGTCGAATGAAGGCAGAAGGGTGGACAACATCACATCTGAAAGAAAAAGGAGTTCCTATTTGTATTTAATGGAAAAAACTAATAACATGAAGCATCCCATACCGTAGTAAACGGTGGGTACAAGAGAAGAGTAAGAGGTTTTTTAGGTAATCACTTACACGGCAAACACAAGGAAATACAGTTCGACTAAAATACCAATAACTTATAGGATATATTTTTGACAGAAGTATTGTCACAGTCTGCTTTCTCACTCCCCTATTTTCTGCATTAACATTCCTTAGTCACCTGGTGGTCACCCCCTGTCTCGCTCTCACTCTGTCACACCCATCAGCTCCATTAGTATGTCGGCCCACTTCACTTTCACCTCAGTGCCAGATCGTACTTTGCAGCATGCCAGTCTTTCCCGCATTACCCTTCAGATTGCTCTCCCGGTTTCGACCCTGCCTGTCCCCGACCAGCCTGCCTCGCCTGCTCCCTGACCCGGTCTGTACCTGCCTCGCCTGCTCCCTGACCCGGTCTGTCCCTGCGACTCCCGTCCTGCTTCTCCTGGAAACCCTCACCTCTCCCCGACCAGCCCTTTGCCTACTACCTGCCGCTTTGTCTCCTACCAGCCTACCGCCTTCAATAAAGCTGGTTACCGACTATCCCTGGTTTCCCGTGTCCTCAGCTCGTTTGTAACAAGTATAAATATATATAAAATAATGTATTATATTACATTATTGCCGCTTGCATTGGATTATTATCGGAGAGGGTAATAACTTCATAATTAACTACGGGTCATTAGTAATATCTTGTGTTGTATACCTTCCACATTTTTCCCATCTATCGTCAAAGATATGAAGTTAATTTCTAATTCTCGATCCTTCTATTTAAAGTTCATGAGGTTTTACATTTTTAACAGATTCCTGGTAGTTTTTTGTATGACTGTTATGAATATAGCCGTGGGAAGGAGGGGCTACATTTCTGAGAAAGAATTCAGAGGAAAGAAAATTGATAATTTTTTTATTGAGAATTCTAGACTTTTCTCGCGATTCTGACTTTTTAACATAGAATTCTGACTTCAATTCAGTTTCGGTTGGATTTAAAACAAATGATAATCATGTGGCCCGAGTTGTCTTCCATACGGGGCCGTGGTGACATGCCCATTGCTCTGAAGATACTCACGGCCCGTCCACACGGCGGCGTGCGTTGAAGCTTCCAACGCTTCTGCCCATTCACTTTGAAAGGGGGTGACGTCACTTTTAGCCGAACTGCATTGTGGGAAGCGACGTGGAGCGTTGCTGGCTTCAAAAGTTGAGCAATGTTCAACTTTTGGCGCCTCGATGGAGGCGTCAGCCAATGAAATCCCGTTTATGCAAATCTGCCAGTACAAGCGCTAGCCAATCAAACCGCGTGTACGCTGGGAGAGACGACGCAGGTCTTTTCCTCATATTCCAAAAAATGTAGGTATTCATTATAGCGGTAGAGAATCACCCGGTGCTGAATGATCAGTCTGTGTTCATCTACCGGGATACAAACCGGAGGAGCGAGGCATGGAGGGAGGCGGCGGAGACAGGGGGTGGAACTGGTAGGTTTTCGCCTGTTTGGGGATTTTATATCCAGTTCACTTCGTTTGAACATTGCTATGCTTTGTGTGTCGGGGGCGGGAGATTCACGTGATTGGTTGTTGGTGGCAAAAAATCCCCAAGCTTCAGACACGCCCAGCGCCAAGCGTCAGCGCACGCCGCTGCGTGGACGGGCCGTCGCTCACCGAGGAACAAACAGAAAAACATGACTAAGTTATTAAGACAACGTTATTGTCGATCTTACAATCCACCGCCTGTGTTTTAACATGTTCTTTGTTTTGTTTTATTTGTTTTGTTTTAATGTTCTGTATTTTAAATTGTTTTATTTAAGTAGCCCAGTAATGACTGTTGCTTGTTTTAAATGTATTGTATTTACTTGTTTAAAATTAAATGTGTTTTAGGTTGACTTTTAAAATCTGTCCAGGGACTACAGATGAAAAATAGCCTCTTGGTTAACTCTGGCACGTTTACAGAAAGGTTCATTAATGTGCACTATCCCCGTTAAATAAATGAATAAATAAATATCCGGGTAAATAAAGGTACCATTTGAAAATATAAATGTTTTGATGAAGTAGCCGACTTCCCTTACATACCTTGATCTAACATGCCAGAGGCTGTTCACCTTGGAGACCTGCTGCGGATATGGGTACGGCCTGGCGCGAGATTTACACCTTGTCTTCATATTTAGATAAGTACTGTAGCGGCCAAAATCATATAGAAATAAAACGGATAATTCAGCCGCTGAGGCACTAGTGAGCAGATCTCACGCCGGGCAATGATCCAGGTCCAGACAAGATATCCATTTGTGCAGTTTATTCCGATAACAAAGTACAACGAACAGGTTTCCTATATCCCTTTTCCTTAAGCCTTTCCTTTCGCTGGCTTGAAACACCGTTTGCCTCCTCGTGCTCTGGCCCACCTGTCTCAAATATATACAAGTACACCAGGTGCTCTAATCACCCAGTGCCCAAAACATGCCTTCAAAATAAAAGCATATAAACTACTTTAATTTATGAGACTAACTAAGAATACATTTACTATAAAACAGCAAGAAAATAAATGTTAAACTATTAAATAATATAAAGAGATATATAGATCCAACAAGTACAGTGTTTATTCGTGTATACTTCGTTTAATTTCATGCTCCATTAGCTGACTTGTTGATACATCTCTAAAGTTTGTAATGTTATGTGGAATTACAGATTACAGAGACGCACCGTCCTGTTGGACTCGACGGGACTCTGGCTCAGAATAAAACACACCCGTCTGTGCTTTCACACTTCCACAAGAATAATTCATTCTCTTTCAAAGTGATCCAAACCAATCTAAAAATTCAAAAGTGCAGCATGTCCACATTCCTGAGTGTCAACACCTCGCCTTGTTCAGCTTCCCCCGCTTCATTATTAACGCTCTGTACGAAGACACAACCCCCTGATGTCCATCTCAAGCGTTACCGTCGTATCATAGTTTGGGGTTTCCAGGACGACGGCAAACATAAAAAGTTACAAAAATGTTGAATTCCTCGAATAGGCGAGCTGGTTATAGGCATGATGTCTGCACTCGGTAATGAATAATAATAAAGCTTTATTTATATAGCACTTTTCATACAACACATGCAGCTAAAAGCGCTTTACAAAATGACACATCACAAGTTAGAGGTGGGTCATTTTGGAGAAAACCAGCTGGAGTGCGCTGGAATTTGAAAATATCTGCCACTTCCTCACAGAGCCCCTCCCCCTACACACACGAACGCGAACATGACCAATGAGGGCACGAGATACGTTTGTGCCCAGATGGAAGGCTGACAGGCAGGTAGGGATGGGTATCGTTTGAAATGTATCGATTCCGGTTCTTATCGATTCCCCGTTTCGATTCCAAAATTGTAAAAGAAAGGGGTCAAACGTTTAGATAACAAATATCTTTATTCTTGTAAGCTTTAACTGAAATTGTTACAAATAAAAAATATACATGCAATACAAATGTATTGCACAATAGCTGTGCTTTATTTTAACTGAGCGATGCCTGTGGCAAGCTATTAACAGGCTTTACACTGTGCCTTGTCTTTTTCTTTATTACGGCCCGTCCACACGACAGCTTCAATCTGCCCATTCACTTTGAATGGGGTGACGTCACGTTGCCTCGCTTTTCCGCCGAACTGAATTGTGGGTAGCATCGCGGTCCGTCTCCGCCGTCAGAAGCCGGAGTAGCCAGCGCCAGCCAATCAAATCCCGTTTCGGAAAATCTGACAGCTCAAGCCGTAGCCAATCAACCCGCGTCTAAGCTGGGAGAGATATCCCGCCGTTCATTTCTATATTTCAAAAAAAGTCGGAGGAGAAACTAATTATCGCCGTAGCAAATCACCCGGTTTCGTATGACCAGACCCTCTTCACCTACCGGGATACAAACCGGAGGAACCAGGCATGGAGGGAGGTGGCAGAGACAGTGGGGGAAACTGGTAGGTTTTCGCCTGTTTGGGGAGTTTATATATATATATATTGCTCCCATACAATCCCCGGGGTTTTTGCTTTGTATGTCGGGGGCGGGAGATTCATGTGATTGGTTGTTGGTCGTGTTGCTTGAATAAATCCCCAAGCTCCAGACACGCCCAGCTCCAAGATTTTTTGAAGCTGTAGTGTGGACGCTCCGTGAGTGTAGTGGAGCATGACTTTAGAGCGTATACCGCGACCCATCTTTGGTGTTATGAAGTGACTGAGCTCGTGAACCGTCTACTGGAGGGCGGGGGGAGCCTCGCTGCGGGGCAACTGTGGACCTCTGTCGCCGCAACTTACATGATGCCGTTTTAAAAAGATTAAGGGCGGTGCCGGCCGTCAGCGAACCGAGCCGGCCGTCAACGGCCCGCTGACGACCGGCCGTTCTGTGATTCTCCAGGTCCGCCCTGCATTCCACCGGGTCACCGCGGCGCAGACGGACCCGCTGGAATACAGGGTCTACCGCGTTTAGGAACCGTTAAGCAGAACCAAAAAGGTGTATTTTGTACGGGTCCCCGGCATTTTCTTATTGGTTCTCATCTGGAGCCGAGTTTCGGTTCCCAACCCTACAGGCAGGTAGGCCATCCAGTTACTTTAGCCAGGCCGGCTCAGATGATTGGTCGAGCTTTTTACAGAACTACGGCTTCCACTGATGACTTTTTTATGGATTTCTTGTCAAAGCACTTCAGATATTCATTGCTATCGGGATGTTGAGAGCATTCCATGGAATATAACAAAAAGTGTATCTCGAGCCGGTTTCTCAAACTTACCTACCCCTCCTTTAAGACATGACAAAAATAAATTATCCTCAGATTGTTTGTTAAGAACTTCAAAATATAACATTTGATCAGGTTAATGAACACAAGGAGGTAAAATATATAATAGAAATACAATTAAATAAATAATGGTTTCTCTGACAGATAAGACACAAGACAACTGAGACGATGCAACAATATAATATAAAACCCCATGAAACAAAGTGAACATATCGGTACCACAGATATAAAAAGATTAAAACCTATGAAATAAATAAGACAATAGATTAACGACTGAAATAACTTTAAAAGTGGGAGGTTGCTAATAAAAAGCTAAAAGATGTGTCTTTAGCTGTCGTTTAAAGATGTCCACTGAGTCGGCCTTTAATTGAAGCAACCTGAGGTTCGAGGATGTCCGACACACTTCCAAGGAGAAAGTGGTTGATTTGAACTGTCTTCATCGTGCCTCGTTCCTGCGCTCCAGACGATGTGTCAGAGAAAAATCTCTTAATTTAATAATAGTTGTCTTTGCTCTTCTATTCCTCGGGCTGGAAAGGGACTATTATTATATTCTTATTGCTATCCAGGGAACTATCATTCATACAATTAGAAGTGCCTGAAAAGAGCACGTCCTAGCAATGGGGTTTTAATCGTTTTTTTAAATCATCCCACAGAGTCTTTCTTTCCTGCTGAATGCCACCACTTTCTGCTCTGATGGGAAATCTATTACATCAGCCACGATAGAACAACATGTGTCCGCCAACGCATTGCTTCCTCCAACTATCTTTCCATCTCATCAAATAATTCATTTCATTACAGGGCCATTTTGAAGAGTATGAAATACATCCATAGTTCAGATCTGAACCCCTGAATAATGTAGGCCTCCAGACTGAAAATATGTCTTACCTAAAACTGGGGGAAGAGAGCTTTTATACAGTGTACATAGTAATTGGGAAACAACTTAGTTTGGAATACATATATTTAACAATCTCCTTGTATAGCGAAACAAGTAAAAAAGTATATAACCATAATAAAAGGATTGAGATGGAATTTTATGCGTTTCGATTTTCCACATTAATGGCTGAAATTTGCAGTATTCCGAGATGGCAAAAGTACACAGATCCTTTACTCAAGTAGAAGTACAGATACTCGTGTTTAAAATAGATTTTAAAAAAAAAGTAGAAGTACTGACTAAACTTCTTTACTCAAGTCAAAGTAAAGAGGCTTTGAAGTGTACTTCAGTAAAAAGTCCCCATAGCTAGCAGCTGCTTTAAAGAGTACCTGACCTCCCTTTATATTAATAGAACAACAATGTCATTGTTAGCTAATGAATGTTTCCATGGTGACCAACGGCAACATGACAACGTTTCCATTGGTCCCTCTTCTTTAGAGAAGACCAGGAAGTGATGGATACACGGATCGTGTTCCAACCAATAGGCACGCAGCGACTCTGAAGAATAATGATCACGCACCAACACACATTCAGACTAAAGGAACCAGCTGTTTGAGAAATGAGAGAAGTAGAAAGTACAAGTATTTGAGTTCAACATGTGAGAAGTAGAAAGTACAGGTATTTGGGTTCAACATGTGAGAAGTAGAAAGTACAGGTATTTGAGTTCAACATGTAAGAAGTAGAAAGTACAGGTATTTGAGTTCAACATGTAAGAAGTAGAAAGTACAGGTATTTGAGTTCAACATGTAAGAAGTAGAAAGTACAGGTATTTGAGTTCAACATGTAAGAAGTAGAAAGTACAGGTATTTGAGTTCAACATGTAAGAAGTAGAAAGTAAAGGTATTTGGGTTCAACATGTAAGAAGTAGAAAGTAAAGGTATTTGGGTTCAACATGTAAGAAGTAGAAAGTACAGGTATTTGAGTTCAACATGTGAGAAGTAGAAAGTACAGGTATTTGAGTTCAACATGTAAGAAGTAGAAAGTACAGGTATTTGAGTTCAACATGTAAGAAGTAGAAAGTACAGGTATTTGAGTTCAACATGTAAGAAGTAGAAAGTACAGGTATTTGGGTTCAACATGTGAGAAGTAGAAAGTACAGGTATTTGAGTTCAACATGTAAGAAGTAGAAAGTACAGGTATTGGGTTCAACATGTAAGAAGTAGAAAGTACAGGTATTTGGTTCAACATGTAAGAAGTAGAAAGTACAGGTATTTGAGTTCAACATGTAAGAAGTAGAAAGTACAGGTATTTGAGTTCAACATGTAAGAAGTAGAAAGTAAAGGTATTTGGGTTCAACATGTAAGAAGTAGAAAGTAAAGGTATTTGGGTTCAACATGTAAGAAGTAGAAAGTACAGGTATTTGAGTTCAACATGTGAGAAGTAGAAAGTACAGGTATTTGAGTTCAACATGTAAGAAGTAGAAAGTACAGGTATTTGAGTTCAACATGTAAGAAGTAGAAAGTACAGGTATTTGAGTTCAACATGTAAGAAGTAGAAAGTACAGGTATTTGGGTTCAACATGTGAGAAGTAGAAAGTACAGGTATTTGAGTTCAACATGTAAGAAGTAGAAAGTACAGGTATTTGGGTTCAACATGTAAGAAGTAGAAAGTACAGGTATTTGGGTTCAACATGTAAGAAGTAGAAAGTACAGGTATTTGGGTTCAACATGTAAGAAGTAGAAAGTACAGGTATTTGAGTTCAACATGTAAGAAGTAGAAAGTACAGGTATTTGAGTTCAACATGTAAGAAGTAGAAAGTACAGGTATTTGAGTTCAACATGTAAGAAGTTAGAAAGTACAGGTATTTGAGTTCAACATGTGAGAAGTAGAAAGTACAGGTATTTGAGTTCAACATGTGAGAAGTAGAAAGTACAGGTATTTGAGTTCAAAATGTAAGAAGTAGAAAGTACAGGTATTTGAGTTCAACATGTAAGAAGTAGAAAGTACAGGTATTTGAGTTCAACATGTAAGAAGTAGAAAGTACAGGTATTTGAGTTCAACATGTAAGAAGTAGAAAGTACAGGTATTTGAGTTCAACATGTGAGAAGTAGAAAGTACAGGTATTTGAGTTCAATATGTGAGAAGTAGAAAGTACAGGTATTTGAGTTCAAAATGTAAGAAGTAGAAAGTACAGGTATTTGAGTTCAACATGTAAGAAGTAGAAAGTACAGGTATTTGAGTTCAACATGTGAGAAGTAGAAAGTACAGGTATTTGAGTTCAACATGTAAGAAGTAGAAAGTACAGGTATTTGAGTTCAACATGTAAGAAGTAGAAAGTACAGGTATTTGAGTTCAACATGTAAGAAGTAGAAAGTACAGGTATTTGGGTTCAACATGTGAGAAGTAGAAAGTACAGGTATTTGAGTTCAACATGTAAGAAGTAGAAAGTACAGGTATTTGGGTTCAACATGTAAGAAGTAGAAAGTACAGGTATTTGGGTTCAACATGTAAGAAGTAGAAAGTACAGGTATTTGGGTTCAACATGTAAGAAGTAGAAAGTACAGGTATTTGAGTTCAACATGTAAGAAGTAGAAAGTACAGGTATTTGAGTTCAACATGTAAGAAGTAGAAAGTACAGGTATTTGAGTTCAACATGTAAGAAGTAGAAAGTACAGGTATTTGAGTTCAACATGTGAGAAGTAGGAAAGTACAGGTATTTGAGTTCAACATGTGAGAAGTAGAAAGTACAGGTATTTGAGTTCAAAATGTAAGAAGTAGAAAGTACAGGTATTTGAGTTCAACATGTAAGAAGTAGAAAGTACAGGTATTTGAGTTCAACATGTAAGAAGTAGAAAGTACAGGTATTTGAGTTCAACATGTAAGAAGTAGAAAGTACAGGTATTTGAGTTCAACATGTGAGAAGTAGAAAGTACAGGTATTTGAGTTCAATATGTGAGAAGTAGAAAGTACAGGTATTTGAGTTCAAAATGTAAGAAGTAGAAAGTACAGGTATTTGAGTTCAACATGTAAGAAGTAGAAAGTACAGGTATTTGAGTTCAACATGTAAGAAGTAGAAAGTACAGGTATTTGAGTTCAACATGTAAGAAGTCAAAGTGAAAAGTCGTCAGAAAAATAAGTAGTGGAGTAAAGTACTGATACCAGAAAAATGTACTTAAGTACAGTAACAAAGTATTTCTACTCCACTACTTCTCACCTCTGGCAGTATTACATAATAAGCAGATTTTAATGAATGAATGAAACGCTGAATGCACAAACGCATCCCATGCTTTGATTGTTAATATGCACATAGAACATTAAGAAAACATTTTTAAGTCACCTTTCATCAACATTAATATAACGTTAAATTGATGATGTACTCATTAAACTTACGATTCATTTAACTTTTTTTCTCCCAAAAGTTAATTATCCAAAGCCTCTGTACACCCCCCTCTATTTACATGTAATGGTTTGGTCCTGCCTCCAGACGCTGTGCGGCACCGCTCTTCCTAGCAGCGCAGGGATGCTAGTAGTTACGTGTGTGCCATGTCTCAACGACTCACAACGTCAGGCTTTCAAAAGAGAAAAGAAAGGAGAGAAAGACAAGAGAGAGGGACTAAAGGGCGACAGTATGTCACCCAGGTTTTCAAAAGAAGAGGTGGGTGTGGTGGAAATTAGTCTGTTAGCTAAGCTTAGTCCATTGTAAATAATAATTGTAAAGTTTTGCTGACATTAAGTACTGTTAATATCTTCACAGAAAATGCTGAGCTTTTTCATTTCACTCCTTTTTTAGCTGACATTTAATAAATGCAGGTACATTTTTAGCAGCTATTCATACTAAACCAGTCGTCCCTCCCCTGGTGCCAGGACCAACAGATCCATCTCTAGGCTCCGCAGCCCTGTCCCCCCATAAGGCTTTGCAGTCTTGCCATGCTGCCAGTTGGCTAGAAAGCTGGACTTCAAGGACTTGATCAGTGCCTTTGCCTGTAAGAAGGCTAGGCGATACATCACCAAGGTGGTGGTTCTCCTTTGGCTTTGTTGCTGTCGTGCGGTGTAAGGGGCGCAATAAAGTATCCGTGGTAACCCAAGACCAGTGGGTTCACCATGGCTTCAAACCAGACCAATCGCCGGAACGCTGTTTTGACCTTCTGGAAGAACTACAGATGGACCGCTTGCAGTTCAACCGACACATCATCAAACCATCTGGAATACATCTTTTCTTACCCTGGGAAAAAGATATTTGAGGTCATCTTCACAACCAGCCAACACTTCCACAACCGCCTGGAGAGATTTGAAAAGAAGAAAACCTCAGCATCACGCTTTGATGAGATCAGCATGACACCGCTTGCCGAAAGGGATCTGAAAACTGTTTGTCATGATATCTTCAGAAAAAGTCAGGAAACAGGATGTCTGGACGTGGATGACACGGCACTGTGAGGTACACCATGCAATAGAGGTGATGGACATCGATGGAATAAAAACCGGGTCTTGACGTTTCCAGGTCCGTCTCCAACGACAGGATGCCGAGACACATTCCCAACACCATACAGTTGGGAGCCTTCAGGGGTTCTGTCTTCTACCATGGGCGGCCAAAAGAATGCAGGAAGTGTGGCAGTCTAGACCACCTTGCAGCAGACTGTAGCCTGCAAAGCCACAGACCACTCATCAGCAAATTGCCCAACCCTCGTCAAGTGCAACCTCTGCTCCTCCGAAAACCACCGCTTCAAACCCCCGAAGCCCGAGAGGAGGAACGTGCAAATGAGGAACCAGAACTCGGTCCGGCTTCCCGCTCAGGCACCAACCAAGAACCAACAAACACTGTCTCTCAGCAGCCAATCCAAGAGCCCATTCAGGACCAAGAGAAGGAGACATCAGCGGGTGAATCGATCATTGAATGGAGCACCGACACAGTGGAAGACATCATAGGCACGAGCTACATCCCCCTCCCTATGGCCCACGCTACAGTCCAGAAGGCAGATCCACGACCCAGGTACCAGAAACGGGAGGAACCCAGGGACCCATCAAGACGCCGAGAATACGCTCGAGTCCATCATGGCAAACCTCACCACTCCTCCACCCCAGGGGAAGCAAGTACTCAGGGAGGACCCCCCTGATGACGCACAGGCAAGTGTCCCTTTGGTCCTACCTATCGCCATAAACCAGATAAAAGACGCAAGGGATTTGCCATCACGGAAACGCCCTAGGAGTCACCACAGTCAGGTGAACCCTCCCCCTCCTACGGGGACTCACCCGCCCCAACCTCAAATCCCTTACTTGAGCCTGAGGAACTAGTTGCCATCCCTTCGGCTACAACAAATATCTATCTGAATAAAGAAAGGGCTATCAAAGCCAAGAAAAAGAGACCAAAGAAGACACTTTGAAAACCATGCCGCCCTGCTGTCTCCCATTTTCGCTCCTTATGCCCCCCACTCCCATTGCATCGCTCAACACAAGAGGCCTAAATGCCAATCAGCCTTCACATTTCGACATTCAGATAATCATGGCATCTGCCTACTCCAGGAAGGTGATGTTTGAGGACAGATGGAGCCATGGACAATCTGTGTGGTCGGGCGATAACAAAAATTGGTCTTCGGGATTTGCAATCTTATTTAAAGGGAATCATTTTGACATCCAGAGGGTCCAACGCATATCAGATGGAAGAATTCTCTGTGTTGATGTTGGGCGATGTGTATTGCCCTGCTGATCTTCAAGAATGCTTAGAAACACTAAAAGCAATCCAGCCACTCCTGTTATGTGGAAGGGAGATCATATTGGGTGGAGATTTGAATTACCTGTTGGCAAAAAAGAATTGAGGATTTAGGAACTTAACCGCCTTTAGGAAATGTCCACACAGTCAGCGGTAAAGGTTGGCTCACAATGGTCCATGACTACTTTCTCAGGGACAGAGTGAAGCTTAAGGACGCTGAAATTAAAACCATGTGGAACATTTATGACGTATTTTTAACAAAATAACTGATGGATGCACTTTAAATGAATTGTTGTTGGAATAAAGAGGAACATATATATTTTGTTGTAATAGGAGTATAATTGTGTTGTTTTTTTTAAAACAGGAAAATGTACCTGCAAGTTTGTCCTTTGTGAATTATGTGCCTTAATAACAATAAAGCGTCTAAAAATTGAATTGGCTAGGCGCTGGGCTCTTGGTGAGTAACGGAGCGTCCACACTACAGCTTCAAAAATAGCTTGGAGCTGGGCGTGTCTGGAGCTTGGGGATTTTATTCAAGCAACACGGCCAACAACCAATCACATGAATCTCCCGCCCCCGACATACAAAGCAAAACCCCCGGGGATTGTATGGGAGCAATATATATATATATAAACTCCCCAAACAGGCGAAACCTACCAGTTTCCCCCACTGTCTCTGTCACCTCCCTCCATGCTGGTTCCTCCGGTTTGTATCCCGGTAGGTGAAGAGGGTCTGGTCATACAACACCGGGTGATTGCTACGGCGATAGTTAGTTTCTCCTCCGACTTTTGAAATATAGAAATGAACGGCGGGATATCTCTCCCAGCTTAGACGCGGTTTGATTGGCTACGGCTTGAGCTGTCAGATTTTCAGAAACGGGATTTGATTGGTTGGCGCTGGCTACTCCGGCGTCTCCGGCGGAGACGGACCGCTCTGCTACCCACAATTCAGTTCGGCGAAAAAGCGAGGCAACGTGACGTCACCCCCATTCAAAGTGAATGGGCAGATTGGAGTTTTCGACACTGTCGACGCTGTAGTGTGGACGGGCCATAAGGCTGAGCCAGGGTTCGTGATAACTGTTAAAGGACAAGGCTATGGTAACGATATTGGATCACTACACACAAGATGCATGGTGAGAAAAAGACTGAGACCAGGTGATAGGCTCTGATTTAGCGCCACCATCAGGCCTTTCCACTTCCATTTTGTCCATTTACACTTTAATACCCGCTTATTTTGTAGTTAGTATATTTAATTAAAACATATGCTGCTTATGTTATTCTTTTTGTTATAGCATTTTATAAATGATAATATTGGTGTTAATGTTCACTTTAGATTTATGAATGTTCCACTCAAAAACGTTATTAAAAAGGCATGTACACCATAAAAGATGACTATTGAGGTCTATTGCCAGGTGTTACCACCTGCCTACAGGCTGGAACACAGAGTTAAATGCCAACTATCTGTTTATTTAACAAGTTAACGAAAAACACCTCTGATGAATAGTGTCAGTAGTGTCAGCCGTGTGTGGAAGGGTGGTGTAGCATGTTGGAGGGTGCATCAAACCTAACACAGGCTGTAGGTAGTGATGGCAGTTTGACACTGAAGCTTCGAACGGAGCTTCAACCCTGGACTTCCTATTCCATAGAAGCAGTGCTTCGAAGCTCGCTTCAAATCACGTGACATGTGACGTCCGAAGCAGCAACTGCTTCATTTCCTGAATGTATCAACTCACTGGTTCCCCGTCCAATCAGGTGATTCAATGCACTGCCTCGTCTCGATGCTGACAGGTGACAGGTTGAAACAGTTTCAAATTTGAGCTCTTCAACACTTTATGACCGCTCTAAACAATGTGTGGGTTGTTGTCGTAGTTTGCGTTGTTGCTGTTGAGTTGTTGTTGGTATTGCATTTGAATTGTCGTATCATTATAGAGCAAGCCAGGAAGAAAGATAGGTCGTTCTGGCTCGGGAAACACTTCGAAATGTGTGAACAAAAAGACAATTATCAGTAATATAAAAACAGTTCAATAGTTTAAGGAATAGATGGCCCAGTGGGTCGAGCCGGCGGCCCTAATGCGGCGTGTCCTCCGTGCAGCTGGTTTAAAGCCCGGAATAGATGTATTTTAATCTTTGCTTTTCAACTTTAATACTTTAATAACTGATAAAAGGCCGTCTCCTCCCAGAAACATGTCCAGCACTCTCTAGTCTCTTCTCAATAACCCAATACACACTTATCAATCTTTAATTGCAAATAGAACATGATATTCAGTGTGTGTGTGTGCATCGAATATTCAGTTCATTATTTCAAGGCAAAGATACGTTAAACCCACTGCAGCCTTGCACTTCGCCAGGAGAGGTCGCTGTAACTGAAGCTTCGAGAAATGAACCTATTTCCGACACAATTGTCCAAGTGGTTCGACGCTTCATTCAAAACTTCATTTTGCCATCACTAGCTGGAGGCTGAGGTTGCTGCAGCATGCCATGATCAGAATCAGAGAGTGAGCCTTGCAGCTGAGAAGCCTTTATACCTTCTTGAGGCTCCGCCTCTAGATGGGCGGGCACAAACAGGACGACACTCCCAGCACCTGCCAGAGGACAGCAAGGCAGGGAGCACAGCCAGCAGAGGGGGGAGGGGTCGTCACACAGGCATGTTAGTGTTATATGAATTAGTGCAGCAGAATGTTGCCCGTCTGCACAGTGTTATATTTTCACCGCTCAGTGTCAGTAAATATTGTGCTGTTAGTATTGGACTACAAGATAGATGCAAGCCTGTACAGGTAGAGTTATTTAAAGCATACATGAGTGGGTTGGGTTCTGGAGGTGTGGTTACAGCATTGTGCTTGAATGGCGTGGCCAATGTGATATATTTTCATGGGGCCCAAAATCCCTGGCGGCGCCCCTGAGTATATTACCCACATTTCATTAGTAACGTGTTACACCCAACACTGGTCTTAGCTAGGGATGCACGATATTGGTTTTTTGAAACCGATACCGATAACCGATAATAATATAATATATATATTAAATGTACCTGTAGTTTTTGCACACCTGGTGGTAAAAAAAAGACTCGTAGTGAGCAAATGATATGAGCATTACTACTATGAACAAAACGAACCCTGGGGTCGTCTCTGGCAAACCTCTTGCTTTTCAAAAGCCTCGTCGATCGGTAAAAGCCCCGGTGCCTTTGCAGCTGGCTTTGGATTTGCCGCTAGTTTAGCAGCGCAGGCGTCTTCGTACGCTTTTAACACACCGTCGTAGCCATGGCGATGTTTCAGGAGACTGATCAGGTTGGAAGTATTATAGCTCGTTGCCTTCTTCCCTCCTCGTGGAACTTCTGCTTTGCATTCGTTAATACAGATAGCAAGCGAACTATCTAACTCTGAAACTTTGAAATAGTCCCATACTACCGACGACATGTTTGTTTACTGTCCTGGCTTCACGGCCGCACAGCATTTACGTCACAGCCAGGCATGAGTTAGGGAGCGCTGGATTTATGAAGAACTCCCCTCTTCCTAAACCACTAATACCACAGTACTGGCAAAACGGGAGGAGCCGAGTGAAAAACAAGCGCCCCTCATCCCAATCCACCCACACCGCAGTATCTCTTTCTTTCTTTTACCAAAAAAATATATTTTATATTATCGGGGCTATTAATACTTTTATCGGGTTTATCGGGATGACGTCATAATTCCTAATATCGGACGTCCGATAATTATCGTGCACCACTAGTCTTAGCTGATGAAATGTTTTCTGTATCTTCTTATTTAGTAGCCCCGCCTCCTCTCGAGAGCGTCTAGTTTGAGTTATTAAACATGAATGATGCCGTGGTCAAACATCGTGCAAGTTATGCGAGGCGAAATTCCACTTCCGGTCAGGTATGAACAAACTAATACAACTTTAAAAAAGGTTAAACTTACACTCGCAAAAAGGAAAAATAAGGTAGACCAATCGAGAGACCAACATTTCTGGACCCGTGTGCAAAGGACAGCTAACGGGTTCAAACGCTTGCCTAGTTAATAACCGTGAACTTGACTGAACGGCCCAAATGCTCAGTTGTCAAAGCAAGTGACGAGAAATTTGATGACGTTTGGTTTCCTGACGTATCTTGGACTTTCACAACATCAACAAGAAGCGTTATCTCAGTCATGGTGGATAACACATGTGTTGGTAGCTAGGTCTCTACGTGCAGATTAGCCCCTGGAGCTTCTGGTCTGAAATGTACAAGTACACACAAGTAGAAACTTTGCTTTGCGTCCGTTCTGGCACGCTATTAAAACGAAAGGCCGCTACACACCAACCTGAGACCAAAGAACGAAGGCGTCCCGACTTTTACGTCTGCTACGCCGCCCGCCTACGAACACACCGCAAAGACTTCAGTCGACGAGTGGCAATAACTGTCCTTACCAGCAGGCGGCGGTAGTGTGTATTCGTCATTCAAAAGAGGCAACAACCGGAAGACAGACTGCGTTATACACCGAGAGAAGAAGAACAGGCTGCGTGATATATACAAACAACAAATAGCGTCTGGGTTCCATTTTCACTCTCTCTCGTCGATCGAAAACATGTATCGTACGGTACTGGCGTTATCAGCAATTGGAGCGTTGCTTGCGGCCGCAGAGATTAAGAAGCGGAAGCGAAAAATCGAGAAACCGCACTAAATGGGTGAAAACATGGATATACAGCGAGAAGCTCAGGGGGCTTTCCCGAGAGCTGTGTCGAGAGCTGTCCCAGGAAGATGGAGACAAGACCCTGAACTACGGCAGGCCACACGGCACCAATATCCAGCTCGAGCCAAGCAGCACAGGGATGAACTATGCCAATATTTGAACGGTGTCGGTGTAGTGTCTTTTCAGTGGGATAAGATAGGCCTAAAGAACTGTAAAATGTAAACAATCGACAAAAATACAACACGATAACAATAAAAAAAAGAATTTGCCAAGTATGTCTAATGCTGTGTTATCAATGGCCGTAGTATCAAGGTACGAAATAAAGTTTTGCATTGCCTATCCTGCTATTTGTGTTCATTCTTTTAATCACACAGCGTTAATGCCTACATAACTGTCAGTTGCAGCCGTACATTATTATTGGTTTAACTACTAACAGTATAACACGTTTTAAAATGACCATCTTGAACAGCTACAACGTTAAAATACTTCTAGGCAGATTGTGGAGGAAAATGGGAGAAAGAATAGAGCGGCAGACGAACACCCATCTGAATAATGGCCACTTCTTGCAACATTTACATTTCCATGTGATGCTCCCAATAGGTAAATTAACAATGAACAGTGGGAGACAGTAGCTCTGTCTGTGTCCATCCATCCATCTTCTCCTCTTATCCGTGGTCGGGTCTCGGAGGACGTAGCAGTTCCAGGAGAGAGCCCCAAACGTTCCTTTCCCCTCATCAAGCAGCTCTGACTGGGGGGTCCCAAGGCGCTCCCAGGCCAGAAGAGATATAATCCCTCCACCTGGTCCTAGGTCTACCCCTCGGTCTCTTCCCAGCTGGACGTGCCAGGAACACCTCCCTAGGGAGGCGCCCAGGTGGCATCCTACCTAGGTGCCCGAACCACCTCAACTGGCTCCTTTCGACGCGAAGGAGGAGCGGCTCAACTCCGAGTCCCTCCCGGATGACCGAACTTCTCACCTTATCTCTAAGGGAGACACCAGCCACCCTGCGGAGAAAACCCATCTCGGCCGCTTGTATCCGCGATCTCGTTCTTTCGGTCACGACCCATCCTTCATGACCGTAGGTGAGGGTAGGAACGAACACGGCCCGGTAGACAGAGAGCTTTGCCTTCTGGCTCAGCTCCCTTTTCGTCACAACGGTGCGGTAAAGCGACTGCAGTACCGCTCCCGCTGCTCCGACTCTCCGGCCCATCTCACGCCCCATTGTTCCCTCACTCGAGAACAAGACCCCGAGATACTTGAACTCCTTCACTTGGGGTAAGGCTCTGTCTGTGTGTGCCTTCTTAAATCGTTTGTTTTGGTCCCTCACCTCTGCTTCGCTTCTCATGCACTGATTCGCTAAGCAGAACAGCCAATCGGAGTGATTTCTTTGGCCGACTGTCTACGCGGGAGGTGTGAAAATGTGCCGTAAAGAGACAACGGCGAATTCCCGACTGCCTCTGACTCCCAAAATCGGGTTGGTGTGTCAGGGGCTTAAAACAAAATGTACTGTTATATTAAGCAAACCAGTTGACAGCCCAACATTTGTGGACCTATGTAAAACGATAGCTTACACATTCAAAAGCCTGGGCAATAAGGTAAGGCAACCACAACATGCTGCACATTTGCAAACATATTTAACATTGTTGCCCAACATATTCTGAAAAGCTAAAACTCTTTATTTTCCTTTGAAACCCGCAGCAATTATCCTCCAATTACAATCATTGTAAAATAAACCTTTATATAAAACATTATTATGAATGGCCCAAATGTTCGATTGTTTCATTGGTTTTTATTTTTAATTAAAAACAGACATAAGGAGATCGATAGAGAGCTGGGATAAGGAGGCTGTCTTTGTCTATGAATATGTCAATATCAGAGAAAAGTCATGTCCTCTAAATGCGGGGAGAAGCATAAGTGTTCTTCTTTCAGATAATGGGAGCGCTGCTGAAGCATCAAAGAAGCTTTACAAAGACTTCGAGGACGGAGAGACGGCGCTTTAATGATCCGGTCCCAGGTCTGATCCCCTTTAGGAACTAATGAGAATGAAACTGCTGTCGGGACTCTTGTTAAAGCGTCCTTTCGAAAGCCACTGAACCCAAACCCTCTCTGGATAAGGCTGTCAAATTAGAGATGGCTTTTGGGAATGGATTTAAAAACAAACGCAGTTTACTGTTAAGCTTATCAGGGTGAATGTGCTTCTAGTCATTATCTCCCCCCCCCCAAGGGATCTGACAAATGGCCACTGCAGTTTAAACTCTACTTTTAATTAGGATAAATCCTTTCATTGAGTCCCGAAGAGTAAACAATGTATTTAACGTACATAAAGTTTGTAAATTAGCATAGAAACGGTTTTTTAACACGTATAATTTCCCTAAAGCAACTTGATAACTTCTTGCATCTTTTTTCATGCCTATAACAACCGCGTCTTAGAAGTAAACGGCTCCAGTATGTAATATTGATATTCTTTGATAATTTAATATTAATACTTTAACAGGAATGTGTTTTTTCTAATAATACAATTATAACTGATAACAATGTTAAACAAATACCAATCATTGTTTTTATGGGTTTTTTGTGCACTATGACTTTATTTATGACTTTTATTATATATTTTTGGGGCGGTTTTGGTCGCAGTGGTTAGAGCGTTGGTGAACTCCAGTTCGAAACCCGCCTCGGCCTGCTTTCCTGATATCAATGGAGAGCTGCTTCCAGCACGTGGGACCCAGAACAGCAAACAGGGGTGTTTTGTGTTGAGGGGTACCTGAATGTTATTTTACCACATCTGTTTCCTCGTCTCAGTCATTTTAAAACAGTGTTGTTGGTTGTTAGCTTGATAAAAGATGTACATTTTTTTGTTCTACGACATACAATACCTCCGTAAATTCCCCACTCTTGAATTTAATAACAGCGGTTGCTAACAATTTCTAAATTAGACGACTAAACATCATCACGCCCGACATTAGCCACCTTTAGCTTAGCGGTGGTGACGTGGAAGTCATGTGACCGTCTGTAGTTCCTTTATAGCCCAACATTAGCCGCCTTTAGCTTAGCGTGGTGACGTGAAGTCATGTGACCGTGCTGTAGTTCGTTTATAGCCCAACATTAGCCACCTTTAGCTTAGCGGAGGTGACGTGAAGTCATGTGACCGTGCTGTAGTTCCTTTATAGACCACATTAGCCACCTTTAGCTTAGCGGTTGGTGACGTGAAGTCATGTGACCGTGCTGTAGTTTCCTTTATAGCCCAACATTAGCCCCTTTAGCTTAGCGGTGGTGACGTGAAGTCATGTGACCGTGCTGTAGTTCCTTTATAGCCCAACTTAGCCGCCTTTAGCTTAGCGGTGGGTGACGTGAAGTCATGTGACCGTGCTGTAGTTCCTTTATAGCCAACATTAGCGCTTAGCTTAGCGGTGGTGACTGAAGTCTGTGACCGTGCTGTAGTCGTTATAGCCCAACATTAGCCCTTTAGCTTAGCGGAGGTGACGTGAAGTCATGTGACCGTGCTGTAGTTCCTTTATAGCCCAACATTAGCCACCTGTAGCTTAGCGGTGGTGACGTGAAGTCATGTGACCGTGCTGTAGTTCCTTTATAGCCCAACATTAGCCGCCTTTAGCTTAGCGTGGTGACGTGAAGTCATGTGGACCGTGCTGTAGTTCCTTTATAGCCCAACATTAGCCGCCTTAGCTTAGCGGTGGTGACGTGAAGTCATTGACCGTGCTGTAGTTCCTTTATAGCCCAACATTAGCCGCCTTTAGCTTAGCGGTGGTGACGTGAAGTCATGTGACCGTGCTGTAGTTCCTTTATAGCCCAACATTAGCCGCTTTAGCTTAGCGTGGTGACGTAAGTCATGTGACCGTGCTGTAGTTCCTTTATAGCCCAACATGCCACCTTTAGCTTAGCGGTGGTGACGTGAAGTCATGTGACCGTGCTGTAGTTCCTTTATAGACCAACATTAGCCACCTTTAGCTTAGCGGTGGGGACATGAAGTCATGTGACCGTGCTGTAGTTCCTTTATAGCCCAACATTAGCCGCCTTTAGCTTAGCGGTGGTGACGTGAAGTCATGTGACCGTGCTGTAGTTCCTTTATAGCCCAACATTAGCCGCCTTTAGCTTAGCGGTGGTGACGTGAAGTCATGTGACCGTGCTGTAGTTCCTTTATAGCCCAACATTAGCCGCCTTTAGCTTAGCGGTGGTGACGTGAAGTCATGTGACCGTGCTGTAGTTCCTTTATAGCCCAACATTAGCCGCCTTTAGCTTAGCGGTGGTGACGTGAAGTCATGTGACCGTGCTGTAGTTCCTTTATAGCCCACATTAGCCGCCTTTAGCTTAGCGGTGGTGACGTGAAGTCATGTGACCGTGCTGTAGTTCCTTTATAGCCCAACATTAGCCGCCTTTAGCTTAGCGGTGGTGACGTGAAGTCATGTGACCGTGCTGTAGTTCCTTTATAGCCCAACATTAGCCGCCTTTAGCTTAGCGGTGGTGACGTGAAGTCATGTGACCGTGCTGTAGTTCCTTTATAGCCCAACATTAGCCGCCTGTAGCTTAGCGGTGGTGACGTGAAGTCATGTGGACCGTGCTGTAGTTCCTTTATAGCCCAACATTAGCCGCCTTTAGCTTAGCGGTGGTGACGTGAAGTCATGTGACCGTGCTGTAGTTCCTTTATAGCCCAACATTAGCCGCCTTTAGCTTAGCGGTGGTGACGTGAAGTCATGTGACCGTGCTGTAGTTCCTTTATAGCCCAACATTAGCCGCCTTTAGCTTAGCGGTGGTGACGTGAAGTCATGTGACCGTGCTGTAGTTCCTTTATAGCCCAACATTAGCCGCCTTTAGCTTAGCGGTGGTGACGTGAAGTCATGTGACCGTGCTGTAGTTCCTTTATAGCCCAACATTAGCCGCCTTTAGCTTAGCGGTGGTGACGTGAAGTCATGTGACCGTGCTGTAGTTCCTTTATAGCCTAATGTTAGCTTTTTACTTTAGAAATCATGCAGTGGTGTTAATATGTGGAGATTGTCCTAAAGAGAGTATTGTCTGCTTTAATCCAAAAACCAATGGAAAAATCCCATTGTTTTTTATAAAGGGAACCCTTTCGATGCTAACTCCCTCTCATGCAGTCACATGAACACTGACTCATCGTGGTGTGGGAGTTGCAGGTGAGAAACCTCTGTCCAACAGTTACTCATGTCTTATTCATCCCAGAGTTTATGAAGTGCATTTTAAAGGAAGAGATCTCGTCTCCAAAAGGTGTTTATTTATGGCTCTCGAACCAACCAGAGACAGACTGCAGTAAGCAGTGAGTCGACTGATTGTTAACGAGTCCTGAAGAGCTTTTCCCAGTCAGCACAAAATAATAATGTGTGTGCAATTTACCCACAGCTTTTATCCACTCAGTCCTATTTACCCCGATACAGTTCCTATATAACGTGGAGTATCCAGAGCAGCTCAGTCTCAAGTGATGGAGTGATGGTTGATTGATCAAACAGGAGATAGCTGCAAATCAGAGGAAATCATTGTAAGTGCACTCGACTTCAAACTCTCCTTTCGAAACAATTATTTAATTCCAATGATTTGCTCCTGGATAATTATAAGGTCTCGGTATGTTTGTAATCAACTCAAAAAGGATCTTCCATAAGCGCTGCTTGTAGTTTTGCTCGTCAATCATTTCTTTAATGAGTAGTTAGGATGACCTACAACAGGACGATGTCTGACCTGCAGGTCTTTTATCTTCAGGTTTTCAATAACAGATGTCTTTGGATGGCACTGAATATATCTACAACACACACACACACACACACACACACACACACACACACACACACACACACACACACACACTCTGATCTGGAATGACATTTACCTTAATCCAGAGATCAGACCAGACCAATAAAAGGACTGAGAATTAACGTTATCATTATGAAATGTCATTCTGCTCAAACGAATGCGCTTTAATATACAGTCTGTAATAAATCCGAGCTTCCTGAAGGTTTTAATGTTGAGTTTCAAACTGTTTTAGAAAGCTGCTAAATCACGGGGATTATAGGGGCTGAAGTTTGTGGACCTTAGATTGAGTTACACTGAGAGATGGTTTTTAGGGTACTCCTATTAATATTCATCAGCTCAGGACAGGAACACCTGGTTTTATATCGTAGTATGCGCCTTCAAGTCCTTTCTTGAATAATGTTTTAATTTAATGTTTCCTACAGTATGTAAAGCGACTTCTGATGAGCTCGATCAGACTAATCCATCCTCGAACATTAATTGGTACCTAAAGTCGTCAGGCTGCACAATAAAGGCTCGACTCCTTCATAGATACTCATTAGAAGTCATAAAAACCTGCACTGTAAACAGAATTGGACCTGAACTTTCGCACTTATATATTTTTTAACATATATCTAATTATTCAAATGTATTAACTTTAAAAACAAGTTGCCAAATATTTTTGCTGACGTTTCAGCCTCAATCTGCATCTTTAATCTTCTAAATGTGAATGTGTGTGTTGCATACATTTATTAATATTTTGTGTCAATCAATTAATCTTCCCTCGCTTCAAGCCAGACGACTTTGAAGTGATCCAATAAAACGCCAAGGTTTACATAAAGATCTAATCTAAATACTTTACAAATGTTATAGTGTATATGATTATTCATATTAAAGGTGGGGTAGGTAATTTGAGAAACCGGCTCGAGATCGCTAGAATTTGAAAGTGCACGACCGGAGAAAATCTGCCACTTCCTCACAGAGCCCCTCCCCCAACACACACGAACGCGCACATGACCAACGAGGGCACGAGATAAGTCTGTGCCCCGATGGAAGGCTGACAGGCAGGTAGGCCGTCCAGTTACTTTAGCCGGCTCAGATGATTGGTCGAGCTTTTTACAGTACGGCTTCCACAGATGAGTTTTTATGATGGATTTTTTGTCAAAGCACTTCAGATATTCATTGCTATCGGATGTTAAGAGCATTCCATGGAATATAACAACAAGTGTATCTCAAAGCCGGTTTCTCAAACTTACCTACCCTACCTTTAAAGACGTTACTCCTAATACACAATATTTCTAATAAAAGTATGTTTGCTTAAGTCTGTCACATGTGAAATGTACATTCATTACAGCAAGAAAAGAGCCAAAGACAGATTGATATTACCCAAGAAGCATGCTTAACTAAATCTTAGAGATACAAAATACACATCCCGTAGCAGAGATGTAGCAGCCAGGTGTATGTCGCACAGTTATTAAAAGGCATTGCACAATAAAAATGGCGTTAGTCTCGGGAAGCTGCAGCTCAATCCGTTCCTCTCAAATCATTCAATCTTGAACGTACCAGTTCTCAGACATCGAACATGGCAGCTTTGGCTTAAGCTTCGGCAAGTCGTTCCTCACAGTCACCTGACTAAAGTGAAGTCATATTTGATGAAGCAGATCATCGGGAGCTTTCTGCATGTCAAGAGTTTTCTCCTCGGAAACATGTCGTCTCCAGATTCACGGATCAAACACATCTGGGAGACAAAGTTCCTACAGGCAGCGTTCAAAGTCAAAGTCTCTGTTAACTTCGACTGAAGAGAAAGACTTTGGCAGAATGTCCATCAACTCATCGTAGAGAGCATAAGCATGCTTAGCGCTAGCCCTCACCCCCTTGCCACATTTCTGCAAAAATGTTTGGACATCAGATTTCTCAAAATCAGGAGATATGTGTTAAACGTGAAGGGTTATTTGTGGATTAACTACCGGTACCTTTCCAGAGATGCTGGACTGAGTAAGTGTGGCGATTTAAACCTCATTGCTATATCTTAAACTTCTGCTGCAACTCAAACGTGTTTTGCTTTATTTCTTCTTCACCGATATACCACGAATAAAACACGCAAAGAAGCCTACGTGGAGATGTCTGCCCCTGTTGAAGATCAGGTATACTGGTCGTTATGTGTATATATGAGAGAGAGAGAGAGAGAGGAGAGAGAGAGAGGAGAGAGAGAGAGAGAGAGAGAGAGAGAGAGAGAGAGAGAGAGAGAGAGAGAGAGAGAGAGAGAGAGAGAGAGAGAGAG